>VYZM01005590.1:9545-82532 GCA_013398915.1 Dromas ardeola
TTTTTTACCCAGTGAAGAGTACACTTGTCTATGCCATGATTCGCCAGCTTCTCCAGGAGAATGCTGTGGGGGACGGTGTCAAAGGCCTTACCAAAGTCCGGATAGACAATGTCCACAGCCTTCCCCGCATCCAGAAGGTGGGTCACATGGTCATAGAAAGCAGGACCTCCCTTTCCTAAACCCATGCTGGCTGTCCCTGATCCCTTGGCTGCCCTGCACTTGCCGTGAGAGCTCACTCAAGATGATCTACTCCATGATCTTTCCTGGTCCCGAGGTCAGGCTGACAGGCCTGTAGTTCCCGGGATCCTCCTTCCGACCCTTCTTGTAGATGGGCGTCACATTAGCCACCCTCCAGCTGGAGTTTGCCTTATCAAACATGCCTGAGATTCCTGCCCTGCTGTTGAAGAAGATCAGATCACAGTGGAAAACTATGCCTGCTTGAATCCCTAATATACAGGTGAGAACAGCAGGTTCAAACTCTCTCTCTCAGTATCAAGGACTCTCTCTAGCAAGGACTAAGCTCTGCGGTGCCTGCGGTGCCACTTGTGTGCCTCTGTCCAGGAGCTGCTTCGGAGATTCACCTGTTCGTGAAGTATCGAGATTAAATTTACTTTTTGCATTTCATTCGTGGTTTTTCGGTTGTTCCTGTGTCCTGCCTGTGTCAGCTCACACAAGCCCTGTTTCACCGCACCCCAGTGTCACCAGTCCCTGCTCCATCCACGTGGCTGGAGTACTAGTCTCCAGCTCTCTCTCTGACCATGCCTCCCAGAGTGACCTTGGCTCTTCTCTGCATGTAGCTCATGTCCTGGGTGGACCCTCAGGCGCCTATCTCCTTTTGCCCCTCATTAGTGCCCCTGGCTGGCCTCTGGCCCTGGCTCATCACTTATCATGACCCTGTTGAGGTTGTTGAGGACCCTGTTACCAGGGTGCTACCCACCTTGTGCAGGCCATGTGGGTCTGCCCCACCTTGGAAAGGGCACAACCTGTGATGGAGTCACCCTCGGCCCCCAGCTGCCTGTCCCTCATGGAGCTGCCAGTCCTTCCTGCACTCTTACATGTATATCCTATGACCTTAATCGAGAGTTGTGTATTTCACTAAGCACATTAACATGATACTGGGACACTTAGTAATCTTAGACTAAATTCCTGTTGGAATTATAGATCCAGCTACTTGCCGAACCAAAGTTCCTCAGGGGGCGCAAAAGAAACCGAAGTGAACTCAGGCCCGGGGAGACACAGAAAAGCTTGTTATCCAGTGGGAATTCTTTCTCTTTTCCATCTTCTCTTCTCTTCTCTTCTCTTCTCTTCTCTTCTCTTCTCTTCTCTTCTCTTCTCTTCTCTTCTCTTCTCTTCTCTTCTCTTCTCTTCTCTTCTCTTCATGACATTAGAAGGATTCTTTTGGCATACTAAATTGGTTTGTCCATTTTAGTCTGTTAAGTATGTATTTCATGAAAGGTCTATCCTTTACAATAAAGGCAAAAGAACTGGGTGTTAAACAAGCTGTGAATTCCTCTATAAAATATTTGGTTCTCCCCTAAGTAAATTAATTAAGCCAACATACTCACTGAACAATTTCACAACAATCTCATAAACTCTGCAGCAATCACACTCGAGTCACTCGAAGTGTCAAAAAGCACCAAGTTAGAAAAAATATTCCCTGAGGGCTAAAATCTCAGACATACTCAGGTATATGCTTAGCTACATATCAAGTTTCTACTACAATCCCTATAATCAGTGCCACCTACTTCTGCTTAAAGTCATGTTTCTGCTGCCAGACATATGCAAAGTCAGTACTGCCTTCAAGTCAGAAAGCTACTCAGAGCTCAGCTCAGCCTGAATCTTAGGTAATCCTCCAAATCACTGTTGCCAGTGGCTTGAATCAATAGCAGGGATCAAATACACCTAACGATAGAATCTTCCTAAAGCACTGCTGAACATCTGATTGTGTTACCCCAGAAAAGTTGTATATCTAAAACATAATAATTTTACACTGTAATTGTGAAAACAAGGGAAGATTCCTGCCATACCAGAACTAGAATATTTACAGACCTTTCTATCCCTGCAGTTCAACCCTGGCTAGCCTAAGGCAGTTATCTTCTGAAAAATCTTGGCTCAGGCAACAAGACACCTAGGAATTGGACATTGTAAAGCCAAAATGCCGTCAATGCCTGGGCCTACAACATTATTTCCCCTAGATTCCTTGTTTTCATCAGATATGTGTTTCAGTGGATTTCTGAGCTTCATCTGGGAGCGCAGGAAATTACTGTCAATTGGAGTTTCTGATGCCTGAGACCTGTTACAACATGCTCCAAAATGTCATTCAGAAATAGGCTCTGCGACCTCCATTAGTCATAAATCGCACTCTGCCTGACAAATGGAATAGCTACTTATTTGAAATTTTTTAAAAGTCTCTGTCATTCTACTTGTTTTTGCAATTAAGGTAGGTCTATGGAACTTTTGGTTCAAAGGTACTCCCCCTCTACTCAAATATAAAACCTGTGTATCTGATGCTAAAACATACTGCAGGCTATTGTGGCACTCCAATTAGGTGAAGTGAACAGAGTGGCCCTTTTTCACATTTATTGCTATTTGTTTGAAACTCTACTGTTATTTTACAGGCAATAGAGAAAGTAATGAACCTTATTTTCTGACAGATCTGCAGTTTTAGAGGCTTTGTTTGTTTAAAAGAAAGGTTTGTCCTTTGTAAAAGAAATTATAATCATACATCTTTTCTGCTCTATTCTGGCTCTTGGTTCCAACATACACAATGAAGAATCCAGATGTGGCAGAAACTTGCAAGTTACTAAAGTTTTTCTTTTCATTTAAACCTTTCATTTTAATATATCACTGCTTGATGAAACTCAGGAACTACCAGTCAATCAATAGATACATCATATCAAACATTTTATGAAATGCTGTATTTTAATAAGGTCATGGGATGTATAAATTTCCAGAAGAGATTTGGATCAGAAAAAAATGCTGTTCTCCAAGCAAGTCTTATGATAGTCTTAACTTGCCAGATGTCCTCCATGAATCCTGGATATTTAAAACTCCTTTAAGAATCTAGGTTTTTTCAACTGTTAACTGGTTAAATTACAGACTAGAAAGCTCTCAATTTACTAAATACCTGATAATTGTATCTCATCTGATTAAGCACCGTTGATTCATGGTTTTGTATCCCATTTTCAGCGTAAAATATGATCAATGAATTCCTCTTTTAAAATTATTTGCAACATTGACAAGAAATTGAAAAACATATGGCCTCAAAACTGGATGAAAATATATTAGTTTAAAGAGACAGAAAATACTAGAAGAGGGAGTAGAGGAGTGACAAAGTTGACCAGGCACAGTTCAGTTGTTAATGCTGTATTTCATAGCACTCTCAGCTATTAAATTCTGGCAACCAAAAAGTCTGCTTGTAAGTCAATTTTGATCTTTAACATGAACAAATATAAACAGGACAAAGTCTAAGTTCAGAAGTAGATCAGTACTGTTTACCTGGAGCTGTCAGAAAATGCCATCAATAAATCTTACACTTCAGTTGAGTTAGCACGATGCCTTTCTTTGTGTCAAAATGAAATAAGCTTTGTGAGCTACTTGGATTTTAAGGTATTTGGACATAAGCTTTGTTTCCCTGTTTTTGTTTTATCCTCAGAAAAAGTTTTATTGTGTGTGTGAGTGTCTCCATATGAACTAAGTCAGGCAGAAAGTACAAATCAGTGACTTTGAAACAGCAGCAGTCTCTCCTGAAAATGACAGGACCTGAGGACATACAAGTCTCGGAAGACACACAGTCATCTTCAAGCACTGCACAGAATTCTTTAATGATTGTTCACTGCAGTTATATACTGTTATCATATCATGATGACTCAAAAGAATGATTTGGTGAATGGAAGAGTAGACTCACTAAATAGACTGATAACATCAGAAAATCATAAGTTCCAAGGCAGAACATCTAAAATTGACTTGGAAGTTATTTGGCATGTTTCCTAGTACCATACACTCATGTAGGATATTAAAGAAATTAAAACAGGGTAATTCATAAAATAGATTGTGAGTTTAAAAAAAACCACACAGAATGGTTGGGATTCTTGGCATTATGAAATCAATGTAAGCTACTCCATCACAAGAACTGCCCCAAACCTTTCAAATTCAAGGTGTGTTGTGGGTATTCCTAGAGCATCCAGTGGTATTTTACCTTCTCAATAAATTAAAACATTATTAAAGCTGCACTAATTATCTGTATGCTTTCACTTCCACATGAGTATACTCTTTAAAGCAAAATAGGAAAAAGGACACTTTGCTGTGTCAGGATAATAAAGTCTTCATTACAACTCCAGTCCAATTTTTCTTTCTTTTTTTTTTTTCATGGTGAAAGCCATAGCAATCTTTGCTAATGTTAATAGGCAGCAGAGAGACTTAAAATAAGCATGTACCCTAAGGATATGCATTAAAGAACAAGCTCATGCATTTTTCACCCTGAAGGAGGTGTTAGGTTTGTGGGTCACTGATTCAGCAAGACTGAGATAGAAACAGGTGACCTGAACACTGACTCTTGCAATAGCTAGAGAGAGATGCTAAGGGAGAGATGGTTAACCTTTACAACACTAACTACTATATACAAATTACTTTAACAAACTGTGCTTCCCAAAGCTGATGGCATTCAGTGCCTTTTCCTTACCAGGGCATTGTCCTTCCCTGAAAAGCTGGAATTTTGGTCTCTAGCAATGGCTCAGACCTATTTCTTTTTTTTTTCTCTCTCTTTTTTTTTCTTTTTTTTTTTTTTCCCCCTGCCCAAAGGCTGGTTTAAAAGGCTAACAAGAGGGAGTAACTGCCACATTGCTGCCAAGAATATTAATTGACTATTTATGGTTGAAGTGAGCACTGGGGCCTTCATGTCCTGGGCATGCTTCCCACAGCTCGCTTTTGTTTCTGAAAGTAAGAGCAGGGTTTTACTCACAAGTCTTTCCATGACTTCTACAGATTCCGGTGAGGATAAAGTTAAAAGCATTTCTTTTTGCCCCCTTTTAAGTTAAGCTGCCGTTTCACTTGGGGAATTGACATTTCTTCCCTTGCCCATTAACTTTCTCAAGTTTCTGAAACGATACTGGTGAAAATATGACTACAAGTTCCCCTCTCATCCCCTTATGGCCTGACGTAATATGTGAGAAAGTATGTGGATGGTCTTGTGAGATATTCCTTCCTTAATAACTCTGCTTTGGGGGCAGATAGGCAATAAATAAAACTGAAATCTACCTATAGCTATTTTAGGTTCCTGGAGCCTCTAAATCAATATACATAATGGTCTGAGCGATGCTTTTCATTTAAAACTGGCTGTTTACTTATTATGATCTTCATTTTTTCAGAAGAGAAAAATGGCTGGAAAATGAGTGAAGCAAAACCTTGCAGTCTTTTTCTGATCTTGACATCATAATACCAGGGGTGCTAACTTACCACTTCCACAGTAGAAAACAGCAGTTGGGGTAACATTTTGGAAGTCCTCACTGAAGAACTACTAGAAGGTTGAACCATTGAAGATCTCTCTGAAGAACCACTAAAACTGAGACTCAGAATCCCCTTGAGTGTAGTCATCAGCAATTTATTTGCTGACAGAACTTATACTGGAAAACTGTTAAAAAACCCAAGCCAAGCCAAGCCAAACCAAACCACCCTGCCAGTTATGAGGAATTCACGCAATAGTTTTGGATGACTAAAATACAAAAGGGTAAAAAATGAAATATTTAAATAGTTCTTTCTGGTAGTTCCAAAACACTGTTCTTCACTCATGTAGAAATGAAATTACTTTGATGAACAGAAGTATCCCTAAGAAACCTAATTAAGCAATCTAGTCTCATCTTCTCCACTTACCTAATTCAAAAGAGTTCTTTTGACCAATTTTTCTCACTGTCTCAATGATTTCTTTCAATAATAGTCTACAAACAATTTTATATGAAGTAAATCAGTTTCAAGATTAGCTATGCAAACAACTCAGTATCTCTTACAGCCCAAATGGTAGTTGCTGTAAGGAAGAAGAAGGCTTCAGGGACAAGACAGAAATGTAGGCTTTGCACTAGGTCTCCAATATCCTATTCTAATAGGATAATTACTTGGTTGGAAGTGGAAAGAGAGATCAGCTCCATATTTCTGGTGTGGCACGGGCTCTATAGCATTAAAACTTAACCATGTAGTCCTAAACTTTTGCTTTTTCTAGAAATGTCTGGGGGAAAAAAAGTGCCATAAATCATTAGCTTTTAAATGAGTTGATGATCAAGAAACAAAGTTTGGAGTAAACCTGAACTGGCCTTTTTTTTCTCTTTCATCCTTCTTATGTCTTCCTGAAAATTTTTACCACAAACCTAATATATATCACCAATAGTCATCATTCTCATTTTCCAGAGGAAAAAAAAAAATCCATTATTTTCCTGTATAAGATTAACATATATAAAATCTAACATTTTTAGGTCAATTTTACTTAAATATTGATAGGGCTTCAATTTGTTTTATCACGGGAAACCTCAAAGTACTGGGCTTTGCATTTGGATAGAAAGTGGTGAATCTTATGGTCTTTCTCAGTTTCTCTAAGCAGTGAATTCCATTATTTTATTCTAATCTCCAAAATGTGATGACTCACCTCCTTTCTCATGGCGTTAGGTGGTTAAATTCTGAAGGTCAGAGTAACCCTGGCCCTGCTCAGTCAGAGACTGGAAAACAGTAGATGAAACATTAGATGTGACTCAGTGTTCTTTCTATAAGGAGCTAGTGCCAGGAGCAGAACAGTGGGTGTAGGTACTTATTGTGTTCAGGCTTCAGTAAGCTTCATCATGATAATTAATTCATGAGATAGGGAAGGTATACATGATTAAGGTCATTTCATCACGAAACAAAAAGTGAGAAGAAGTCTTTTAGTCCTCGTGTTCGTGTACAGGTTGCTATTTATAAGTCCAGGTTCAGAGGGGAGTCTAGAAACCAAAGGCTGTTTTGATGATTTGTGCAGCATGTCTTCAAATGAAGAAGTGAATATGATGGAAAGCTCCCCAGGGTTTTTCTTCTGCCTGCAGGCATAACCTCTTTCTTACTTGGACTTAGTTTCAATTAACTCCTCGTCAGCTATGTGCTGAGCTCAGCCAGGCACCAGACCAGTCAGCAGCCTTCATAAATTGTGACAAATAAACAGATTTGAATATAATCTGAATGTACCAGAGTGCGTCATATCCTAGCTTTTCTTTCATGTTTGGTTGTTAACCATGGGTATGCTAATTCAGCATTAGTCTGCATTTTGGCATTGTTATTTATGTTCGCACACAGTGTCTGCAAAAATGTACCTTCTCTAATTCGATCATATTTTGCATCCCTTTTTTCAGTGGCAGTGAATGGATCTCTAGACATTTGGTTTATATGTTTTTATGGTCTACATTGTTATACTTTACTTTGCTTTAGATTTGCTAAGTAACATCTAAATCAGTGTATCCCTGAGACATGTAAATCACTTATTACCTGTACAGTCAGCAACTCTATCTATATTTATTATTGTAAAAGGGTTTGACCCAGGTGACTAATCTAAATGCAGCCATAATAAACATTTGTCCAGAACAAGGTACCTCTTAGAAAGTATTTGAAAACTGCCTGGAGCTGATCTGACAAAAGGAACATCTTTAAATGTTACCTCTAGCCATGTTCTGATATTAAAATACATTTTATGTACTATCACTTGAAAGCCAGCTTCTGTTATACTTTCATAGGGTTGTTTGGTATGTCAGAAACTGTGATAGAAGACACTGCCTAGGTCAAAACTATCTGCCAAAAAAAATCAGCATCTTATTCAAGAAGAGCATGATGATGAGACAAACTTTAAAAACAAGCCCAAAATTTTCATCAGGAGGGTGCCCTAGGGTACCTTGGTGGCCCAGACTTATTCTTACTGCTTAATGGAGTGGGAACCTAGACAGGTATTCACAGTATAGGAAAGAGGTCTATGTCAGAAATTACTTCAGTACTTCACTACTTTAGTAGTGCTCAGCATTTTCATTAATAACCAGGATAGCGGAATAAAGTGATGAGAAAATGGTAAAATGACACTGGTCAGGAAAGGGACTCAGGGCCTTTGGAAGACAGCCTCAGAGTTCAAAATGATCTCTGCAGTTTGCCATGATCACCAGTTGTAAATTCCTGGTGGTAATGACAATACCAAATGGACAGTACTTACTAGGTAGAAAAGTGAAGGGGAGTGAGATTGCAGGGTAGCTAATGAGCACTCGTGGCAATGGAAAGGCCTCTGCCGTGTATTATACATTGATTTCACAATGGCACTTAGGAAAAATTTAGAATCAAAATGACACCATTAAAATCACCAAGAAAAATTAGAAAATTTTAATGTGAAGACAGATTAAAGAAATTTGCCACTGATTAGGAAAGACTGTGACTGAATTTTCCAATATAAAAGGTTGCTATTAATGAGCATGATCAATTGTTCTTTATGTCCCCTGAGTGCAGTACATTAAGTATCTAGCTTAATTTACAGCAAAGAAAATTTTGGATAGATCAGGAAAACACGCTTCTGTCTATAAAGATAGTTAAAAGTCAGAACAGGCTGTTTAATAGGCTGCAGAAGCTGCAGAAAGTATAATTTCAAGCTTTAAAAGAAGTCACGCAAGCTTCTGTCAGGGATCTCCTGGATGTACTTGAATTGTCTCAAAAAAAGGAGATAAAAGATCTCTTGAGGTGAGGGTTAGTTTGTTGGTTTGTTTTTTTTTTTTTTTCCATTTCTATGCTTTTCCTGTTTAGGCAGGTTTGTACTTAACAAATCAAATTTACTTTTCTGCTTAATGTTGTTTTTCCCACAAGCCCATGATGATTTTTCAGGTTCAAAACATCACATCCAGTTTATCAAGCAATCTGGGAGCTATTAGGCTTACAGAAAATTCCCCCTATGTTGCTTAGCTATTCTTGACGCAGCAGTAATAATGAAGCCAATATGTTAAACCAGATTTCTGCTAGATCAGCTACTGGTAATCACTAATACCTACAAAGTTTCTAAATAAAAATATTAAAACAAAACATACAGATGATAAATTGTAGAAATGGAGGCAAAAATTACTAGTTACCAGTATATTGGAAGCATTGAAGTGAATCTTAATGTAAAGATAACGTAGGATTGAGTGAAAATGCTTTAGAAAACTATTTAAAAACCCTATGAAAACTACAGAACAAAAGATGTCAGCCTTTGAAACATTACCCTAACAGGAATTATGTAGCCAGGACATCATGTAGCCAGAACGGTATCAACAAAACCTGAAGGACATACCCAAGAAGGAAACAAAGAAGCTTTAGAACTGCATGCAATTCTTACTTAAACTACGGGTCATGCTGAAGCTGTCAGAGACACAGGAAGAAAACACAGATAGACAAGAAACTGAGTCTTCCATAAAGAAAGGTAAAAAAATGAAAAGAAAATACATATTACCTCAAATGTGAGCAGATCAGTAGAATACCACAGATCAGTAAAATGTCTTCCATGGATATATGAACTTTGATATTTCCCCCAAACTTTCTAAACCAGAGAAAATAACTGAAATTTTCAGCTACACATTGCATAAACTGAAGCCAGTGTCAATTCCCTTTTCTCCTCTGACAAAAAACTACAAAACCTCATGTGGAATATTGTATTCAGTTTTCATTTTCTTGCATTAAAAATGATGTAGATATTCTGCAGTTAAAGCATCCCAATTGATCTGGATATTATAAGAGCTTACTCATGATGAGTGTTCAGAGGAGCTGTACAGTGGAATTCTGTGAGACTGAGACATTACCTACATGTGCTATAGGGTAAAAAATAATGTTTTTTCATTATTTCAGGAACAGAAAACTCTGTATTTGGAAAGTCAGGATGTCAATAAATTTGGCAGAATGCTTATGTCACGTGGAACACTGCTAACACAAGCATTCAGAGAAGTTAGTGAAACAATATTGAAAAAAGGCATGCACAAGTATTTTGAATTCAAGAGAACTGTGAACCTAGACAATGTAGGCTGACAGGTATTATTATTGCTGTGATAATTTATGAGCACTTGAAATGTATTACCCTATCACATTGGCAAGTATAACTATAAGGAAGTAGATGGTCCTGTACCAAAATCCACTTGTGAATAAATTATTCTTTTAAATCACAGTATTAGAACATGGAATAAGAATTTTTTTAATCTGTTTTGATTTTTTCCCACAAGTTCATACTGTTGAAATGCTCAAATTTCATATTTTGCAATAAAAATACATGAAAACAAACTGAACTGATTTACTTAACTACATTTTCTTGAAAAACAGTGTCTGTGACATTTTCTTCTCAGAAAACTGCTTGTTTAAGCTTCTGTCCTATCATAGCTACAACTTTCCTTTTATTGTGCCACAACTATTACATTTTAAGGGACTGTGCCTATGTTTTAACATCCATCATTCTTTTATCGTTTAAGAAAAGAAACTATATACAGAGCCTAGAATTTCAGTTCTACAGAAAAAAAGCAGTTAGGACAAACTTAATAAAGAACAAAGTTCCTCTGAGACAACTACTGTAAACTGCAGGAGAGAAGGAAACTAAAAAAAAAAAATGTACAGCTACTTTTGGGTGTCCAAATTGAGAAAAATTTGAGTTTTTTTTTACACCAGAAAAGTGCTCAGCACTCTCTGGAACATGCAATACCTTCAGCTGAGTAGCAAAAAAATCCTAATTGCTTTTGAATTTTGAAAAAAATATTTTCTGCAAAAATCCTTGCACTTTTTCTCATCACGTTTAAACAAGTCATAAAAATGCACATGAGCATCTGCAAAGGAGCACAGCTTTTCATCTATACAAGCTGAGTTCATCAACTTAGCTTGATATCAAAAGAGTATCAGCTAATTACAACAGCTCCACCCTAGGCAATAATTTAAACCTATTTAAACAAAACAAAAAAAAATCTTGTCTTTTTAATTTTTTTTCTACTTAAAATACATGTGACTTTATTTATTATAATTAAAAGACTTGTGTTTTTTGTTTATTCTACCTAGGTCTAGGATTAGATCACCACTGTTGCTCCCCTCACAATCTCTTTTATTATAAACTAGAAACATGTAATAACATATCAGTCCCATCATTGCTTTCTCATACAGGTGTATCCTGTGAATATGAATTGTAACCTTTCCATATTCTCAATCTTTTAATTTTATCATTTAACATCACTGAAATTCAATATGTAAATGAAAGGTTTTAGCAACAGGAGAAAAAAATGAAGCCAGCCAAACATGGACATAAAGCTTGAGGGAAAGATCCGGAAACATTGCACTTCATCTTTCTATAGGGCTTTACATGTTCAAAGTGCTGTATGAGCATTCATTAGCAAAAAATGCGTCCTTTCATCCTCTCATGCTAATTACTGAGAGAAGTAGCAAAATGTTAGTAGTGGTAATATGCATATACACTGCACAACATAGTACTCTACCATATATTAATTAGCATGAGAGTACGAGAGAAAACTTTTATTGGAAATGTTCCAGGAATGCAAAAGCAGCAGGAAGGGAAAATACTCTTCCAAAGTACTTGAAGGTAACAAGATATAAAAGCCAAATAAAATAAGCAAATCTGAAGAAAATAGCTTTCTGCAATATTTTGGGGGGGGGTGTCTGTTTTGTTTGTTTGGGTTTTTTTTTTTTGTTGTTTTTTTTCTTAATTATCATAGTGAAAGGGGAAGTATTTTTTTAATGATGAATCTCCATTCATTCTTGGTCACCTTGTTGCCTGTGTTCACAGAAAAGAGTAGCTGTCTGTCAGCTGAACCTCAATTAAATATTATTAGTAAGTCTTCTTCCATTATAACCCTGTTTGTTCCCCATAGTGAGCTTGGAAATCGCACAATTTGAGCACCATGCCTTTCTCAGATGCTGTGCAGGGTGAAGACTGTGATCTCTGAAACATTTCTTGGAATTTCTCTCTTCCCCTAGGCAGTCTCTAACTGGAATTTTAATGTGATTTTCCACTGGTTTGTTTTATTTTAGAAGTCTGTGGCAACTTTTCTTTTTTGTTTTAATCAATTTTCCAACTAATTTTCTTTTTCAATGAGAAATGCAAAACTTCATAATACTTTTAAGAATAACATCTGTTCATTTCCATGGAGAAAATGTTATTTTATCTGTTATTTTCTCATTCCATTAGCAACTAATAGCTGAGTAAAATGGAACTATCTTCTGGCAGAAGGGAGGGAAATAAGAATTATCTTTTCCCTTTACGTAGATAAAGCTAAAGTTATATAGTTTTTTAAAATTCTATTGGAGTAGTTGTATTTAAATACTTTAAAACAAAGAAACAAACCCAAGAAATTATGACTGTTCAAAGACAATAGTCTAGATACTGACAAATATTTTGCTTCAAAACAAGCATTTTCATTAAATAAAAATGTCAATTCCTGTATACTAGTCTTATATCCTTCAAGATGAAGGATGAAGTCTTACATCCTTCAAGACATGGAAGATGCAGTTAAATTTTTCAATAACATGAATGCTTAGTCCAGTAGGAGGTGGCTTTTCTCCCACCACCTTCTTTGAGGTTTGAAATCTTTATGGTATGGGTTACTACTTAAAAATGTAATTTGCATCTGTCTTCTGAAGTTTTCAGGCACATGAGTGAAGATAGAATATCCTAGCAAAAGTCGGGATTAATTAAGAGAAGAAAGCAGCCATGTGGAAAATCTTACTACCGCACGTGAATTAAAAACATAGCTGAGGACTAACAAAATGGAGTAATTATTCGATGTTTATTCACCCACAGATGCAAGGGTATGCCTGAACATTGCAAGCTGATTCAATGGACTAATATACTGTAGCTATTAGTTATGGACCCTCCTTCTCACTGATTTGTCAGCAGGCTTCTTCCCTGACAAAGAAACTTTCTCTTGTTTTTTAATTTTTTTTTTTTCAAACAGAGTACATTTCAGCCTCCTTCGTGTCTTTGTTAGCAAAAGGGTTAATTGCCGTCAATTGCTCTTATATGTTTTTTCCATAAGGACCTCATAATCTGCCTTTCATGGGGTGTCCAAACATCACAAATACACAGTGTATTTCGGACAACCTAAGAGTTAACAAGTACAGTCAGTTCTCTGTAAAGCCCCATTACATATCTATGATGTTACATAAACAATTGATAAAAGGCAGATATCACTGACAAATGGTGTTGATCAATATCTCTATGTATTTCAAATAACTGAATTTACGATGAAGGTCTCTGTGTTCTGCAATTTCTAGGATTTTTTTTTCCCCTGCTAATTATCTTTCTTTCCCAAGAGAATCAAAAATTTAGCTCCATTTTAGAAAAATATCAAATGGCATAGCAGAACAGTACGACGAATTTAGAAATTAATATTCAATTTTTAAGTTTAATTAATCACACAAACCTTACACATTTTACCTTACCATACAAACAAAAACAAAACAAAACAAAAAAAACCCCTTCCAGTAGGGATACTTTTAGACTTGTTACCCATTACTTGCAGGTAACAAATATTGAATTCTATTTGAATGCATAAGGACAATCTCAACAACAAGAAAAAATAAAAAAGTCACTTTGCAAGTAATTTTTTCCATATAAGTAATTGAAATTGTGAATTAGTTGTGAATAAATGTTACTGTGAAAGATTAAAAACTAATTATAACCTTCTAAAATCTCAGGTTTGTAATTGTCAGTTTTCCCCCTGCAAAATGTGCTGGTATACTACACTGAGCTCTCTAACTACTAACTGCAGCAGTCATATTTTGCATGCAAGTGAAATTATTTATTTACAACATTTCAGTCCCTTTGTCAACAGTGAACTTTAAAGCTTGGAAGACCGCAAAAGCAACAAATAAATGGAAATATTTAGAGGACATAATCTTCTTTGTTTACATCATATATCCCATCCTGACTTGTATCTTATCAAAGCTGCTAGTATGACAAAGCTCAAAATCATTTTCTTACCTGAAAGCAGACATTAAAATGTGTCAGTCATAAATCAGGTGAAACACTGAAGATTTCTTCCTTGTTCATATGTTTAAATAAGAGAACTGTACAATGTATTTCTGTGGTGGAGGTGTCGTTGGTTTTGGGTTTGGGGTTTTTTTTATTGTTTTTTTTTTTTTTTTTTTTGGGTATTTGAGAACATTGTTTCAAAGCAACGAAACAATACAATAGATAGATATATTTTATTCTCTGGCATCTTCAGAGAGGTTCATTTAAAAATAGATATACACTATGAGTATATGGATACTGTTTTAAGAAGACTCAAGAGACACATTTAGGACTTCATGTAACCATCAGTCTTACAGCCCAAAGTATTAAAAACTGGACATTTATACCTTTTGAAGGTGATTTTACTTTCATTGCTTCCACATCGAATTTCTTGGACAAAAGCATTTATTCTATATGGATGATTCTGCAAAATACTAGTTTAAAATACATGCAAGGCATAGATAAACAGATACAACAGATACCATCTAAGACAAGCATCACCCATAAGAAAGTGTCAGACAGGGAAATTGTCTGGAAACTAATATCATAAAAATCCACACAGTTTTTACCACAAAGCCATTGAGATTTTGCATGCATCATCCTTGGGATTCCAGCGTATGGAATAAACCCGGTGGAAAAACCCACAGACCCAGAAACTGTTGGTGTATTTTCCACTGCTGGAGACATCAGCTAGCAGTGACTTTGCTCCAGTTCTGTGCTGTACATTGTGCCAGGGTTTCTTTGCTCTATTTATTAAGCTGGCGACTCTGGCAATGTTAACTCTGGCATTGGAATTCTGTTTGCAGTCAAAATTGGTTGTTCCAGTCAAAAAAGCCAGGCTGAGAAAGTGGCAGCATACTGACCATCTCTCAATAGCTTCCCATCCAAACTTCCTTGGGGAATGTGAGGAAGGAAGGGGACCTTTCAGGATATACCCAGTGAATGAACTGTCAAACCTGAAAACCAAGCTTTCATTCAGCTAAATCTTACCATCTTCTTTTAACCTGGGGGTCTGGCAGGTCCAGTGTGCTGAGGTAACTAAGAAGCAGTGGCAATGGAAACCTGCCTGCAGTGGGGAGAGGGGATGCTCAAAAGAACAAGGAGGCCAAGGGCCTGGCAGCAAAACTTTTCATGTTGCTATCACGCTTCCATGTCCTGTTACACTGCATGCAACTATACATAGAACTAAGGCATTGCTCAGGATCCATTTAAGCTCTCCTAGGCAGGAGCAGTAATTTTTTTTAGATTTGTAGACAACATGTAAATAAAGATATTTAGATGTCATTATCCCATTCTCTGGCCTAAATGCAGGGTCCACTGAGAGGATTCAACAGGTGGAGCTGTTGTTGACAATACTGAGCTGCAGTCAGCTCAGCATGTCAGCATCTGCTCTGATATGAAGAAATAAGACATAAAAGTCTAATGACAAAAAAAAAACAAAACCAAACCAACCCAAAAGAAAACATTCCTGCTGTTCCTACCTTTTGCTCTTTCTTGAGAAGTCCAGTCCCCCAGCATATTGGTGAAACTCACTGTCACCACAGTTCATTGTTAGTTACATCTATACCAGCAAATTAATTCCAGCTAAGGCACAGTCTGAAGTACAAGGGTGAGAGCACCTCTCCTCTCCAGAAGTTAGCTTGCTTTCGGGCATGGCTGTGGCTTCTGCCCAATAACCCACGCCTGAGCCCTATTCAAGAGATACCACAAGCCAGAGACGCTTCCCAATGTGCAAACAGCAGATCCTGTGGAAAGATGAGAGTTTAGTCGCACAGACATAAACTGTGCTGCGCCAGGGCCACAGAACAGGATGTAGCCAGTTGTGGTTTTTTAATATTTATATAGTTATAGTCACTAGGAAAATGGGCCACAAATCTAATTTTCCTTCAACTTTTCTCATCTTTGTTGGTCTGGAATCAATCACTTCTTTCTTTTAGTTCGGATTTCCATACTTCCTGTTGCAGAAGCAGGGATACATCCATGTCCCTCTGTGAACACATATTTCCAGCATCCCAGAATTCAGCAGTCATAGATTTTCAGTACTCAGACCAGATGAAAAGGAGGTTCACAACAGGACCTGAGGCTGGGTCCATATTTTTGGAATTCTATCCCAATTACTGAATCTTGGCACTCTCCTCTATGCTACCCAGCAAGCATTTACTGCTTGACCCTGTCTTCAAGGCATTTTGTTAAACAAAAAGGTGATGTTGCATTCATATCCCAAATACTTCAGCGTACTCTGAAATCTGTCAAATCAGTCATGTTTCGACATTCACAGCATTTCACAAACAACCCAGGGCAGGCTGGCTGCATGAATGACATGCCAAAAAGGCACAATGTAGTCACCGTAATGTGAACACAATAGCACTCCCAAGGTTACCTATGACAACTGGATGCAAGCGTAGGGAGATGCTTATATCTTTGTCAAGAGAAAAGAAGATTATACAGTACGATACAGAGACTGTGTATTACATATACCTATGCAATAACTACATTTTTAAACCGCTACTAACCATTTTTATTCTGTTCCAAGCAGTTCCCTATCATACTTGAAAAATTCCTTTAAGTCTGCTAAAGGCCCTCTGAATACTTCATAAAGTTGACTTACTCATTAACCACATCAGCTACCCCACCGTCCATATGCAATTATATAACATTCCTATGGCAACTACAGCAACTCCTTACATGGAAAACTAATATGAAGAGATTAACATATTTGTAGCCATCCTCTAATACAATTTTGCTGCTGGAAGTCTCAGAGGAATGGTACTACTGTGAGATGGTGCAGCTCCTTGTGGCACATCAAGGACTGCTCTTTGAAACTGAGGACTGCTGTGTTAAATGGCCGCTAGGAGCCTAATTAACATTTTCACTTAGTACTACTTTCCTAATCTGAGATCCAAATCAGATTTGGATTCCAAGGCATTGTTTCTAAAACAATAAATCAAACTGAAATATTTCTTGGACATCTTTCAGTAAGCTGCTAAATGCTAGTTGCCTTCAAAAAGTAGAAATCAGCATCACTATCAATGCAGAAAAAATATATATGAAGCATAAACTGTGATCTGTGAGTGTATTGTCTCTACCTACATACATTTTCCATTTTCCTACTATCAGAACCACTTTCAAATGTCTGAAGCACTGCCGAAGAATAAGAGAGACATGAAGATCCCTTGTAATCTTAGTCTAAAAAAAAATCACTATTTTTCAATGATTTCAAGACCGTAATTCTCATGTAAAAGCCTGGAACAGCAGCCAACTAGATTCTCTAGGTGCTGCTTTGTCAGTATTATGCCGATTTGCACCAACCGACATCCAGTGCATTACAATTTGCAAACTGCGGGTGCAAAGTTCGGGTGTGTGCTAGTCCTGATGTTGAGTAGGTAAATATATGTTCCATATAGCAAACTGTTGTCTGACTGTATTTCTTTTTATTAGCTAGTAGCTAGGCAGGTCAGAAACTCAAGCATCTACTCTATCATTTAGGAACAGCTTTTGAATTTGCTACACTCCCTAGAGGATTTTGGGTCTTCTAAACTAATCAAGGATTTATGAGACATAAATACTGTATTATGTCTGTGATAGATGAATTTTTCTCCCCACTAATGATCCTCTGGCCAGTCTAAGAACTGAGGAATGTTGTTGGAAGAAAAATAGATATTGTAATACATTGCCTGAAGGGAGTTATAACAGAGAGAGAAATGAGGGAGGATCTTTTACACAGGTGGTCGTACAATGGTAAAACAGACATGTGTTTAGATATTTTGACTGTGGAAGCTTATTTGTTTTGAATATTGTTTGGATTTTAATGAACACCAAAAACATTTTATGTTCAATAACTTTGGTAATTGCACAAAATTCCACGTTGCGCAGAACATCTAAGGAAAAGATGAAGAGCTTATATTAATATAAAAAAGCTCCATTGGCATGGATGAAGCCGCAGTGGATTATGTCAACTGAGAAGCCATCACAAAAATGAGATGTGGCTAATGGTTGTGAAGTGCACTTCTTTTTGTAAATTGTGGGAGACAAAAATGTGATATTTTTAGAAGCAATATTGTAAGAGACAACCTATGCATACATGATATTAATGGAATAAGACATTAAGCTCTGAATGATTGCTTTTCCCTGTTTCCATACCAATGCATTATTTTATATTTAACTGATATCTCAGATGGGTATCTGTTCTTTCACCTCCTGTATTTATGTAACATGTTTTCTCCTTTTTCTCTTTTACACGTTTTTGTTTGTTTACCTTGATATTTTTAGGGTCTGAACATTGATTCTGGGAATAGGTTTTGTTTGTCAGGATGAGTCATGCTCACCCTCTTTCTCTCATCCATATAAGCACATAAGCAGAACTGAATTGTCCCTTAAGTCTTCAGAGCAGGAAGACATTCTCTCGGTAGCATGTAATTTATTTCGTCTAATAGAGCTCTTATCATAGGTGTACAGTGAACAAGAGCTACTTTTGACTCCTTTACAGGTGGGTTTGTCTTTGGTTTGTTTTCTTATCAGTCCTAGTAGAGATAATTTTTACTAGATTCACACTTCTTTTATGACTTGTGGGCTAATGCAAAAGCTGTTGGGTTCCTTACTGTTCAGTAAAATACGTACTTATTTTCGCACATATTTTTTCCCTGCTTCTCAGTTTGAGATGTTACTATTCAGTGGATGACCATACGTTGCTTTATAGACAGTGTGTTATGTGTCTCCACTGAGAATTTTGTCTTTCGTGATTTTTGCGATAATACTGAAGTTTTTAGTGCTACTGTGCTCTGTATGCAAGGAGTATTTCATTCAGTTGCATCTCTCTGTATTTCCCTTGAACTGAAATGTATGCGTGATTGCTATCAGTTATCATAACAGTAATACCTTTTGCACTTAGGACAGCGGTACTTTTGCTTCCCTGACACATGCACATGCATGTGATACGTACACGCAACGGACAGGGAAGTAGCAATTCCTAAAGACAATATATTGGAAATACACCTTGTTTTATAAGTATGTGTAGATAGCTTAATCAGAATTTTTGCTTTTCCTTTTAGAGGTATATTTATGGATAAAACTTCACATTAAAACTGTAGCTATTGACTAGAATTAGAAAGTAGGTTTCTTTGGATAATTAAATCAGCATAACGATGGTAAGCATAACTTACTATTTTTTTTTTATTTCAGTCCTGGTCACAGTATGTAAGATAACCTTTTTGTTCCACTTTCAACTCCCACACTTCACTCAATTTTTCTTCTTAAATTGGATTAGAATCTCTTGAGTGGAAGCAATTATCTTGATTCCTTAAATTCTCTGTCAAAGGAAGAAGTTCTCCAAAACAGAGTGGAAGGAACCATCTTCAGGTTTGTCTGTTCTTTTTTTGTGAAATATGCCAACGATTTTTCAGAGATAGGATGTGAAAATAGGAGGAGAGGATGAGGAGGGAAGCAAAAAAAAAAACACATCAGAAAAAATACATATATTTCTGTTTGTATTTTGCTTTTTTAACTTCATGGTCATAAGGCCCAAACAATAATTGTTTTAAATTTGGGTAATTTGTAATATGTTGGTCCTTTCAGTTTGTCTGCGCTGCTTTTTGTGAAGTAGATTCACAAGGACATTATCCTCAGCTAGTGTAAATCACAACAGCCCCATAGTGGATGTATGAAGTTTGTAAACAATTATATTTTTTAACCCTCAGAGTCACAGGCATATACTGGAATCACAGGCAAACACAGAAATGTAGCGTTAAGCCTTCTTATAATCTTCAGATTTGTCCACTGATATTAACTGAACTTGAGAGACTAAGCTCGCATGAATTGTATATGGAAGGAACAAGAGAGAGAGATGTAGAAGGGAAGCAAATGTATAATGCATATGCATCAGTTCAATGCACAGAAGCGATCTGATGAATACTTTTTAAGCCTAATTTATAAGTGTGCCCTGACTCCCTCAGTGTGCATTGTTTAAATTCAAAGTTTGTACATCCTTTATGGCATCCTCAGATTGTATCAACAGTTCAGAGTGTTTTTTCTCATTCCCAGCAATGGAATGTGCTTCTTGTACATATTTTGCAGAGCAAAATGAGCCCTGCTGCTAAGATACACAAAGAGGATATTGCTGTGAACTTCCAAAGTGTTTTGGCTCATTTCCTTAAACTCTTCTCATTGTTTAAAAATCAAATACATAAAAGATTTTTTGTCAGCTTAGTTACAATGTTACTGTTAATCGTTTGATTAAAAAGTTGCAGATCTCATGCACAGCTAATGCAGGCCAAGACAGAGCAGCTTGGTTACAAGAATTACATCAGTGGATGAATTATAATTTACACTTCTGCTACCTTCTTGAATTGTTGTTCCTGCAATGTAAAAAGAAGGATGGAGATTAGTTGCTTTCTCTAAGAAGTGACAGGAAGAACATTAGTCTTCATGGAAGAGTGATACTTCCAAAAGCGTAACTTAAAAATTCCCTTAGGAATGGCATCTTCTAATCTCAGAGGAAGCCGTACCTCCTCATCCACAGATTACCCAAACAAAAAAAGCATAAGTAGTGCCTGGACACTTACAGGTACAAAACCTTTAGCAGGCATGAAGTTCTTAAGTGGATCAGTTGCATTCGTTTTCATGTCAAAAAGAATTAACTATTGAAAAAGATTCTTGTCCTCTCAAGCACTGGTTAGCTGATTTGTAACTACTTTCTTCACAAGTGCATAAAACGTACAAAGTTAAGGATACAAAATATTATGGGCAAGTTTATGGAGCTGAACAGTTGTTCAATGCCTGACTTCAGCTCCAGACATGTGGTGAAGGGAAAAACGTCCATGAAAAATAAAAGACTATCATTAAAGGTAAGTAGTGTGTATACAGAAGTGTGTATCCTGCTCTGTCTCACTAACAAGACATTTTACCAGCAAGAACTACCAACAAAAGCCACCTCTTTTATGCAATGAAGAATATATTTTCCCAGATCTTTTCCAAATCAAATATACTCTTATAATTTATTTTAGATTTACAGTTTTTTTTACTTCTCTAAGCTTGGGCATATTGAAAAACTAATTTTATTTAGCTCTCCAATCAAATTACTTTTTAAAGTTTTTATGCCTTATTTAAGTTTTTGCTGTAAATTCTAAAAGAAAATTTTTATCTTAAGAAAACCTCAAACTGGGGGTTATCGTTTTTACATTATTAAAAAAGTTTCACAGCAGGATTTATTCTTTTTTCTCTTACAAAGTCTAAGTCTTCAACCAAATTGGGCCATATAGTCTCTTTTCTAAGGAAACACTGAAGAATTAAATACTTAAAGGGCAGGATACTATAAACTCAAGATCATATAATTACAATAAAGTATATTTGATTGTAAATCTACATTCTTTCTTTCATAGAGTACCTGTATAATTTCTCAGACAAAAAAAAAATAATAAAAATTTAGGATGCTAATGTTCATGAATCATTTAAAGAGTACAAAATTATGATAGCCATACTGGCTGCTATATCTTTTAATGATAACATTGATCTTTTTTATCCTCTTTCTTCACTTTTAAAAAATGAATAGTATTCCAATAAATGGTGTGTTTTAACTTAGGAAATGTGACATGAGGATCTGATAAAATTATTTTAATCACTGAAGCACTGTCTAACTGAAGATTTAGTTGAATCAGCAGTATCAGGATCTATATCCTTCACCAGCAAGGGTGAATCTAGTGGTGGTGTCACTAAGATGCTCTATGAGCATAAGCAAAATAATGTTTGTAGGGAAAGGGAATAACAAACAAGAGGCAAATGTAAGGGCATTTGCTGCCGAATTAACACTGTGATTATAAGTATTTAAAGCCTATAAAGAGTGATATTTGAGAGTAGTGTGTGGCCATTTTTTGTATAGCACAGAGAATGAAATAAACGCAGAGATGTGAGTTGATAAAGTTCCTACCGACAAAGGTACAGGCTGGATCCTCACATCTGTGCAGAGTAATTTCCATGATTCCCAACACACTTCAGCTCTCAGGTCTTTCAGCTTAGGTATCTTCCAGCAGTGGAGACCCTGTAACTGTTTTGGATCTATGAAAATTAAAACTGCAAATTCAAGTATCTGAAACACTGTAGATCTTAGAAGATCCACTGGAGAAGGTTACATATTCTGTTTCTATTGGTGAGGGCAGAAGCAATACTTTCTATGTTATCAAAATCAGATGTTTTTCTGGAGAATTTTGGAGTCCGTAGCCCTTTGGAGGAGAATGACATTTTCTATGTAACAATTGTGCTACACTATTAGAACAATATACAAATTAAAATACATGAGGCAGGTACATACTCAAGACCCTAACACATGCATGATGGAATAAAAGAGAAATGTCACTGTAGCACAAAGAAGTTAGTAGAGGTCATTCTCCTAAAAACTTTCAGATCCAGGGAAGTGGGGAAGGAGACTTCTTTTATATGTAAAGGTCATTTTGGTCTACCAGTCTAGAGCTATTCTGCTAGACAAACTGTTTTGCCCTCCACATTTTTTCCATTCTTTCAAGTCAATGTCTTTAACACTCAAAACTACGTGGAAGGAAATGTTTACTTTGGAATGTTAAGTGATTGTTTTTTCATTCTCTTCCTTAAAAAAAAAAAAAACACAAAAACAAAAATAGATATATTATGAAAACATGTATGTATATAATGTACACATATATACATACAAAGTATTTCTTATGTTGACTTATGACCTATTTAAAATAACAGTATATTAGTTTGATGAATTTGAAAACAACATGGTGAAACTGATAAAATTCAGAAACAATAGTCCCCACTCATCAAAGTTTTAAATATCATTACAGATGAGCTAGACACAATATTTTCCCCTTCTCATCAACTCTGGTATGGCCATCTAATGCATTTTTTTTAATTATATGGACTTTAATCGAAATAAAGAAAAGGAACTGGGAGTTGTTTTTATCCCTTGAATCCTTGCCTACCCTCTCCCTTGTCACCCATTTTTGTTAGTATCCTATTGGCATGGTTTCAGCTGGGATGGCGTTGACTTCCCTGCTGGCAGCTGATGTGGTGCTGTGCTTTGGATTTGGGATGGGAGTCCTGTTGATCGCACACTGATGGTTTTGGTTGTTCCTAAGCAGTCAAGGCCTTTTCTGCACCTCACTCCACCCCGCCAGCAATTATGCTGGAATCACACAAGAAGTTGGGAGGAGACACAGCTGGGACAGCTGACCCCAACTGACCAAAGGGATATTCCATACCATATGGCATCATGCTCAGTATATAAAGCTGGGGGAAGAAGACGGAAGGGTGATGTTTGGAGTTACGGCGTTTGTCTTCCCAAGTAACTGTTACGTGTGATGAAGTCCTGCTTTCCTGGACAAAATGCAAACCCATGAAAATTCATTGTCAAGACATTTCCTGTACATATTATACATTTCTACCTTAAGAGATTTAAAACTGAATCCAATTTGGAAATGTGAGACTGTATTTTATAGTGAAAATTTCACAATACAGCCATGTGTCTCTAATGCCCATAAAGAATGACGGTTGTCCAGATAGCTATACTATTCTTTTAAAAAATTGCTGGATTGCTTTTGAGATTAATTTATATATCTGGTAATAAAAATGCATGAAAATATTATGTGTGGCTGGTTGTGGTTAGTAAAAAAACCCTTCACTTAGCAGACCTGGACACGATGTAAAAGGATGTTTCAACTCAATGTTTCAATGGGATGAAAGACTGGGAACATTTTTCAGCAAGGACTAAACACCTCCTAAAGCCCATTTTCATAGATTATAAGGCAAAGTAAAATTATTATGATCTTCAGATGTGACCTACTCCTTGACAGAAAATGAACTATTTCTCAGAATTAGTTCTTGCATGAATTAAGCATAAATTTAAAAAAAACAAACAAACAAACAAAAAAACAAAACAAAACAAAAAAATTTCCTAGTTCTGATTTCAATGTTTTGAGAAATACTGAATTCAATGCATCAATTGACAAGTTGTCCTAGCAAAAACATCCTGTTCCAAACACGCCTACTTTCTAATCTTAAATTATCTAGCTTCAAATTTAAGACTTCTAGCTTACAAAAACCCTGCTAAACTGAAGAGCTTCTCAAAGTTTCCTTTCTCGTAGTGGTGGTATCAGTATCAAACCCAGGAGCTACTCTGCTCCTGCTTGACATTTCTCCAGGCATGTGCACAAGGCTGGC
Source organism: Dromas ardeola (assembly GCA_013398915.1). NCBI lineage: Eukaryota > Metazoa > Chordata > Aves > Charadriiformes > Dromadidae > Dromas > Dromas ardeola. The sequence goes on from VYZM01005590.1 coordinate 33,733, forward strand.
TTCAGCCTTTCTGCTTACGGTGGCTCTGCCTCTCGTGCAAGGCAGGGGTGCACAGGGGAGCCCTTTGAGCACGGGTGCCCTTCCGCACGGGCATGGCTAGTGCCTTCCAGCCTGGGAGCCAAGGATGCCTCTGCTGGAAATGGGGGCACATGGAGGGGGCACATGATGTGTTCCCAGTTCTGGATTGAAAATTAATGTGTCACTGGGTCCCAGAGTGCAGGTATTCTTCGATTGGGTGATAAAAACTCCTCCGGGAAGACTGGCTGCCTGAGCCCAGCTGCTGGAGGGATCCCCATTGCACATGGGTACACATATATTCTCAGTAGGCAACTTCCGCCCTGCTCGGGCAGAGAGGGGGACAGGGTAAGTCCCCCGGTGCTGCCTGTGTTTGTGCGAGTGCTCTGAGCGTCTGTCTGTGCTACCTGTGCAGCTGGCAATTTACTGAACTCTACTATACTGACCAATGTATGCGGTGCACACGTGTGCTCTGCGGGCATGTGCCTGCTGGGAATACGTGCTCAGCCTCACTGGTTCTTGGTCCTGGGGGCATGGAGCTGCAGCTGCCTCCCCGCTGCAAGATTTGGCAACTCCTAACCAGAATGTCCGCTGCTGCACTGGAGACTCATTTCCCACAGGCCCATCCAGTGTGATCCCGAGTGTTTTCGGAGCCACGGCTTACCAGGACAGGGTTCTCCGTCCTGTGGGAACAGGCTGCATTCATAAACTCTTTGCCAAGAGGCACAGTTAGTAACCTGTGAAGATTTTTCTTGACCAGTATCCAGTCATTCTTCTGCCTCCATCTGTTTGTTCCCTCCTTCTGTAATTTGTGCATCACTTGAAGACTGTATCAGTAATTATTTCCCCCAAGACATTCATAACCTCTTTAAATAGCTCAGAGCCAAAACCTGATCCCTGTGAATCAACCTCCATAGCCAGTTAATGAGTCCTGCTTATAATTACACTGAGCTATTATTTAGATAACTTTTAACACACTTTATGTACGGTATGTAGGGTTTTTTTATTGTTTCACGTTATTTATCAAGATACTGTGCCATATCGTCAGAATAGAAATCCAAGAATATTACAGCGACAGTACCTTTATAAGTCAAGTTTGTATATGTCAAAAAAACCCCTCCAGTTACTTTGACAGATCTGTTTTCCAGAAACCTGTGTTGATTTGCATTAATTAAATTACTCTATTTTAATTCTTTATAAACTGAGTCCCATATTAGATGTTTCTATTTTTTTTTTTCTCAGACTGATTTTATGATGACAAGCTTATAACTAAATAGGTTATTCTATTTATTCCTTTTGAAATATTGGCACAACATTCATTTTTCTTCCAGATGTTTCCTGAATGTCCTCCATGTTTCAATACTTTTGAAAATCAACCTTGACAGTGTAGAGAACTCCTCTGACACTTCTGTTATAATTCTTTGATGCAAATTACATAGACACGCTGATGGTACATCCAAGTGAGAGGGAGAAAGGGCTTAACATTCTTCAGAGTAACTTTTGTAATGGAAATTTTTTTATCATCTACTATGATGGGACTATATTATCTGAATGCTTCCCAAAAGAGAACAGAAATAGTAAAGGAAACCTTTTACTTTGTCCAATGGATGCCCAATCATTGTGGATTCATTATTTTTTATTTTATTCTGTGTTCAAACACAAAGAAGCCATGCCCCAAGCAGAAAATTAGCCACATATTTTCTTTGCCGATTTGCTACCCTGGAGGCTTTGGGTCCGTGACTTAGAACAGTATGTTGAAACATCTTTGCCACGATGGGCATGGATGGGAGCATTCCCAGGAGGCCTCCTGAAGCTCCACAGTCACATTAGCCCACAGCCAACACATAGTAGGGAAAGGCACAGAAAAATTAATTTCACTAAGCAGCTGAAGAGTTGCAATTACCTTCAGCTCATTTCACTATTTCTTTTACATTGTGGTTGGTCACATTTGCACTGGAACAAAACTGAAAAAGAAGCTGAATCAACAACCTAGACAAAATCCACTCCATGGGTATCTTAACCCTCCTCCATCCACCCTAGACCTGAAGTGTGCATTATACCTATCCACAGTGTGGAAACAGAGCTCAACCACATTGCTTCCAGTTACCCTGGATTTACGTAGGGAAAGAGATTTTTTTTTTCCTCAGTCTTTAATACTTTTTATTATTCTGAGATGATAACTTCTTATTGTGTTGATCAGAGGAAGTACACATAGTAATCCTGGGTGATTAAGCTCCATATTTGAAGGGATAAAAGAGAAAGAGGGATAAAGAAAAAAAGGATAAAAGAGCTGTCTCTTCTCTTTGTAAAGAGAACGGACAGCTAGGGATTTACGTGTATTCTAGATTTAGGAGCCATTCTTTGTTTGCTATTACAGTTTTTACTTTTTTTATATTAGCTTTTAATCTTAATCAGAAGATTGTCTTTGTAAAATTTACAGCTTGTTGCGTGCAAGGGGCAAAGCGGTTTTGGCAGAAAATAAACTCCCTTGCGTTCTAACACTCCTCACTGAGGTGAGAATACATTGAATGAATACGTTGAATGAATACATTTAACATGTATTAAACTGTTACGATTTGGATACACTAATAGTGGACTGCACCTTCAGTCTAGTCGTGCTCACGAACTAGCATGGCCACTCTTGATTCCTTGGTCATGTTCAGTGAGAAACCAAAATGACTAGCTACTTAAACAGTGCAGTTTATTTGAACAGCAGATATATAGGTTCTTTGGATTGCCGGTGATAAATACACTGTCCGCAAAGCACGTGCAAATAAAAGTATTGTTACATATACAAAACATGCAACAAAGTTATAAAAAATACAGCCTGGCAGATTCTCTAGAGAAATTTCTAAGTTTCCCGAAGAAGCGCTCGGTATAGTCTAAGTCTTACCCACAGGCGTCCCTATGGGGGGGAAGAAAGGCTCAGCCCGTCGACTGGTCCCGGAAGTCAGAGGCAGTCTGCGATGGAGTTCTCCCTGACTTGCTCGTGATGGTGTCTTCCCTGATATCCCCCCTTTCTCGGGCTATTTTTATACTATTTTTTACCCGCAAGGTGGATTTTGAGTGACTTTAGTCATAAATACCTTTACCATGAGTGGTGTAAAATTCTCTCACTTCATGTAGGCGGGTAGCCTTCGGGATGGAGGTATGATTTGGTATTATAATGACATTATGATGAGCAAAGTTCTCACAAAGGACAGTATTTCATCAAAATTTGATAAGATGTGGGCTCAGGGTAACGAGTAGGCCGCTTATCTGTTCCTAGTACCATCTTGTTCCGGTATCTGCTATACGTCACAGGACAAGGCCACTGAAGTTTACATTCCATTCCATCCCCCGTGTAGCTTCGCAAGCAGTAGTGTACTGGGAATCGCAGATGTTGAATTCATGCCAGCTGCAGCTGTTTTCTACCTCAGAAGCCTCTTGATTTTATACTTTTCCTTAATGTGTGAACAATGCTGTACTTTTATGTTTTTGGCCAATTTAGTAATTATTCCACGCAGCTATAGTTAAAAAATGAAATGATTTGGAATCTGGGTAAAATACAGCATTTGGGTAAATTTGACATTTTCCTTTCAATGGTCATTAAGTTGTGCAGTTATAGTTACAATATTCCTTTTAAATTACAATATTCCTTTTAGTCTTTTAAAAAACTAATTACAAACTGCTTACTTAAAATATTACATAATAATATTAAAGAAAATTTGCTGTTAAAAAATCCTAATATTTTCTCAGTATTTTAAATCCCTGTTTGCATTCTGGCTTACAAGCTTTTAACTTTTATGATGCAGAATTATATTTTTTTGGGGGTGTGTTTTGTGACTAATTGCATCTGCAAAGCTCATGTCTGCTGATTGTTTACATCTGTAATCAGCTGTGCAATCAGACAACTAAAGGAGTTGAATAACTCAACTAGTTTACGTGCACTTCCAAAAAACCCTGCAAGTACAAGAAGGGAAAAGTACTGTGCTATCATTATTGAACTATAATCAGAGTTCACGGCTACGCTTTGGACTTCAGAAAGGGGTGTAACTCCGTAACGGTGACGATTCTTACTTCAAGCATTTTGGATACGCAGACAGTTCTGCTTCTCAGCGCAAGGATCTCTGAGCACTGAAGGTGGCTACTGATACCAAAGGGGATTCCGCAAGGTCTGAATTGCCATCTGGCCACTCTGCAGCGATCAGTCAATCACTGATCGTAGGCACATTTTGCTCATCGTTGTTGATACCTTTTTCCTGTCTTTGCCTTCGGAGAACATGACTAATAGCAGCTATTTTATCATGTAGAAGCACTTCTAGTATACAATAGTCTAGTTATTCACCCTGACTGCACATGGCAAATGTGGCCCACACAATGGGTTGGCTTTGTATTTCCAGGAGTCCAAGTGAATTAGTTTTAATCTTCAACATCAAAAGGGATTTGTGTTCAGATCACTAGGGATAACTGTGCCAGCATGCTGGGCTGTTAACTGAGAAATCTGAAGATGAGATCCACTGTGAAACAAAGATCTAGGTAGTGTTTCCCCAAAAGACCCCTTGATGAGGTGTAAAATTTTACCTTTTGACAAATAATCTCAGGATGTTTTTCATTTAATTAGTGGAATGCACTTTTTCCCTTTTCACATTTGAAATGGCTTGTGTTTTCCCTAGGTACCTTTTAGGTCAGAATCCGATATCAAAGACACGGTCTCTGTCTAATGCATAAGTGCAAACAATTGTGGTTACTTGGAATTCTTGGAATCTTTAGTTTTGAATGGATTTTCCAAAATTTTATCAGATATTTCTTTGGACATATTACTTCCAAAGAAATGAGTTACTGCATAAAACAGATAAGAATAATAATTTTTTTCTTTTTATGCAGGTACAAACCTCAAATTAAAAAAAAAAAAAAAAGAATAATTTGGCAAGATTAGTTGAAACGTTTTTTAATTATCAAGGCAGGTAGGATATTTATCCAGATGAACATCCATATATTTGAAGAGAGCATTTATCATAACACTTTTGATGTAAACCCAACAGAACTGAAAAATACTGTACCAAGAATGATACCTCAGCTGTAGAACCCATAAGGGAAGATGGCATTTAATCACTAGTATTAGAGTCACATATGTGTTGATGACTTCTTACCTTCAAAGATGAATTCATATGTTCAATGATGTCAAAAGTATTGATCTACTGGTAGGAATTTAAAATATATTTTAATCCTTGCATTTAACTTTTAGCACATGCTAAACCCCAGTGTTTGTATGTGGGAGGGGGAGGGGAAGAAGAATGTAAAAAGGGAGAGAGGGAGACGGGCTAAAAGGAAATTGCCTGCATATACTTGTGTAACGTACAGCCCATTTAACAGAGGATTTTGTGAGCTGCAATTATGTGTACCTCTCATGAGAGATATTTTTCTTCCATTCCAGCCATCACAGTCAAACAAGAAATGCGTGTTGCACTCTTTTACTCTTATCACTACCTCTGAACCAGGTAGGAAGACTGTATCATGATTTATCATAAATCACCATAGTCTGCTGTATTGTTTTCAATTTTTCTACAGAATTGTATGAACAATTCTACAGTACATGTTAATTTACATCAATTAAGTGTTGATGAAGTTTGCCTAGCATCATGGCACAAAGAGGATTAGACATTTAGCTATAGAACAAATTCAGTGGAAAGCAGTGTTGGAAGTCTTCCAGTAAAACCCAACCCTCCTGGAGTCAGATGTTTGTCTAGTCTCTATTCATTTGCCCCTAACCGGGGCTTAGAAACAGCATGGCTGAGAAAATACATTTTACTGGCACTTTGCTGAAGTGACTACTTTGTTCTGCAGATACTTAACTCTTATAAAAAAAAAAAAAAACAAAACAAAAAACAAACAATAAACCCAAAACCCAGCTAAACAAGAAAACCCTGAGTTCAAACCAAAGCAAACCAAAAAACTAAGACATCTTAATAACAACCAACAAGGCCAATACTGTGGTAGCGACTTTAGATGGCTTAATGGAAGGGTGTAAGCAGAAAGGTTTGTAAATTATTGAACTAAGAATGCAGGGAGTTGTATAAAAATCGTAGGCAGACTAGAACTACGATAGCTCCCAATGGATGGTCCTGGTCACGTTTGTGAGAGGGTATCTCAGGTACTTAGTATGTAATCATTCACAGATATAGTCTCCCCAAACTGCAATCTTTTTTGTGGTAATTATAGCAATTATAAGATGATATAAATCACGTTCAGATTATCTACAGAATAGCTAGATTGGGTACTGATACTACCATAGAAGCATAAAGGTAGCTGTAAATCTTAGACCAGTTGGCTTGCTCTGAAAAGAAGGCTGCTTCAAGTTAGGTGCAATTCTTTGCTAAACATCAGACTAGGTAATCTACACCTGGTTCAATGTCACTGGAAAAGGGAATGTTAAGCCTCCCTGTGGGGTGCTCATCCAAAGTGCTTAGTCCTTTAAGCAGTCTCTCGCTTTACAGCAAAAGTTGTGGTGATAAGGGTTTACTTCCATTTCCTGGGGAAGGTTGGTAATCTAAGTAAATGTAACTGAGAAATATCCTGTATTTTTAAAGCCCATGGGGTCCCAGCTTGAAAGGAGAAGAGCCAAACAGATCTCATAATCATAAATGTCTTCCACGTCCAAACTGATGATTCATTTGACTGAGAAGGCTTGAGTCAACTAAGTGGGCAGCGTGCCGTTCTGCTCCGCCCTCCCTTCCTTCCTTTCCCCCTTCCTTCCTTGAGCTACATTTGGCATTTCACTTCCCTTCAGCTAAATTTCACACAGGTGTGAACTTCACTGAAGATAAAGCACTCTCTGCTGAGTTTTTAAGGAGTATTAATTTCATATCAGATACAGCAACGATTTTAAGAAGTGCACAGATGACAACTCCTTTCACCCAGATGTCAAAAAGTCCTTCATGTAGGAAGAAGTTTATAAGCTGTTCCTACAACAGTTGAATCTTTACTAGAAAATCAGAGCTGAAAGGACCTGTGCCCTATATACAATTTCACAAACCGCCTTCCTTCAACCATACCCACAAAAAATTAACAATAATTTGATAAGATAGCCATGGAATGTCCTTAGTAGACTCCAGACAAATAAATTCATTTCCAGACACAAATTTCAGTTATATATGCGTTCTGTAACTTTGAGAAAATCATTACTAACCAGAGTTACATAACATAGGCTAAGGAAATACAACAGGATGAAAGTATACGATTAATAAATTTACTTAAGAGTAAGACTTGCTTTAGAGAGCGGAAAAAAATCCACCATATTTTCCTGCCTCATATTGCACTGAAAAACATAAAGTCACTTTCCTAATGTGTTTGGTCTGAAGAAAGTGAACGCCATGGGTTTTACTATGTTTCAGATGAAGCCATCAATAAGAACAATGTTGAGGGCCATAATCGGCGAGTTTACAAGGCTGCAGTCATAGGCCACCAGGAAATCCATTTTGACTTAATCAGCTTTCCAATTTTTCAGTTAAAATATAGCACTTTTGGATCATATCCAAGCAACGAAGACATGGTAATAAAATGATTCAATACAGTTTGCACAGTCTTCAAAACTTTTAAATCAAGATGGTATTTTAGCAAAGGTTAACACTTGGTTTCCCCCATCTTGTGTAACCCATTCCTCCCCCTTTTTTGGTATTGTAATGAAAACTGTGCCCTCCCTGCTTAAAACTGGCTTATGACACCCGCGTCTCTGTGGTTATTCTGCAGCAGGTTAAATGTGTGAAATATTCCTATATGAGAAATCTGTTTGCTGAAATTACATTCCCCTACAGCAAAAAGACGTTTCACAAGGTACAACACTATTGACCGACTTTCAGCATTTTCTGAAAAGGGAAAACATTCTCCTTTTTCTATATATATATTCCGCCCCCCCGCCCCTTCCCAGTGTAGCACTTACCTTCTCTTTCTTGAGCTTAACAACCACGGTCCAGTGCTTGAGGTGGCGAGTGTCTCAGCAGACTAAAGAGCATGAGAAGCTGCAGCTGGGGCAACCACTAAGAACAGCGGCGGTACTGGTGTGTCACAAAGATGCTTGTTTGCATTTTTGGCAATGTATACAGAGAACTTTCTGCAACTGAAGCCTAACTGCATTTCACATATTTTTGTTTACCTCTGAAGTTCATATGCAATAGAGAAAACTGTGAGAACAGAGATAAAATTTGTGTATCTGAATTTGTTATGCCAAAGCTGTACTTTGGTTAACAGCTAGAAGAACTTTCCTCCTTTTCTTGGTCTTGGGCACCCTCTGGGAGAATCAAAGGAGGCTCAGAATGGTTGACCTGTGTGTGCCTTCCTCTTGCCCCTGCATGTTTCTACCCTGCCTTTGGAAAAAGTAACTGGGAATAAGACTGTTTTCTGGAACTATCATATTTACATTCTTACCCAAAGAAGCTGCATCTTTGCGTGAGGAGCCCGTGGAGAGTCTGTTTTTCTGACTATCAGTTGCAGAACTACATGATCCCCTACCAAACACTTCCTTTTCTCAGAAACTAGGAAGATGATCTACACAATGAAACTCTAGTTTGGAGTTCCTAATTCTTTGATTTTATCACATTTGAGTGTAAGTTAGCAGTTTTACCTGCAGGAATACAGAGATTTGGATTCGATACCGCCACTATTAAACACACGTTGCCCACATCCTAGGTATGTATGTAGTAGTAATCAATTAAATCACAGAATCACAGAATCACAGAATGGTTCGGGTTGGAAGGGACCTTAAAAATCATCTAGTTCCAGCCCCCCTGCCATGGGCAGGGACACCTCCCACTAGACCAGGCTGCTCAAAGCCCCATCCAGCCTGGCCTTGAACACTTCCAGGGATGGGGCATCCACAGCTTCCCTGGGAACACTGTTCCAGTGCCTCACCACCCTTACAGTAAAGAATTTCTTCCTGATATCCAATCTAAATCTACCCTCTTTCAGTTTGAAGCTGTTACCAAAATAAATAAATAGCAAGAAAAAATAAATAAATAAATAAAATAAATAGCAAGACATCCAGATGATGCAGTGGAAACTGCTTTGTCAGAAGGTTGACTCTAATCTCTATAAGTCCCAGGGCCTCATAACACAATGGCTTTGAATATGTTTCTGACCTGGGTTTTGCTTCTCTTAATGCAAAGATTTTCCCTCCATAATTACTGGTTTTACCTTATTGCTAAGGACAAGTGGAAGACTCTTCTGTTTCCTTTTCCTTCATTTCATTGGAGTGTTTGGTTCTAGATAGTTTATACCACGAGTTGCTTCCTTGTCTCCAGCTCCTTTCTTCTACCATTTTGTTTTTCTCCATTAAATAATGGCCTCTCTGCTACTTTTTGAATCAAAGAAACCTTTGATATCGACAACAATCCTGTTACTATCCCACTTCATGCACCAGTTTCACATCGCAGATATTCTGGGGAAAGAGCTGCAAAGAGAGGGGTGAGAGCTGAAATGCTTTCTCCCTGCTGAGGTTTCTTTTAATCACAAGAGCGAGCCAACTCCTAAAATTTTGAATATGATGGCTTAGAGCCCGTAAGTCAAAGGGCCAAAAAACAGAAGAGACCAACAGCCTTCCTTATGCCATCCCCTGCCATCGAAATTCTATTATTTTTGTTGTAACTGAGCTACCTGGTGCAGACACAGCCGCCAGCACTCAGTGAGCCCTGCTGCCAGGGCAGGATCCTCAGCTCTTGGAAGTTCTGGTAAGGGCTTTAGTTTGAGTTCTCGCCTTCCGTCTGTTCTCCGCTTTAATAAGGCGATTAGACCCACAATTTGTGAAGTGTCAGCCAAAGGGAAGGTTAACATAAAGTGTGGATGACAGTCATGTTTCTCTTGGGACAGAGATGTGTTCTGAGAGAGCTCCTTTTCCTTCACTCCAGTCTTTCCATTTATTTCCACTGATGTGGCAAAAAAACAGTTCCACCCTCTCAATGTCAAAACACAGGAAGTTTAGTGAAGTTACAAAGCGGTAAATTAGAAACAAATAAATGGAAACAAATTAATTAGAAAAAAGGTTTCTTTTTTATTTTATTACTGTTTAATATATTTCTAATATTAAAATATTAGAATTCTAATATTAAAATATTAGAAAAAAAATTTTCATACAGCCTATGGAATTATGGAATTTAGTGCCTAGCTAGTGGTTCTGGTGTCTAAATTTATCAAGATTAAAAAAAAAAAAAAGTGGATTTCTGTACGGATAACCAGTATCTAGAGCTAGTAAGCAGAAAATTTCAAGCTTCATTCTCTAATTGTTAAAGATACGGATGAATCTAATACAGTGCAACATTACTTCATTTCTTCTTACTATGAAGTTTCTTGCACCTTTATCTGATTTATCTAGTTTAGCTTCTGCTGAAGACATTTTTTGGAATATACGCCACGTGAGCTTGATTCTGGGCAGAGGTTTCTATGGTTTAACTGTAGCATTCCTTAGAAAGACATCTAATCCAAATGAGGAACGAACATCTCAGCTTTTTCTGATCTTTACTATCGAAGGCAAATGCCAAGCTTCACAGAAGTCAAGACTGCATTTTGAAATTAATCCTGTGCAAATGCAATGAATTTTCACCTGAATATATTCGATGAAACTCCTGTTTATGTGTATCTTTGCAACCTGGAAATTCTATCAAGATTAATCCCAGTGGAGTTCCAGTAAAACATAAAACCTAATTTACTTATGAGGCAGAAAAGAGTTTAAGTTCGAGTACTTCATATGTGACTAACTTACCTTTCTCCCCCACCCCCCAATATATGTATTTTCATGTCTGAATTTAGCTCCATCTTGCTGCACTTACCCTATTTTCCAATGGTAAAAACTTGGTCATGAAGTTTTGCCTTTATTTTGTGGAGGCTGGAATTCTTCTCAGGATATGCCTGAAGCACATGTTCTATATTAAGCCAAATAAAACTAAACATATCCTTAAAATTAAGCTGGTGCTTACTTTCTATGCTTAATAAAAATGAATTGTGTGTGCTTCGGTGTGTGTTGGGACTGAAGTCTGCTTGCTGAGTTAGAGGATAGAGTTTTTGGATTAGTTTTTAACAGTCCTCTTCATACAAACACAGATGGAGCATTCAAATGTCCTGATTGCTCACATGTCCTCATGGTCTGTAGCCAGGATCTGGTATGGATTTTTTTAGTTCAGTCAGAACAGGACTTCATCTGCAAAGCAGCAGATGGAAGGAAGGGATCCAAGTTTTTAATCCCTTTTTTTTTTTTTCTTTTTGAACAGATGTTGTTGAGATGATCGAGCTACAGAGCCACAAATCCAACCAAAAAGTGGGTAAAGAAATATATACAAACATATGTTGATATTTGGTATATGGTTAATCAGGCAGGCTACAGTCACCTACTGCTGACATGAATATCCACCTCATATGATGGAGATGACAGGATTTTTAAGATCACTATAGATGAAGAATTTAATTTTGTGTACTCTTCTATTTCTCATTCAGTCATCAGAAAAGCTAACCACAACACTGACTTACTTTAGTAACAGTCAAATGGTTCAGCACAGGACCAGGAAGATGGTCAACAGCAAGCAGTAAAGCACATGGAAGGGAATTTTACTAAAAAGAGAGGAAGGTTATACTGTACGGCCCAGCTTCACAGATTCCAGTTTGGGGCAACAATCTCACTGACAACTGGCAGTTGAATTACTAAACACATGAAAAAATAAACGTATGAGATAGCATTTACTGTTAAGCAGTGATACTTTTCTGACTATTAATTCTCAGCACAAGGTAAGACTATTAAATTAGAATTGCAGGGTATGCTGATCTCATCATGGTGGTCATGATGAACTAATCCTGATTTTGTCAGTGATATATTTATTAATGTCTCTACATCTTTAAAAAGAAAATTCAAGACTTGGATGACAGTTCCTTCGAAGTAAACTGTAAATGAAATGTGCTTCATTTTTTTCATTTTTATTTTTTTGTAAAACTCCTCAGTTAAATTAAATATATGCAACACTTTGAAAAAGTTACTAATTACAGCTTATTAAAGCTTGTTCTACCTAGTAACTTCCCTGTTGGAATTCAGCAATTATGAATGAAGGGGATCCCAACAGGCACCTGTTTTACACTTGAAAGCTCAGAATTATTGCTCTACAGTAACACTTTATGTTATGTTACATAAGTCAAAGGAGGATTTTACAGCAAAATTTCTGTTATCTTGTCTGTAAAGACCAGAAATGGAATTCATATTGGATAGGATGAGTTGTTGTCACTGTACAAACACTACTGACTGCACTATCCATTGGCCTAAAGTATTAACATAATATGCAAAATACCTACACTGAAACAGTATTTACCCTTTTTTCAAAAAAATGCTTCCAGATCCTTAGATGAAAAACATTTAACTGTAAACCATTATACTGTATGTACTAAAAACCATCTAGGTCATATTTGACTGACCACATTGAATAAGCTTTCTGAATTATTACAGGTATGAACAGACTACAGTACAGAAAATAATAACAGTCTACATAGAAGATGAAAAAGTTTGTTCTTCTTTAAATCCAGAAGGAAAGACATGTAAGGAAACTCACCTTGAATACTGAAGTATCTATGATTTATTAATTTTTGTTTCTGACCAAAAAAACCTTCTACCTAAAACAGTTAAACACCAGAAATGCCTAGAACAGATTTTGTGAGGAAGATCAAAGATAAACAGACGATATTAAAAAAAAATGAGGTCAGAGAAGTATTCTCATAATACATGGAAATTCCCTTATTTGACATATTTCATGCTTCTTGTCTTTACAGAGTTTAATATTTTACCAAGATTTTGGAGAATTTTATGGACACTCAATTATAAACTTTGTTTTTTAAATGCTGAACACAATAATTAATTTTATAAAGCACTCATAAATCCTACATAATACAGTTTTCTTTAGACAAAGTAAAAGACATTGTGTCCACCATGTCATACATGTACTCGTGGGTTCCACCAAAACCTGTCCTCGTGTCTATCATTTTCTAAAGAGACCCTTACCCTGGTCTTGATGAGATGTCAGAAACAGACAGAAGTAAGAGGGACAGATGACAACACAAACATTTTATGGAAACTATGGTAGCCAGGAAAATGCATCTTAAGTATTTAAATAAACCAAAACTACAACTTCTGTATTATAAAAACAGATAGCAAAACTTTCTGTAGGGAACTTGGCAAAAAAAGGGCTCAAGAGGTAAGAATGGAAAAGTAAGGATGGCCAGAGAAAGCCATTGGGATACGAAGGAGCTAAGGCCATAACTTTAGCAGAATTGAAGCAGGGAGACAGGACGGATTCATTTCACAAGAAACAAATGGAAGGCTACATAGCAACATGGAAAATGAGAAGAATATAAGGAAATGAAAGAAGGAAGATGCAAAGCATTTTGGTTAAACAGTAGGATCACATAACCTTGTATCACTCCATGGCGTTCACTATGCCGTTCACCATGCCAAAAAAGATAATGACAAAATTATAGAATAATGGAGGTTGTAAGGGACCTCTGGAACTCGTCTCATTCAACCTCCAAGAAGAAAATAAATTAAGAAAACACAAAAAGTACAACAGAAACCCTGCAAATAACTGGAAAAAAAAATGACCACAGGATACAAAGGGGAATAGGTGGGCAAGTATAGGATGAGGAAATGGATAAACGTGTTGATAGCAATAACTGTATAAAAAAAAATGTAATGGGACGAGAGCCAACCCAGAACAGATTTCTGGTTAAGATCTAAACAGTAAGCTATTCAAGTGAAAACAGAACAAGAAGCTTCTATGATGTGCAGATGTATTGCGTTTGCGTGGCAAGGTTTTGGTAGTGGGGAGGGCTACGAGGGTGGCTTCTATGAGAAGCTGCTAGAAGCTTCTCCATATGTCCTACAGAGCCAATGTCAGCTGGCTCCAAGACAGACCTGCTGCTGGCCAAAGCTAAGCCCATCAGTGATGGTGGTAGTGCCTCTAGGATAACGCATTTAAGAAGAGGAAAAAAAAATTGGGCAACAGCAATGGCAGCCGGCGAGAGGAGCGAGAATATGTGAGAGAAACAACTCTGCAGACACCAAGGTCAGTGAAGAAGGAGGGGGAGGAGATGCTCCAGGTGCCAGAGCAGAGATTCCCCTGCAGCCTGTGATGAGGACCATGGTGAGGCAGGCTGTCCCCCTGCAGCCCATGGAGGTTAACAGTGGAGTAGGTATTCACCTGCAGCTCGTGGAGGACCCCACACCAGAGCAGGTGGATGTGCCTGAAGGAGATTGTGACTCTGTGAAGAGTCCATGCTGGAGCAGGCTCTTGGCAGGAGCTGGGATCCCGTGGAGAGAGGAGCCCACACTGCAGCAGGTTTGCTGGCAGGACTTGTGATTCCGTGGGGGACCCATGCTGGAGCAGTCTGTTCCTGAAGGACTGCACCCTGTGGAGAGGACCCAAGCCTGGGCAGTTTGTAGAGAACTGCAGCCCATGGGAAGGACCCACGCTACAGAAGTTCATGGAGAACCGTCTCCCATGGGAGGGACCCCATGCTGGAGCAGGGGAACCACATGAGGAGTCCTCCCCCTGAGGAGGAAGGAGCGGCAGAGACAACGTGCGATGAACTGACTGCAACTCCCATTACCCGTCTCCCTGTACTGCTGGGGGGGAGGAGGTATAGAATTTGGGAGCAAAGTTAAACCCGGGAAGAAGGGAGGGGTGGGGGGCAGGTGTTTTAAGATTTAGTTTTGATTTCTCATGATCCTACTCTGATTTGATTGGTAATAAATTAAATAAATTTCCCCAAGTAGAGTCTCTTTTGCCTGTGATGGTAACTGGTGAATGATCTCTCACTGTCTTTATCTGAGACCACGAACCTTTTGTTATATTTTTTCTCCCCTGTCCAGTTGAGGAGAGTGGCTGTGGTGGGCACCTGGCATCCAGCCAGGGTCAGCCCACCATAGCAGAGAACAAGGCTGGATTCACTTCACAAGACAAAATGCTGCTTTAATTTAGCATTTATCACGAGGACAAACTGTAAACATTCCAGTCAACTTTCAAAGGTACGGTGTGGAAGACTTGGTGTTAACAGTATGCTTGTGCTCTAGTTTTGAAGAAGAGAGGAAAAGATGCAAAACAATCATAAAATCATAACAAAATTTCATTCCACTTTCCTGATCCGCAGTGAAGTGCATGTTCATAGAGATTAGGCATTAATCATATGCTGGTAAACCAAACAGTTCTGGTTTGAAATCCTCCATGGAGTTCAGCAGTAGCGTTGCCTCCTTTTTAAGGTCTGGATTTAATTTTTCATCTGGAATCATAACCACTTGCATTCCTGCTGCCAGGGCTCCTTTGACTCCAAGTGGTGCGTCTTCAAACACAAGACACTGAGAAACAAGGAGGTGTGGGGAAAAAAATAAAAAAATAATGTTACTATGAACTTCTAATGTTTTGATTTAAAAGAGAGAATGATCCCAAATAAAACTTAGTGGGAAAGCTAAATTCAATTCTTGGCTTAGGCACCTCTAATTAGAACAAGGGCAAACTTCTCAATTTGAACATCTGCACGGTAATTAACCTTAAATTCACTTAAATTCAAAAAAATATCAACATGCATACTTAAATCCCAGCAACTGGTTATCCAGATGTTTCTAGGTGATTTGTCTTATAGAGATGGGTTTAAGCACGAGCTTAAAGTTAAGCAAGTGCTTAAATACCTTTATAAGCAGGCAATTTAACTCTTCAAGACCAACTTTACAATCTGCAAAATGGAAAAAACAGTGTTCTCAATTACAGATGTGGCATTTTCTACACACACAAGAGGGGGAAAGACTACATTGCCTAGGTCAGTATTAGGAGTTTGGATGAGTGGAGAGTTAAGACAGAAGACACTTGTCAGAATTCATGCTCTATTTGCTTAATTCTTCCAAAGCAATGGTGAAAAGAAAATAAGCAATTATATTGGAAGTTTACTTTTAGAGAAGAGACAGTTTAGTCAGGTAAAAGTTCCATGGCTTACAATAGTCACAATCATTCAAGATTGCAGTTTGGAAGCAAAGTTGTTAAAAATAATCAATACGTTATTTATGTGAATTTTGTAGCTTAACATCAAAATATTGAATATATAACAAATAACAAATCACCTAGTCCAAACTTTTATATAATAAAAGATAATGCTTCAGAACATATATAATAGAACATCTCTTCCTGACATTACCCAGTCTTGAGTTTGAATTTCTGGTCATGGACAATCCAAAGCAACCTTTGGCATCTAACCATCTGAAAAATTCTGACCTACACTCACGAGTGGTTTCTTAACACTTCTGCAATTCAGAACATTTATTATCAATATTATTAGCACTCCTACGACTACTAATACCAAAATTACTGCCACAAGTAATTTCAATAATTCAGCATAGGTGTTGGGATGGTTACTGCAATTTTCCCCACACCCTTCAGATAGTGCAACTCTGCCTTAACACAAATTTCTCTCTCATGCAGTAGGCCCCTCTCTACCGTCATTACTGATTTACCAAATCCATTCCTACATACCCAGGATGGATTTTCTTATCTTTTTCTTCACAGTACAATAGGCTGTGGCAACTAATACTGAATGGGTAAAAGTAATGATCTGCTAAACTTAGAAGTTTAACTCTTGACTGAATCCAGATACGACACACTGGGAGAACATACAATATCATACTGCATCTTTTAGTCTCTCTAACACACAACTATTTCACTGGGGAAGATTAGGGATGCACAACATTTGTCTGTTCTGGCTGTGCTCTAAGAGAACCAAGTTGCAACCTGGAAAAACTTTACTACGTTCAAAGAAAACATTTGTGCAAGATGTATTAAATGTCTGCCCTGTACATACCCATCTGTATCAGAGACTGTGGAAGAGGAAGAGGGAATGAAGCTTTTCTTTCTAAAGTACTGATTCTTGCCTATCAACATGCCAGCAACCACTCGGGAGTCTGCCAAGGGAGGGTGAGAGGTGCTTTCTACCTTGCATGTAATAAAGTAAAACTTAATTAATGATTTTTAGTAAGCCAATGGAATCGCACCAATCTCTTTTGTGCTCGTTTCCTTTATACAGTCACTAAATTTCAGTTTGAACAATGTGGTATTTTCAAATGTTGATTATTATCACTATTACTAATTACAAATATGTAACCAGCTGATCCTGCAAAGCTTGGAACAATTGCTCTTAGAACGGAAGCACGGTTCTGCCTCTAGGTTTTGTTCTTAACAGTACCTTAGTTTGTGACCCTAAGCACTGTGAGGACAGTAAATGAAACCCTGACAGGCTATGCCTTTTGAAGAGTAAGCTTAAATGTTGCACTGAAGAGCATTATCAAGGCCTTTCAGAAACCTTTTCTAATCCAGCCCATACAAAGAAATGTACTTCACTCCTCTGCCTTGAAGGACCTAATTGACTTCCATGATGTCACTAAGCTTACTGTATGAGAGGAGCCGATGATTATGGAAGGCAACATGCATAATGAAAAGCTTAACTAATTCCCTGGAACTAGAAGCAATTAAAACTCTTAATTACCAAAGAAGCCAGGCAAATGACCCATAATTACAGTGGCTTTAATGTTACAGGAAGTAAGTGTACTAGGTCTTCCTCCAGCCTTTCTTGCTACTGACACTTATTGTCAACAGCACAGCAACATTTTTAATGGATGATGAAAGGTTTACAGAGGTTCACATACAAAATGGATTTATTAACTTTGCTGCACAGAGATGTTATAAACTGTTCACTGTCCTGGCCCACCCACATACTAAATTTAGAGATATGAAAGCAGCCAAGTTCTCCCCCATTTTGCTTAAGTATTACAGTATCAGCATCACTCCAACTGAGAGAGACAGATGAGATTTATACAGACTTCAGCTGAGATTCTGGCTGCTTCTCTGCATTATTTCTAAAACTTGTGTCACTGATCAATACTACTGTTATGAGATCTCGCAAAGGGTCATACTAATATAGGACAGTGTTCACTTTGGAATGAGCTAGATGCTTAAAAAAGCAAAGTCGTAAAGCATGCTGATTTATATTTCACTCTGTGAATCTAGAAAAGAGAAATTAATCACTTAACCAAAGGAAGGAATAATAAAATCACTGCAGCACCTCATTACCTCATCTTCCTACATGAAATTTAAAAATATAAGAAAAGAGTGCTAGCTAGACCCTTGGTATGTACTTTAGACCTTCTCCAACCTATATACTGTAAATGTCTGGATGGAATATTTATGTAACTACAGGGATATCCACAAGTGTTATCGTTATTAGTGATAACCAAGAAGTCTGGAAGGACAAAATATTAAAATCAGTTTTGAAATTAAGAATTTGAAAAACCTGCATAGATAATATATATATGGATGGGGAGTGCTTATCGAACGAATATCCTTGACCACATATGACACTACCTGTATCAATTCTAATGCAGAATGATGAGACTAAAGATGGTGTAATTAATAACACAGAACTTGTCTGCAAATTAAACACTACCATCTATTGTTCCATAAATTAAAAAGAAAATTTTCACTGTCTTTAAAATGGGTAAATACAGCCTCAAATTCTTTCATATTATAGTAGAATCACAGAATGGTTTGGGTTGGAAGGGACCGTAAAGATATCTAGTTCCAATCCCCCCTGCCACGGGCAGGGACAACTCCCACTGCACCGGGTTATTCAAAGCCCCATCCCACCCAGCCTTGAACACTTCCAGGGATGAGGCATCCACAACTTCTCTGGGAAAGAGATTTTTCTTAGAAAAATCTTTCGTTTGCTGGTTCTGGTCTGGTCTGTTTAGGCCCTTAATCTCAGTGAAAGCATTTGCAGACATGGGGACTAAACCACACACATTTTAGCACTTTGTCTTTGAACCAGAGTCTTACTGGTAAGAGTATTGAGTATTTAATTCCCTTTGATAAAAAGAATAAGAAGAAAAGGAACTGAGTATTTGTTTGTTCCTTTTCTTCCCTTTCTTTTAACATGCAGTATTTTTACATTGCATTCTCCATATGCTCCATGAGAAACAGATACTACGTAGTTAATGAGAAAATATTAAACTTCAGTTTTCATTTTTTTTCTGTTACCACTGTTACATTTTCCCTGTGGTCTGTTCAAACTGAAGTCAACATGGTTAAGTCTTTCACTGGGCAAAATATACTTAAAAAAAACTTCAGTCCTTTTAAATCTTACACAGAACTGAGTTAAAACTACCCTGCCTTATGAGGAACTACTGACAGAATCACTGTCCCACCATACATAAAACCCCATTTCAAAACCATTGCATTTATGTACTCTGACTTTAAAAAAAAAAAAATAATAATAAAAAAAAATCAACAGGCATTCTGGGGAAAAAGTCATTAAAAACTAAAGACTAATAATTAATTTTATTCCTCCCTCCTGCTGAATTAAAGCAGAAAGGGAAAACAGTGTAATTTTGAGGTTTCAAATCGCAGTTTCAAAAAGGGCTGGTAAGAACTCTGAGAGACTATCCCTATATTCATTCTCCAACTTCTGTGCTTGCTTAAAAGGGATAATAGAATATTATTGTATCTTCTGTCCTCAAATGACAGAGAAACGTGACATATTATGTTTGGGATTTCTCATGGATTGCATACTATACTTCTGTAACTTTATTTATCATTGATTTTTTGCCATGTTCAAAACCACTGGTCAAAAGTGTGACATGTTATTTGTAAAATTTGCACTCTGGAAACATTTGGTAACCTTATATATTAAATTACATATGTATACATGCACAATGCAGTCTTCTATAAGCATTTAGGGCCTAATTCAAATTCCATCATATCACTAAAAAAATCTCCATTGATTTCAAAGGGCATCAGAGTGAGCCTCAAAACAGGCTGCAGAAGGAAATCCGCTAAGCACAGCCAGCTCATGTTGATTTCAGAACAAGATTGTTCATCTCTGCAAACCAGAAGGCAGTCAAACCTTTCATTTCTACAGGTATCTTGTTGACTGTTCATTTCCAAAAGTATTTTTACTTTCCTTATTGTGAAAAACTAGCTAATACTCTGTGGTCATAATTCAAAACTAAGTAGTATCTAAGAAATAAATTATCAGTCTGAAAGATACTACTACTGCAATCATGGTTTTTGTTTTGTTCAAGAACTTTTATCTCTTTTTCCTTGCTGACTCAAATTTTCAGATTTTCAAAATAATTCCACTACTGACCAACTGTGTTATTAGTGTGAGTTACCCAGGAATTTTCAAGAACCACAATATAGTTCAGAATACAACACAGACCCACCTATATACACCTTACAAAACGCTGGGATGCTGAAAAGATGCTGTTTATCATCTATGGGAGGTTGTGGAAAGTCACAAAAAGAGAGGAAACACCATCAACTTTACCAACATGTCATAACACAGACGCTGGGTACCTTGTGTTTCCTTTTTTCTATGCTTTGATATACAAAGTATCTAGGAACAAGGGGAAAATATATTTCCGGGTCACCCATTTACCACCAGAGTCACTTAAACATTATTGAATAAATGCATTTTAAGCAGCTACAGTATTTGCAATTTTGGCCTCCCACTGTGTTAACTCTCTGAAGAATTAACAAAAAAACAATAATTAAATAACTTGATTAATGCATCTGTCCTAATGTTTGGACTTACACTCTTTCCAGAAATAGTTGGGAAAAGTCTCAGTAGCAATAATGAATTACACTTCATTTTATTTTAAGTATATATGCCAATTTGTCTAGCCGGGGATAAGAGAATCGTATTAAACATGCTGTTTAAGAAAGTCAGTGCAGCTTACAGCTTCATGACTGACTTCCATTAAGGAAAATGAGGAGTAAGCCAAGATGGTTTCAAATGCTATAACAAATGAACAAACAAGCTGGAAACTTATAATCAAAAGAATTAAGCATCAGAGTATCCAGAATACTAACTACCAGCCACCATTCTTTATGATTCAATGATTCATGTGAGAACTGTTTGGAAATTATACACACACATGCTTTTTAATTCATATATTTATTAACTCGCTACTAGGAGTACGCTGCAGACCAGAAGACTTATAAGATAAAACTAAAAATCATTAGCATAATTAAAAAAATGGGGAAAAAAAAAGGGAGTGTGTTACATCTGCACATAATTAGATCACTCTGCATTTCCAGCTCTTGCATAAATGCCACTTTACATTTCAGCCTACAGCAGCAGCTACTCTCTCACAAGCAAGTTCACAGGATGTTATCTTAAGGTGGGCCAGAAGGAGTAAAACGGTTTGGATGGGGAAGAAGAAGAAGAAACTTCAAATTTCTTGCTTGTTTTCAAGACTCGATCAAGTGAAAGAAAGTGCTTCTGTGAGTGACAGTCGGACTCAGACACAGCAGCTCTGTGAAGCAGGGAGAAGGTCACATTTACATGCGGGGTTACTCTGATCATTCCGGATGGCTGGAGCACTCTTTTCACAGAGGACTGTGTGTTTAGAGGACAGCACACTGGAACTTTGAATGGCAACTTGTGTTACAGGCCTCAAGAAATTCCCAGGCGTTTCTGAAACAGTGTCCAATTATCCCGGCAGCAGAAATCTAACTCAATCAACTGCAACTTGGATTAGCCATAGAAGAGTATTGTTCTTTTACAGAGGACACAATGCAAATACTCAAGATGCTTTCTACTGAGACTACTCACACTACGTAACATGCTGGGTTTTTATGCCCCTTATCTCTAAAAGTGGCCTAAAAAGGAATTCTGTGCAATGAAATAGTTAATTTGTGCTGCCTTTTCTTCCGCACAGAAGTACCTTTACTAAAACCACTGACTTTCTTGACATGTAATACACAACACATTCAAGTAACTGCACCTTGCATGCAGAGCTCAGAACTGCAGGATAATTTACACTGGAAGGGATCCCTGGAGGCCACTTAGTAACACCCCTGCTCAATGCACATCCAGCCAGAGCAGGCTGCTCAGGGCCTTCACCAAGTGAC
Source organism: Dromas ardeola (assembly GCA_013398915.1). Classification (NCBI taxonomy): domain Eukaryota; kingdom Metazoa; phylum Chordata; class Aves; order Charadriiformes; family Dromadidae; genus Dromas; species Dromas ardeola. The sequence continues at coordinate 55,692 of VYZM01005590.1, forward strand.
CTTCGAGTATCTTCAAGGATGGAGATTCCACACACCTCCTGGCCAACCTGTTCCCATATTTCACCACCCCTGTGGTGAAAACATTTTTCTGAGCATCTAGTATGAGTTTCTTGTGTTCCAGCTTATGCCTGTTGCCTACTGCACCATCACTCTGCACCTCGGAGAACAGGCTGGCCCCATTCTCATGAGCAAACACATCAGAGATATGAACGAGGTACACCCAAAGGATGAGATGTTTTGATGAATCCAAATTCTAACTCTCAGATTGAAACTGGAAGTAGGTATCAAAAGTATTTCCTGAATAAATGCAACAACCTTTTTGCCACAGGGAATGTCTACAAAGTCACAGGCACGGCACAGCAGGCTGACGATGGCAGGTACCCTGCCTGTGTTGTGTAAGTGGACACCGCCACTTGCCTATAACCAACCCAGCAGGTGCTGCAGAAGGCAGCTGATTCTCGTGGAGCCACCCAATTTTTTCAAGCAGTGTAATTTTTTGGCAATAGTTTCTTTTTGTTCTATAATGTCTCCTTGAGCAGCGTTATTTTCCCATACAGAAAGACCAGGCTGCATACTGAAATGTACCTTAATCTGATCTAAACATCATCTTAATTATTGTATAATCTTTGACAGAAGTGTTAATAACAACCCACACGCGCTTCAGACAAAGTCATTTCCTAATTTCTTCAGTAAAGAAAGAAACGGTGAGAAAAGGCATTCACCTTTAAACCGGTTTTCATTGGGAGTGAAAAGAAGTTTTCTATTTAGTATAAGCTTCTCACTGAACTGTACACAACACAGTGTCACGGGTCTGGAGTGACTTGGCGAGATGTAGCTTTAACTCTTCATGATCAGGAAGAAAGCGGTTTTCTTTCAAACTTCAAACAGCTGAAAGTTATCTTTTAGAGAATATTTAATATTACTGGCATAAAACTCCAAGCACGAAGCCACAAACTAGCACCTTTAAGAAAACCAAACAAGACACTAAAAACATTTTAATTATAATTTTCTACATATTTGAAATACAGGAAAAAATACTTACATTAAAAATTACCATCTTCTGTTCTTAATATATATTTTCCAAGAGGAAGGTGGACAACAAATACAAAAATAAGCTGGAAAAAATATTAACTTCATACTTGTTGAATTTGTATATTTCAATCAGAAATAATGTCCAGATGTCAACAGGGTATAAAGCTGACAGATGGCAGACTAATTTAAAAGGAAAACTGTATCTGCCTGTAAATCGACCTCTCATGGGCAAAGTCCTCCAAACACTGCAACAGGCCATATGCTTAAGTGTAAACTACTTGCTCATCCAACACAATAATGATTTTATATTAAAAGTAAGAATCACCACTTACCTAATGAATCCACTGATCTGAAGTATCCTGCATTTGCTGACCTTCAACAGTTTGAGTGAGGCTTTGGAAAAGGGATGAGGGTTGACTTCCCATTTAAACTAAACGTGTCCATTTCTCTGTGACTGTTGGAATATTCTAAAGCTCTGAAGCTTGCTGCCATGTTACTGGGATACTATCTTATGGATTACAGATATTATTTTATGGATTACAGATGCCCACACATAATATGCATATACATTCACATAGAAAATATGCAAATGCTACATAAATTTCATATGGACTCACATAATCACAGGATCCCAGGATGACTGACATTGGAAGGGACCTCTGCAGGTCACCTGGTCCACCCCCCTGCTCAAGCAGGGACATCTACACCCAGTTGCCTAGGACCAGGTCCAGACAACGTTTGAGTATCTCCAAGGACGGACACTCTACCACCTCTCTGGGCAATCTGCACCAGCGCTCAGTCACCCTCATGATGAAGTGTTTCCTACTGCTTAGAGGGAACGTCCTGTGTTTCAGTTTGTGCCCATTGCCTCTGGTCCTGTCACTGGACACCACTGAAAAGAGCCTGACCCCGTCCTCTTTGCACTCTCCCTTCAGGTATTTATATACATTGATAAGATACACGCTGAGCCTTTTCTTCTCCAAGCTAAATAGCCCCAGCTTGCTCAGCCTTTCTTCATATGAGAGATGCTCCAGTGCTTTAATTACCTCTGTGACCCTTTGCTGGACTTCCTCCAGTAGCACCATATGTCTCTTGTATCAGGGAGCCCAGAACTGGACACAGTATTCCAGGTATGGTCTCATCAGTGTTGAGTAGAGGGGCAGGATCACCTCCCTCCACCTGCTGGCAACACTCCTCATCATCAGCGCCTTCGCCGCAATGGCACATTGCTGGGTCATGGTCAACCTGGTGTCCAGCAGCCATCATAATTATCTTTTTTTTTCTGAGAGTATGAAATCAATTTGCTTTTCTTTCCTGTTCAAAAGTGTGCAGCCACTCACTGGTGCAGAGACAGATGGCACTGTAATGGAACTTCTAAATTTAAAGGTTTGAATGACAAATGTGCAAAAAATACAGACAAAACATATTGCTAAATGACCATTACAGAATATAAAACACTCAATTAGGAAGTGTTTCAGTCACCCCAATACTGATATAAACACAATTCTTCACAGTTAAGTCAAAGGCAAACTGCCTTCTCTACAAATGCTTGCAGCCAACTTACAAACAAGCATCTGAATTAGATAACGCATCCTTGTTTTGGGTAAAAAACTAAGTTGACTCTGCCTAAGCACAGGCCACCCCTTTTTTCTTCTTTTTAAAATCAAATTGTGTATATTTATATGTTAGTAAGATTACCATGGCATACTGCAAACAGTGATTTTACATTGCTCTAACCATGACAACACATGACCTGAAAGAAACCACCTCTAATACAGCAACACGATCAGTTCAGAAATAGACACTGCCACAGGTATTGCCAAGAATCTGGATAAATTGACAGGCAGCTGAGTGCTACAAGCAGCATTTTGCTGATAACTTGGAAGCTTTAGCTCCCAGACAGTCTATAAGGATTCCCTGGGGAAACAAGACTGCAGCAGGTATGTCAAGGTGACAAAGTATCACTGCCACACAATCCACTGAAAGATATGTTCTGGCTACCAGGTAAAATATGCTGTGACTCTAAAAAAAAAATGGAGGACAGGTTGTCAGGTGAAGAAGTAAAAGCGAATCTCAAACACCATGATTCAGTATACAGGAAATATCTCAAGGAAGTTACCGTGTTTTCTCTCTATTATATTAAAAAACTTTGCTAATTGATTTTGACTACTTCTAGTTATATACAGGTAAGATACATTATTGAATAAAGAAAATTTATAAATCTGATGGCAAATAAGACTAAAGAGTGAGGACTGAAATTTCTCATCCATACATAAAGATTGTCTTGGGGATATATGTTCTGGGTTTGCTGGTCTTGAAGGTGTAACTAAACGCATCTGTTTCATATTCTTCAAAGGTTTGTAAATTCTACTCTTAGCAAGGAAAACAATGTGAGAAAAGACACTAAACCTTCTATTTGCTCCACTGACACTGCATCTGCAGATAAAACACTTCAATATTTTCAAAGCCAAAGAGAAGAGTCTCCTCATTGACAAGTAAATTAGTAATTTAACAAGTAGTTCTATGGAATATCAAGAGATAATGGGTTAATACCAGAAAGAAACAATTACTCTATCTAGAACTACTGTTATTATAATCTCAACCTGGTCAAGTTTTAACTTTGTTACCAAAAGAAACAGGAAGAAAAATCTTACAAAACCAAATGACAACTGTCATTTTGAGCTTCTTCAGATTACCAGCATCTCGCATCTAGACAGAGAGCAAAGACATTGCCCATGATACTTTAAATGCGTTTCCTCAATCAGATGTTCTTGTGCTCAGCAGTGGCAGTGCTGCAGGCTGCCAGCCAAGGTTCTTCACTCCTACATGTTCTCCTACTTCCCTATCAACTAAAAAAGTTTTTCTCCCTGCTTTGGGTGCCTTCTTAACCACCCTCCCTGAAGAAAAGGAGGGCAGCTTAAGTAGACAGTTTTTAATTAGTAAGAATCTTTCGTTACAAATTTTCTGTGGTTATGAAACATCACATTACTAATAAGTCAAAAGAGCAGCTATGGAGCATTAGCAGTTAAAATTGCCAAGTATGTTTCTCCAGAGAGAGAACTGTATATTTTCATATCTAGAAATACATATATACATGCACACACATATACTTGCACATTAGTTTATGTGATAGAAATGCTCATCTTTGTACACAGGAAGAAGGTTTGTCACTGCATTGTCTACACTATGAACGTGTGTACTTTTGAAGAACCACAGCATTTTTAACTTTTTGCCAATTAATGTGATTTTTATTTTTGCTCTCCACAAAACAAAACAAAAAACAAAACAAAACAAAAAACAACAAAAAAAACCACAAAACCCAAAAAAAACCCCAAAAACCCCAAAAACAAACTGTGTGGAAGACCCATAAATAAAGGAATTTACAAATAAAATAAGAGCCACAGTCAACTGGAATAGTACGGAACCCTTTGCTGTATTCATAAAGAAATGCAAGAAAGTGGTTGGTTTCTTTGTTTTTGTCAGGCAACACAAGCTTTTAATATCTCTAGTCATTCAGACCTTCGATTGAGATTTATTAACCTGTCAAACAAAAGCAATTTTGCAACACATACAATTGGAGTTCATTTCAGAACATTTATTGCTCTGTAAACAGAAAATCCAGATTCTCCTTAAACAATCTGTCCCTTTTCTTCTCCTTGAAGATAGAAAGAAGGTATGGCAGAGAAAGAAATTCTAAGTGAAACAGAAGTATTCATGAACTTATTTACAGAAACATATAAAAAGCATAAAGTTAGAAATTAAAACAGACTTTTACTGTGACTACCTCTATTGAAAAACATCTTTGGTGCCAGTAAATTAGATGAAGCAAAATCAGATAGGGGCACAGAAATGAGAAACAGTTTAAATTAAAGGCGGTCACAATATTGTAGGAGGATGGCCTCTGCCTGTGAGATGATGTAGAACTCCCCCCACATCTGGGCAATATGAATGAGGGGAAGGGAAAACAGAACAGCTCCATGTTTACTTTGTGTATTTTGTGCTATGCAACTCCCCAGCCATGAGTTAAAGCTAAAAGAAGTGTCAGGTTTCTGTATGCTTTTCAAATCTTTAAACACAGAACAAAACAACTCCTCCAAGGAAATTAAATAATTGCGGAAGGCTATTTGGCTCATAATTTAAGTCAGTAGTATCTGTTGAGCAGATTCTGTTACTATTTAGTACCATAATTCTCAAATATGCATGGATTATGTTTGAAAAGTTTGTTAGTCATTAAAATTAGGAAAGAAAAAAACAGAAGGATGACAACAAACTTCAGGAAGCCCAGCAGAAAGCCACCAAGATGGTTGGGGTTGTAGCAACTTGCTTTATGAGGAAATGCTGATGGAGACCTTGGCTTGTTCAGACCAGAGAAGACTTCAGGAGGGCCAAACAGTAGCTGCCCAGTATCTCTGAGGACATTACTAAAAAGATGGAGATAGCCTCTTTGCCAAGGTGCATAGTATGAACATGAGATGATGGTCCTCAATTGAAATAGGAGAGCTTCTGTCTGACATAAGGAGAGAAGGGGGAAAAAAAAAAAATAAAAAAAAAAATCACAGCAAGAATTAAGCACCGGAAAATGTTGTCCAGAGAAGCTGCATGGTCTTCACCCTTGGAGGCTTTTAAGACCTGACTGGACAAGCCCTGAGCAATCTGGTCTGCATTCACTATTAACCTGCTTTCAGAGGGTTGGATTAGTTACTTTGCAAGGTTCATTCCAACTGGAATGATTCTACGGAATAATTAAAACAAAATATTAAGTATCATTAAGCATTCCTCTGCTTCAGTTTTCAATCCTTCAAAATATCAATCCTTTCAAAATAATCCTTCAAAAATAATTTCTAGAATACTACCAGTACACTGGATACTGACCTTTTGTACCTACTGCATGTTAAGAGCAATTATTACCTAAAACAAGCCCTGCCTGACAGGCCAAAGGGAAATATTGTCTATCTCATACATTCCACTTCCTGGCGTCTCTGCAATACAAAGAAAAATCAACAGGTATCTGAACAACTGAAAGATTTTTCCTATCATAAACTAAGATGATTCTATGATAATATAATCAATATTAACTTTAGACATGTTTTGCTCTCTTAGTCTATGTCTAGACTACAAGAACAGCCCGTTTCCTGAGTCAGGGGGTGGGGAAAGTAAGTAGAATAAGGTTACGTTCCCAGATGGGAACAAATGGGGCAAGACTTGTCCTAGTGAAACTGCAATAGAAAATATAGGAGAAGACATGATACTACAGATCTACTGTAGATTCTACAGTAGAAACTAGGAAACTAGGGTGGAATAGCTCAAGTGACTCAGAGATGTTTAGAAAGGAGGGGTTTTATTAGGAGTCTGAAAGACAAGGACTCAGATACCTACCTGGAACATCCACACCTGAACTGGTTATCTAGTCCCCCTTTACGGAGAGAAACGCGATCCTAGAGAACAGGGTTACTGCTTTTTGGGAATAGGATCTAATTCAGTAGCCTGACAGAGGGGAGGCAGCTGCAGCTCTGTGCCCCCTAGTCCAAACAGTAGCGAGGCTGAGTGTGTATCCCCAGCAGGCACATGCACACAAACACATACATAAATATATACATATATAAACACACACAGATCAACACACTTCCACTCAGCACTCACACGAACCCATGGGCTCGTTCAGCTGGCTCTTCACTACTCTTACACTCGCCTGCTCTCAGTCCGGCCACTGGCACTGCAGATACACGGGCCAGGCCCCTGTGACCCGCAGTCCCACGCCAGGGACTGGCACTTGGTTTTGCCCAGCGGCCGGCATCCAGACCCTTGCTCACTCCAGCTGCGGGCACTATGGACACATGGGCCTCTGCCCTGGGGTCTGACTCCAGTTGCTGGCCACATGCACACAGACACAGAGAACAGATGTCCTCCAGCCAGGAAAAGAGTTAGAAGTGGAATTTGGTAAGATAGGACAGACTGTGCTGGTCGGGAGCAGGCATGTCCAGACAAGCGTGTCACCTATTTCCACACATCCAGCCCTTTTTATCCCCTTATCCCTCTATTTCCCTGTAATAGATTCTGTGCAATCCCAAAATGCTCTTCCCCTGCATCCCACACTGTGTGCCATGCCCAGGCAGCATCTCCCCTCAGTCCAAAAAGGGGATCCAGTGTTGATTCACCCTGATGGGTCTCATGGCTGGATGACTCACCTTGATGGCTTTCCTGGGATAGCCCTGGGAGAGCCCAGACAGGCCGTCCCTGAGTCCTTCATCTGGACTCCCATCTGCCTTCGGGACGCTGTGCTCCCCTGGGCTTGTGGAGGTGGGCCTCTGATGGGCTGATGGCTCCTGTGGTGGGCCTGGGAGCAGCCAGGCAGGGCGTGAATTGGGATCCCCCACCTGCCATTGCCTCTCTGATCTTTTATCACACAACCTAACAGCTGTATCCTGTGGTGGATCTTCCTCGGATCTATCCAATTCTATGAAAGTTTATGCATCACATGCTGCTTGATTCCTAATATCCAAGACGAGGAATCCAAGTAGTTTCTTTCACAGTTTCTTTATAACTAGGGCCTGGCATACCATACACTACGCTAAATATAGAAATCAATAGGAGAAAAAGAGATGCTCAAATCAGACATCCTATTTTTCCTTTCTTCTCGATGCCGCTATTATTCCAATGTTCAGTCTGATCCTAAAGCAATACGGCACAGCATGTCACAAGCATTATTATGTCTTCATACTGCCGAGTAACTGAAATCCTTTTATTAAAATACAGCATTCTGTGATGGATTTCTTCATCCTTGGACTGACATTGAGCCTGAAGCTCTTACTAGTAATCACTTTACACAAAGCCAGATCACATACCCAACTCAGACAGAGAAGCTAAGGAATCAATTCACAGATTTTTAAAAATGGTGTGAAAGCTGGTAAGACTGAATTGTTCCTGCAAAGAATGGATAAATTTCAAAATTTCTGAGACAATCTATACTGAAGGCCTTTTCTGAATAATCTGAATTAAGGAACATTTTATTCATCCCTCATTACCATTGTATTATTAAAACAAAATCAGTTCCCCAAAACATCAGAGAAACAAAAAAAAGTTATTTTACTGAATATTAATCATCTTAAAGAAATTTAAGGTTGTCATGTACTAACACCACAGCTGTAAAGAGCTGTAAATAGTAAGGTATGAGTAAAACAGTCTTCCACCAGCCTACTCAAAGTCAACCATCATCTTTCAAGCATACTTCCTCTTCAACTGATTGCTAAGATAAGAAAAAATCAAGTAACAGGAGAAAGGGACAGTAATAAATTGTCCAAATGCTAAGATAAGAAAAAAATCAAGTGACAGGAGAAAGGGACAGTAATAAATCGTCCAAATGCCTTAGAACTACTAGTTAATGCAAGATAGAATAGAAGATGAAACTCTGACATCAGTGTTTCTAAAGAAAACCTCTCTGCTTTGAGAGACATGCCAAAGCACACATTTGCAGCTGACTCCTCTTTCCACTATCTTCATGAGATTTTAAATTTAGACATGTAGCATCCTAAATGTTTGAAGAGTTTCTGCTGTAATGTTAGCCCTGTCACATCATCTACCAATCCTCTTGAGACAGAATGCTTAGCCACAAAAAAGTAAGCGCTTTTACTATTTCAGTATATACATCATTAACTTATCTACTGCTTCCTGACTCTTCATCTACACTCCCTAAAAAATGTTGGGAAAGCGTTAAGGACAAATGGGCTACTGCACACTATTAACTCTTCATAATTTATAATGAAGCTATACAGATTACTTAATGCAGTCACAAATTCAAGTTTTCATTTTTGCCTTCAAGGCCTTATACTATCTTACCCACAATTACTGCATGTCTTGCTTTTATTTCCTTCTACTCCCTAGACATCTTCTATCCTTTCACTTAATTGCATTCTTTATCTCTTTCTCCCACTTTCAGCTGTATGTCTTATATCATGCTGACCTCTGTGCCTTGCACAATCTCCATGCCTACACTCTTCATCCTTCTTCAGCAGTGTCTTTAAAAATACACTCTTTCGGGAATCATTGGTACATTCTCTTCTTCCTCCCCTTCTATTGCTGAGCTATTAACTGAAATTTGTCTCGCTTAAACCACTTTTGCTCCTTTCTGGACCAGGGCAGCAGAGAATACAGCTGAAAGCTATTACAGAGCTGTCTGATTCACCTCTTAATTCCATCAGAAATCACCTCTGGTAACTCTTTAACTATGAGGAAAATTGAGGGACAATACTTGCTTGTCATCTAAAATAGGGACTTGGAAATTCATTCACTAAAAAAGCACAACATTCATTAAATAAATGCCAATCTGTGTGTGTGTGTAGGGGTGATCAGTTTCTACAAGCTACTTCTTATAGTCTTAGATAAACCCAGAGGGTTTAATGTGTACTTAAATGTAACACACACAAACATCAGGAAACTCAGGAGCATTCCCAGGTCTAGTAACGATAACAGTCTGGTAGAGACATCGCATTATTCCTGACTCCTAGAACACCTGACAGCAGGACTCTCAGCTTCCCGAACTTCAAACACCTCCTTTACAAAATATAACTCTTCATGGAAGTTATATGACCATTGTACCAGTTATTACTATAATTAGAAAACATCATTATCTTCTAAGGAAAACATTAAAATAATTGCAAACACTTTTTGATGAAGAAAGAAAAAAAAAAATCTTCTCAATGAAATTTTTCTGCCTGAAAATTTAAAAACTCATAACTGAAAGCAGTCTTCAAAGCATATATCATAGCTAATCTTAAAACTGAAAATGCATTCTACCTAAGATACATGATCATTCTTCGTAGAATAATAGGTTCTGTTGGTATTCTCTCGGGACAACTGCATTATTGAAAGTGGAAAGCAGTAAGATAAGTTACATACTATTATGCTTTCTGCCCATGGCAATTTTTTTGAGTCAGTAATATTTTGAGTCTGTACCAGCTTTGAAGACAATGACAATAGGCTGCAACCTCTAATATTTCCAGTCTTTAGTCTCAAGCTGCAGAATGCAATAATGTGTTCTGGACACAGCAACTGAATGTATCACTGTGACCAGGTAGAAAAGGGGACAATTTCCTAATGGAGGAAAACATGTTCTGTAACAGAAGGTATTTTCAGTAATGGATGAAATGTCATCAGCTAGTCTTTGCTAGTCAGCAAGACCCTGGGGCTCTGAAGCAACTAAACTAGGAAGTGAAGCAGTTACTAACATTAAAAACCATTTCCCATTACCATGCTACTATTTCAGAAAGTAGTTGTAGAAAGTAATTTTGAAAGAATTCTGGTGTTACTCAGGTGTTATTGACTAGTAAGCCTTACCTCTATACTTGACACCAAGTTAGGTAGGTTAGCTGCGATAAGAAACGTCTGTAAGAAACTTGGAGTGACAAGGTAGTCTATTGGGCAATCAAGTGTCAAATGAAATAAAACGGCCAAGAAGTGTAAGCAATACATATTAGCCGGAAAAAAATAAATGACATGTACATCTTGTAACATTCAGCTTAAGTACTGGACATCACTGTAGACAGCTCAGTGAAAATTCGGAGCTTGGGTGACATTGTGTATGTTCATAGACATATATAATGCTGTCTCATCTGGAATACTCTATGTACTGTATGCCACAGACATTATTCTATCTTAAAATGTTTTTGATAGGAAGGATCTGAAGAAATGCAATAGGAATGCTTATGAAGAAAAAAAAAAACAAAAAAAACCACCACCCCTCACCACCCCCCAAAAAATCCTAAACAAAACACATTCAGATGGTAGGAGTCTAAATAGACTGCCAAGTGGTTTACTTAGGGAGCAAGAAGTAAAAAGGGATATGAGTAGTAGTACTTTAAAATACTGAGCAGCAGATCAATTACTTCTTACCTTTCTCACTCATAACATAAAAAAAGTCTGACATTCAAAGAAGTTAAAAGGTGAGAAATTCAGAACATATGCAAAAGATTTACAGAATTCATTGTCCCAGGTAGTAATCAGCATCAAGAAAAAAAAAATACCATGAAAAAGTTACCAACCCCCTCCACATTTTATTTTCTTTTGTTAAAAAAAGGGCCTTCAATTACTTGATATGGGAGCAACAGAATTTAAGTGGATAAATTAACCCCCTTCTAGCTAAAAGGTGATTATATTGAGCCTCTGGTATTAGCTGTCATCAGAGATGGTACCGAATAAGATGAACACTAAATCTGAGCATGAACAGCAATTCCTGTATTCAGTACTATTTAGAGAAAAATGAAAAGCTTTCTTTGATGGAATAGCAGGACAGCATTTCTACCACTGCTTGGAATTGTTTTCTACTTTAAATCAGAATCACTTCGGTCTTACTGAAGCTTAACTTGAACCATTTCCTTCTTGGCTTTGAATGACGCTATTATTCTAAGATAAAGAGATGCTGGAATGAAAATGTTAAGCATCCTTTTCTAGCAGATAAAGCTGTCACTTCTTCAGCTCTTGTGTGTGCTACAAGGTCTTTTATCTTTATTCCACCAGTCTATCACAATAATAATAAAAAAAATTCTCAAACATTGCTTTATGGAGTACACTTTGTAATCATCTCGTAAGTGCACTTATTTTGTGATACAGCAATCAGCCTGAGCAAAACGCTTTGCCCTGTTTAGACTATAAACCATTTGTCAGTATTAATCGATGGTCCTGTAGGCAGGTTTTCTGCAACGGTGCCAAAAAGAGACTCTTACAAATTCCTTACAACACAACAGAGTAAGCAGAACCCTACCAGGAATACCAACTCTCTGAAAATTACCTACCACCGCATCTCAACAAAGAGCAAGTAGTTTTTTTTTTTTTAAAAAAAAAAAAAAGCAAACAAATGAACTCTCCATCCCCCAGCCTTAGCGCATTAAAACAACTAAAACAACACATAGTTGACATAGGTTTCCAGAGGCCTCCCCATGACCATAACTTACAAAGAAGCAACCCAAAAATACTGCTAACAATGCAATTCCTTGTTTCAGTCTTCATTCGTTGTCCTGAAACTGTTGAAAAACATTGTTACAACAAGCTCTGGGGTGATAACAAAAGTAACTTGAGATACAGACAGGATCAGTGCACGAGATCTTTTTAAAACAGGATTTATTCATGCTTGCTATAACCCAAAAGACATTAAAAACATTTTTTTGTGAAAATTCTTGTTAATCAAAATCTAATTATTCAATGACTACTCTGTTTTGCATCTCCAAAAAACGCTCAAGGTCTTGAAAGAAAGAAAAGATAACTCAGTGAGCAATTTATCATAAAAGAAGGATTTTCCCCCCTCTTTTTTACTACTTATCATGCATAATTAATATGTGATAATACCCATAATGAGTTCCCTAAAACAATTAGCAACGCATCTCCAGTGACCTGCTAATCTGAATATAATGCATTTAGAATTTGGAGGTGTACCAGTCTTTGTGCTTACGCACTCACCTCACGTAGAAGCAAAGAAGGCTGCAGAACATAATTTATTATTCTGCATCACATTTCATCAAGTCCCTTAGCAGCTACTTGTTACATTATCAAGACAAATGCAAGGAAAAAAAAATATTTCTGCCTCCCCACCCCCCAACCAGGGTACCCCAAAGACTAAGAAGAAATTATAATCCTTCTTTCCTCTTCCAATTAGATACATTAAGTGAAAGCAAACCTTGACCAGGTTATTTTCTGCATGGAATTTCAATGACTTTTTTCATCTCCATAAGACAAATACATCCATAAATAAACATGCACTGCAGTAACAAGGGCAACGTCTGGAACACTTAAGAGCTAAATTACTTTCAAGCCATGCAACATCTCATTTTTCTTCCACAAATATATAATAAAGACTGCCAGCATGGCGGGGGGATGGGGGGTGCACACAAGCAAGCACACATGCCTCAGGAGAAGAAGGAGGAAGAAAACCAACCATGTGAACTGAGAGCATGATAATTGAAAACAAAACAATACAAAGAATTTTATAACTGTCTCCTTCCTTTAATTGTCTTGTAAATACAAAATAGTGGCTATTATGGATTTAGGGAAAAGGTGTGTGTGTATAGCAGATCTTCAGAAATTGTGGATTGTTAGATGTGCTGAAATACCTCACAATCTTGTCTCTACAGCTATGTCCATTACGCTTAAGAAGCTGGAAGCTGAGCTTCATAATCACAGACCTCATCATCCATCCTGGGAGACGCAAGTAAGGGCTACATGCTTAGACAATTTAGAAGCTGAGGAAGGTGAAAGATTCAGCCAACAGACTGTCCAGCAGCATATCACATAAAAAGCACATTCCACTACAGTACTCTGATCTCTGCATCCCAAGATGTAAGCTTCTAGCAGTATTTCCAGATGGAGGTCTTAACACATAAAACTCTAGATTGTTCAATACCTACGTACTTTTAATTGCCTACTAGGCAATTTAAAGGTATAATTTATTAATAATTTATTCTTTTAAGTTTCTCCTGTGTCTGTCTAAAATCAATAGCTCTCCAGTGGGGGGATGGGAAAGGTTAAAAAAAAAAAAAAAGTTATTCTGTTTATTATTTTGCAGTGCCCCACAGTAGCAGAAATTCAAGAGCTAGGCCAGCAACACATACTAAATACTGAAATCACTGCTAGGAATAAGTCTTCAGTTACACTGCAGAGCAAGAAAAGTAAAGGCTTTATGAATTAAGGAAAATGTGGTAGTCAAGAAACCTTCCTGAGCAAACAGCTGGTGTACCATGTGGTAACTAGAACAATCCCCAAGGAAACCCCAAAAATGGAAGACTGAATGCCTCAGGCTGAAGGGTGCTGAAAAAGCTGTTTTCCCCAATTTCTTGAGGAAGTATTCCTCAAGACAAGATAAGGGCAACCCTCTCTTCTGATTTGCTTTAAAAAGAAAACAGAAGTCACAGATTATTGTTATGTTCTCCATGGAACCAATTTTTCTTGGTATTTTAGGAATGCGCTGGGACTACTTTTGCAATTATGCTTTACAAAAGATTAACTGCAAGATATGTTTAGTTCCTGAGAAACAGACACAAGCTGTTGAGATTGGGTGATTTTGGATGCACGCATGAAAGCAAAAAACTCATTTCTCAAAAAAACGTAAAGTCAGAAAGGGAGGTTCCTACTGAACTTGGCATCTCATCTTGGTTAGAAGGCAGATCATTGGATATGTCCTGTTCTCAAGACAATAGATACACCCTTTCAGATTTCATTTGCTATCCGCTCTCAACACTTAAGGGTATGTCCTGCATGGAACAATTAAACTAATCTGAGTACACACAAATGATGCAATATACTTCATTCACCTCCCAATCACCCCACATACAGTAACAGTAAAAATATGTAACCTAAATTCATCAAGGGAGTGAACTCTGCTTTTGTAGCAAACTTAAGCACGCCATCTGTAACGCAGGAGCAGTGGCTTCAAGCTCTCGTGACACTGAACCAGTGGCTCAGCAGTCCCACCACCTCCCAAGGAGCACCATCCCCACCACACAACACGCTTCTGCCAAGGGACAGTCTTCTCTGCACTGTTTGGAAGCTGGCCACTGCACAGCACCAGATGCAAGGCTAACGGGAATGCTGAGGGAGCACAACCTTGCAGATAAGGGACACACCAAAGGGGCACTCTGTGCAAGCAGAGAGGAAATTATCCCCCAAAAGGCTCAACAAGAAAACGCACACACCAGAAACCCTCAAACACTCCAGACCTTCAGTCAGTGTACTAACCGCCTGGCTACACAGGTGTTGGTACCAACAAATCAGACAACACATGAAGTTCTTTCTTGGATCTAACCCATCGACTGCCTAATTTGAATTAATTAATGAATTGTAATTACATCCACACAAACAAGAAAGTCAAGTGGCTTCCAAAAAGAAAGCCCAATTCTGCCTTGTACCTCAAAACACACCAGCAGCTGGGAAGAGTTGTGGAGCAACGCTGACCGCTATTCAGGCAGTAAGTGGCCACCGGCCTCTGTACAGACCGCAGCGTATGTGAACAAGAGACATCTGCTACAAACTCTACTGCATCTGTCCCACTGACTGCAGCTAACGCTTTAAAAGTCAGGTGTGCTATGAGCGCTACGATTGCAGGCTATACCACTGGGAAAAGCAAATATCTAGCAATATGCTAAAATAACTGGTAAAAAAATGTGAGTCCAAGGAGATAAGACAGCAGAGCATGGGTAAATCAGATGGGTTTATACCATGAACAGCTGCTTAGAAGAGTGTTTCAGCTGAGGAAAAATTGGGAACGTAAGCCTATTCAAAGGACAGGCCAGAGCCAAGGTTGAAGAGACAGTCATTGATGTAGGTTTGAACTAAGTTGAAAAATGAAAAGCATTTAATGCTTTTGTTATTTCTAACATAAAATGTCAGATTTGTGAATTGTAAACATTCAGTAAAGACTCCAAGTCAGTTTACTTATAAAATGGAAAAGGGGCAGATTTATGATAACTAAAATACACAATTTCAACAGCAGGGATTCCAATTTACAGCTCAGTACACCACCCAGAATGGCTGTTCATGCCTTTGTAATTTCTGTACCTTACTTAAAGTACTCCTCAAAATTCAACCTCTAGGTCTACATAAGGAATAACAGAAACATCACTAATAAAATAATTGCTTATCTGAAAACCATAGTAAGTGAAATACATACACTACACGCATACAATTAAAGTAGTGCAGTTGAAGGGGAAAAAAAAAGCAGAAAGGACTAAAATGAGGGGGCGGTAAGAAATAAAAAATAGATTTTGGCATCCTTTTTACACAACCTCACAATAACAATGGTCACATTAAGTGCTAAATGAGCCTTCTTCACCCTCTGTTTTCCTTGTACAATATAGACTAAAATTACAAAATGGTCATAATGTTCTGAATCTCTGTTACTCTTTCACTACATCTTTTGTCGCAAAAAAGTCTCAGAAAATTTCTCTTTGAACTTCTCTTTCCTATGACATAAAAAGTCCACCGAGACTCATAAATCGTAATGCTATTTAATCAGTCTGAAAAATTTTAATGAGCTCTCACTAGATTTGGTACAGAGATTATTCGTAACTATGGGATCAATTAATTAATTAGAAATGGAAGAAACTGCAAAGAAACAGTGTTTTAAATTAAGATGACGATTTACATCACTTGGAACTTCTTAAATAGAACAGATTGAATCTTCATAAGAGAGTTATGATAATTTGTATTACTACAACCTTTTCCTCTTTTTAAACAATGGATAAAAATGGTAATTGTTTGTTTTTAAATTACATTACTAATAAGGTCCTGTATCTTATAGAAAAGCTACAGGCAAAACAACGAAAATACTGGAAAGAAAGGCCTTGACCTGCCACATTCTACAGTAGGTAAATAATTAATTCATGTGTTTTTAATGGCATAAGTATATTGGAAGTATGTATAAATGTTTGCATGGGAAGTTAGAGTCATAATCAGTAGCATAACATTTTTGTTACTATGAAACAAAATTGCTTCAAGATAACACTGAAAGTTATAGATGATATATATATCCTATACAAAAATACATAGAGAAACACACAAACAGCAAGGTTTCCATGAACTCTTTTAAAGCAAAAATTAATATTCTAATATTTATAAATTCCAAAATCATGACTTTAAATCATTTGAGCCCTTTAAATCAAAATGGAACTGAAAAACATTGTTTAGCAAAAGCACTTTTTTTTGTTTATTTTTTTTCCCAGATCAAATCTGAGAAGTGTATCACTGAATCACTAAATAATTGAGGTTGGAAGGGACCTCTGGAGCTCATCCGGTCCAATTTCCCTGCTCAACCAGGGCCACCTACAACCTGCTGCCCAGCACCATGCCCAGATATCTTTTGAACATCTCCAATGTGGGACACTCCCCCACCTCTCTGGGCAACCTCTGCCAGTGCTCGGCCACCCTCTGTCATGGTTTAGGTCAGACTGGCCACTGAAACACCCTCACAGTAAAAAAGTGGTTTTTGTGCTCAGACAGAATCTCCTATGCATGTTTGTGCCCATGTCCTCTGGTTCTGTCACTATGCACCGCTGAAAAAAGCCTCTGTCTATCTTCTTTACACTACCCCTTCAGGTATTTATATACATTAATAAGATCTCCCTGAGCATTCTCTTCATCAGCGAACTGCCCCATCAACCAGGTTACTAATGAAGACGTTAAACAGAACTGGACCCAGTACTGACCCCTCGGGCACACCACTAGTCACTAGCATCCAACTACACTTTGCGCTGGTGATCACCACCCTCTGGGCTCAGCGGTTCAGACAGGTTCCAACCCATCTCACTGCTCATCCGTTGCATACATCAACAGCTTCTCTATAAGGATATTATGGGAGAGAGTGTCAAAGGCCTTACTCTAGTCCAGGTAGACAACAGTCACTGCCCTCCCCTCATCTGCCAGGCCAGTGATTTCATCGCAGAAATTTATCAAGTTGGTCAAGCAAGACTTCCCCTTGGTGAAGCCGTGCTGACTACTCCTGATGATTTGTTTGTCCTTACTGTGTCTGGAGGTGGCTTTCAGGATTAGTTGCTCCATCACCTTTCAGGGGATTGAGGTGAGGCTGAGCAGCCTGTAGTTCCTTGAGTCGTCCTTCTTGCTCTTCTTTAAGAGAGAAGTGACATTTGCTTTCCTCCAGTCTTCAGGCACTTCTCCCAGTGGCCATGATCAATCAAAGATTGTCAACAGTGGCCTCACAATGACAACTGCCAGCCCCATCTGCACTTGAGGCCCTTCAGGGCCCATGAACTTATTCATGTCCAGTTTGCTTATGTATTCCCTGACCTGACTCTCTTCCACTAAGGGCACGTCTTCCTTGTTCCAACACTTCCTCCTGGTCTCTGGGACCTGACATTCCTGACTGGCTACATTCAGTACTTCAGCCTTTTTTATGTCGTGTGTAACCAAGTCTCCCGTCTCATTCAGCAATGGGCCCACATGTTCCCTAGTCTTCCTTTGTCTCTTATGTAGTTATAGAAGCCCTTCTTGTTGTCTTTTATATCCCTTGGCACATATAGCTGAATTTACCAAATTTCACAGTAGTGTCATCAATGAAACTCTGATTTTGCCTCTGCAGCACATTTTAAAGGTTCCCTTAAAAGGAATTCCCTTTACATATTTCGTAAAAACTTGAAACATAGTAAAATACTATGTAACTAATTCTAGAAAAATATGAAACAACTTATTTCCCAAATTATGATCACATGAAGATAGGAAAATAATAAAAAAACCCAACCAAACAAAAATAATACTTTGAAACTTTTTTTTCTAATTGTCTAAATAAAATGTGTGGAAAAGAACACAGCGTTTTGAACACTGTGGCCTGAAATTTCCACAATATTCAAGCACACAGTTTCTACATATGTACAGCTTCAGCTGGTTTTCATACAAGTTGGATCTCTGTATTTGAGAGCAGAATTTGGCATATATTAAAAAAAAAAAAAAGAAAATAATAGGATTTTAGTAAAAGACAAAATTTCTAGTATTCAATCTGCAGATCACAGTTTTATTACCTGACTGATTTAATTAATTACTCATATGATAGTGCATTGTTACTAGTGTTGGAAGTTCATATGAAACTTCATGCATCACAAGATGGTAAGACCTAGGCTGAATTTGCAGGGTGCATCTTGTTTGAAATTCCTGCGCTGTGGTTTCATCATTATGCTTATGAAGTTCCTAGTTAACCAAAGACTGCAAACAAGAAGGTCAACACTTAAGAAATTCCCAGGTGGACAATTATAACATCCTTCAATGACAGTAAAGCAGATTTCATATCCAGTTTTAGGTCATTTTAGAACTGCCTACTTGTAGAAGTATGCCTGCACAGCAACAGTCACAGGCAAGGGTGCCACTACAGCTAAATTCTGGATTTGGCCTTCTATGGGTACATTGTATTTTTTGTTCGGAGCAGCAGTGAAGTTTAAAAGTAAATCTGACAGCCCTCAGTTGCTACCAAGTGGTTTTGGTGTGTACTAGGTTGCTTTAGCTGGACCCTAAAGTGGAAGACCTCGTCAGGTGCGTACCAAGCTACCTCCAATGCTTAAGCAGACATTCCCTGGAGACATTCAAGGCCAGGCTTGATGAGGCTCTGAGCAACCTGATCTAGTTGAAGATGTCCCTGCTTACTGCAGGGGGGTTGGACTAGATGACCTTTAAAGGTCCCTTCCAACCCAATGCGTTCTATGATTCTATGATAAAGCTCCAAAGAACCTTATACAGGTTGCAGCCAGGGATCAGAGTGAATCTAATCCAATGGCAAACATTCACCTCACACATAGCATAGATATATGGGCCTAAGCACCAGATACATTGCTCTAATAATTTGTTACTTTGGAGTCCAATTACTTTAATAATTTGTTACTTTGGAGTCCAATTACTTGCTTATACAGGCATTGCCTACATCTCCTGATGCTTTGCTGCAAACTTGCATGTTACTGATTTCTAGCATGCAATCCAAACCTGTGGCTCTCAGTTCACCATTTGGGACTAAACACTGCAGATGCCATCACTGCACTGGCCATAAACGTTTCAGATAGCTTCGCATGTACTGTTTTGATTTTCTTCTTGGCAGTTCTGTGCTTATGCTAAATTCCCACTCTTTGACATTTGTGACTTTTGTAGATGTGACAAAAAAAAAAGTTCATCTGAATTATCTGCACTAAGAGAAATCTGAATGCTCTTAAACTTCATATAAAGGAAAAGCATGTGTTCAAACAGTTATGCTCTTCTTCAAAGTAACGTTAAAGAAAATAACTATATAAAACTACCATGAGCACCCTGAAATTTTGTTTGTCTAACGTATCTTTAAAGTTTAAAATTAAGTGTAATACAAATGTTACTATTATCTTCAAATATTTTTTTATTGTTACCACAGCTAAGGCTGTTGTTGTTTGGCTTTGATTTATTTTTTTTTTTTAATGTTCGTGTCCTTTTTAATTATTATCACCTTGTAACTTTTCTGAAATAGAGCCAAATAAACTAAGAGCTTTAGGAAAGCTCTCCCTCTGGATATTACTATTAGACTTCTCACATGAAATAATAGTTTAGTTCATCATTAACACAGTTGATACTCAATTTCCTCACCTCTCCTCCAGATACAATACCAGTTATGACCCAGCTTTATATAAATTCTCAATAATTTCTGCTCTTTTACTTTCAGAATTAAAGAACAGTGTACAGCCACGCCTCCATCCAACTGAAAAGCATGCGTTACACATTTCTCATTGTTTCACAAAAAGCACACTATGCAACATTATAGAAACATACCCTGATTTTTTGTCCCTTAGACATATAGCCAAGCAAGAAAGAATAATTTTATATGAAAGCAACATTAAGCTGTGATTTAAGCTTGTTTTCAACTCCCCTCTTACTCCCTCCAAAATGTTGGGCTGCTTCCCAATATTCACTTCCAATTGAGTATTAACATGTTGAAAATTCATAGCTACTTGAATCTAAGGTGAGATTTTCAGCCTTATTGCTCATTTTTCAACAATTGGAACGTACCATACATAGAAGGCCTACTCACACAAGTACCTAACATGTCCATACAACCGCCATTTGCATGAACACGATCATGTACATTTGCTGTATCTTTTCTGAACATCTAAGTTTCCAAATGAAGTTGATGCACATAGACAAAATGCCAACAGAACTTGCAACAGAATTAAAAAAAAAAACAAACAACCCAAGCCCAAACCAGTTTCCAGTGCAGTTTCGATGCCACACTCCATCGAACTTATTTCACTTTGTATTCCCAGGCAACACAAATACCATTTAGAATGTGGGTGAGAATGTGAAGTATGAAAGGCTGAAGAATCTTAACTAATCATTCTGCATGTACTTGTTTAAGCATTTTTTCCTCAATAATCCTACTGAGAAAACAGTCATCACAGTCAAATCCACCTAAAGTTGTTCCTTAAAAATTAGTACGTAATGCATTTTTCTGCAGTTATGAAACTCCAAAACTTCAGAACTTAGGTTCCACTCAGAATAGACAAGAAGTGAGGAAAATATGTTAAGGAGAAAGGCAATTTAATCTAAAATAAAAGAGAAGACATTATTTTAACTAACTCTCAATTTATCTTTCAAATATTCTCCCTACAGATTTCTTTTTCAGAATTGAGTTTGGATAGTTATATGTAAGAGAGAGAAAGTAAACACCTCTGCTATTTGAAAAATATTGCTCAAACTGATCAGTTTTAAATCAAAAAACAAGAATTACGATCTCAGAGATTTAGAAAGCAAGAGGAAAGAGATGGCTTAGGAAAAATATATGCCCTCTTTACAAAGAAGTATCTTTAACGTTTAGACACTTAAAAGGTAAATCAGCCATGGATGTATGAAAACCAAACTGATCTACGTTTAAATAACTGTTTCAAAACTTTGAGCAGTGAAGTTAAGATTGCAGATTTATGCATAGAGCGGAAAATCATTACACTTTCCTATTACTGCACACTACCATGTAGTAAATCAGAGCAATCTGCATTACTAACATTATGTGTAGTGGGGGAAAATCATGCTTTACAACAATCTCTTGCTTCAACAGCATAAACTTCTTTGAAAACAGAGGTTGCCGATTTTTATAACATTTATATTAAATATTAATCTAAGTATTTATCACGTTAAAAAAAAAAGATAAAATCCAAACATAGCCCAAACAGAATATTCCTAACTTTTCAGTTAATTTGTTCCCTCCCCTTCTTACCTTCTCTGGAGGTGCAGGAGGGTGAAATCTCTTTGCACAGACCAGAAATGCATCAGGTTCTGGCTTGCCACACTTCACCTCCAGGTCATCTCCCAACACAATATGATGAAAAAGACTAAAGAAGTCTTTGTGCCTGGCTGTTTTCATCTGAAATGTCACTTCAGCTGAGCTGGTGGCAACAGCTATGGGTATGTTGTGCTTGTGTAAATGACGGATCAGCTTATCAACCCCTGCAAGACACACACATACATTTTATATTTTATATATGCATATATGTAGGTATATGTATGAATATTTATACCTACTTACAATATATTTAGCAGTATTTCAACAATGTTGTCTTTCTGAATAACAACCTATTTCAACCAGTTAGTGTAAAAGAAAATTCTTGCTATGTCTGAAATGTTAATTCTCCACACAAAAATCATTCCTCAAGGTATATACTCGTTCTGTCATCTGTTTTTCTCAAAATATGCCAAAAATGAGTTCAACATCATTATGAAGTACACCCACCAGAAACTCATGAAGTAACATCCCCAACATCGTGTATGTTTACTATTTCAAATTCTCTGTAAGTGAGAGAAAAGCACAGGGGAATATTTTCTTTTATACACAGAGTTATGCTCCTGAAAAAAAAAAAAAAAAAAATCAAAGTCAAAGAAATATTCTCTTCTCACTGAATGGTATAGTTTTAATTTCTGAAGCAGGTACTCAACTGGTTTAAACCAGCCCCTAAGAGAGCTCTGTTTCTCTCTTTTGCAATTACTAAAGCAAGTAACACTGGGCAGAGGAGAAGAGCTGTCAGTCACATTTGTTAATACCAGAGCTTTATCTATTGATGCTGTGAACCCAGAGTAATGAACACCTCAAGCCTAATGGGCAGAAACTTCAATCCGATCCAGTCTTCTAGGGAAGGTTAATGCAGGGAACAGTGAAAACACAGCAGTCTGTGTAAGAGGGAAACATACTTCGTTATTCTGTGCAAGTTTTGAGTTTCCTTTGCAGAGGTTTCAATGCTTCCTTGCTGCAGCATTCTAAATGCTGGATGCCTCTCACAGACAAAACAATTAGCAGTGTCCAATAGAGAATGAGAGTGGACATCTGGTCTTCACCAATTCACAAGAGAAAATCCCTTCATATCTGTAAAATCATTTCAGCTCTGCTTCTTGGCATGAATCCAAACTGTGCTGGACAAAGGATATTAGTTTCAGGTAGATAAGCCTCCAGTTGACTTCTGGCTCTTTGAACCAACTTGAGAACAATTCTTTGTTTTCATCTTCCAACTGCATGAATTCTTATCCTATTTTTCATGCCTGGCTATACTGATGTAATCTTATTTCCTTCCTCTTGATTCACTGTTACGCTTATGCCTGGTCCCTGCTCCCTCAAAACACTCCTACTCCTCATGTCCGTTCAGTTCTTTTCTTTGCCACCCCAGCATCTCGGATTTGCTTTTCCCATGTGATCCAGCCTTTCTGCTCCATTTTCACAATTCTATAAACAACAGTCTTATCTGCAATGCATTTTTCTCAAGTATAATCATATGCCCAACTTTGAGAAGTCATAATTACTACTGATAACAAAGCATGTAAATTAGTAAATAGGTGCATTAACTAGCCCATCTATCTGCAAATATGAACCGTAGATGTGACCCTCCACAGATTTCTTCTCTATTCTACAGAATCTAATCAACCAATTAATAACTGATATTTCCACCTCCATGTTTGTATTTGAAGACAGCCTTTAAATAAATGCACTTCCGTAATGTTAGATCCCAGTTGTACAGAAATAACGAGTGTTATTCCTCCTCCAATGTCAATGCATCATCCATTAAAAGCCTTTCTATGATCCCTTAAATGGTTATACTAATAATAAGGAAGTGCATTTTTCCCCAAATGATGCTACTCTGTCCTCTCATTGAAATATGATGCTAAATACAAGTTAACTTTTTATTCCAGATACAGATTATATCTTCATATGTCAACATGTGAAGTAAATCCATATTGAATTAATGGAAGCACTAAGATCTCTTAATATAAAGCAGTAGAGTAAATGTCTCTTTAAAAATAAAATGCATTTCCTCAAAGGAATTTATTCAAAATAATCTGCAACATTTAGCAAGGCTAGCATACCATGTACGTAATAATATAAAGAAGTCTAAAGATTACACAAGTAAGAAGATTTTTCCAATCTCCTATGCTCTTGTTATGATATAATTAGTTGTCTCAAAAGTTGTGCTCTTTTCAAATAGCTAATTTTCTTCAGTCCCACTGCATCATAGCTTCTGTTCATCTGTCACAGGGTATGTTTGTTCTATATTTCTATTGGAGGTAGCCAGCCACAGAAAAGCACTGTTGCAGAAAGGTTATTTCTTCAGGGTTCTCTCTTGTATTTTCCCAGCACATAATGATTTCAGTGTGTAAATGTGTGTGTGTTTACTTTTTAGTTTTGGCTTCCCTTGCTACAAGGGAGCTAAAATGCAGTTGCCCCTTATAGCTCCAGAGAGCAAAGATTTACATTATTCAGAAAATACACTTTAATGAAAATATGCCATTTAAAACATTATTATTTGCATATGTGTAAACATAGCAAGATAGAGTAGAAAAAAAATACAAGGGGAAAATCAGCTGTGTGGAAAAAAATTAAATTGCATATGGAAGAATAGCTAGCATAACTTAAGAAGCTGAAGACAGTCTTTTCATTCCAGGTTTGTCATTTCTTTGTAAAAGCTATAGGTCAACAAAATCCTTTTGTTTGCCTCAATTACCACCAGTATAGCTCCAGATACTTTGCCACCACATCAAATTACTGACACAATTATTATACTAATTCAGCATATAATTCTTCATTAGGAAGATAATACTTTCATAGTATCTTTCTTCTGCTTTTTTTACAGAAAACGTCAACAGAAGGGGAAGTGAGGAACTGCTTTAAAGATCTGTAAGAAATTTCCTCTGGCATATACTTTGCCATTATATTCCCCTATAGATACACAGATTTTTCAGTCAAATGAAGACTTCAATTATGTCAAAACCAACCAATTAAAAACTCAATGACTATGAAGAAATATGGTGAAAATTTCTGTGAACTCGCTAACTTCTAACTTACTTGTAGCTACCACGTAAGGGATGGCGGCTCATCCATCACAGACAGACCTATCTGCTAGGCTTCCTGGGACCACCTTCCACCCCTCCTACTGAAAGCTAGCCACATGCAGCAAGTTCCTTCTCTTTTCTTTCTCTTTCAGTATCTTTGATTAAAAACAAAAACAAAATAAAGACCGACCAAAAGAAATAAGGATCTCCATTTTTCCAGCATAAAGAAACCATTTCCCATTTTCCAGCATACGGTACCACTCCTAATGTGGTACACATGCAATAATAATCTTAGGCAGTACAACATAAATTCTTCAAGTGATCACAAAAAAATCAGGAATAAATATCCAACTTGTTATGCTTTGTTTCCAAATGTACTCTTTCATTTCAAATAATCAAAAAGGTAAATGCTGTTTCTTTCCTCTTTAAATATTAAATTTTAGAACTGATACAGAAGCTTACTATATTCTAAATGTAATAGTTAAACACCAGTGACTACTGGAAAGAAAAACAGCTGATAAGAATTGTAAGCTCAATTTAGTTACAGAAGAAGAAGGATCAACTTTACATGTCAGCATCTTTAAAACCTGATTAATCACAAATGTCAATGAAGTTAACAACTTTGTGAAAAGAAAAAAACACAAACTAAACCAACAGAAAGGAGTGGGTTTTTTTCTGAGACCACAGACACATTTTAAAGGAAGAGATCAGCACTTTTGCTCTGAGAGCTGCAGAAAAATGTATACAAAATATATATTTTTTTTTTTTTTTAAAGGAAGTATTATTTCTCCATTAGACTCCAAATGTGTTTGATCTCTTTAGATTCACCTGGAACCACAATGACTAATATATTGGATCAACTGACAAACTAAAATTAAGACTTATACTGAACAACAAAACCCTTGGGCTAACTCGCATTTTTCCTTTTCATTGACTAATACAAACATGTACAGCAAGAGTTCAGGAAACCAAATAATGCTACACTAAAATTATCTAATGATAGTTCCTATCCAATTATTTATATGCTATTACAACACTTTTTTCTACAAGATTTTTTTTTCAGTTATCACACTTTATAATCAAATGGCTTTATTCATTATGAAGTGAAAATTAACAAGACATAACTCCTGAGAGACAATTCAAATTGATGTAAAACAAAGGGAATTTTTATTTTCCTTTTAGCTTTATATAAACATGAGCTGTGTCATATAGAATACTTCAGAACAGTGAACACATAAATTTTTGCTACATTCCATTTGATATACTTTCAAATTTTTGTACTATCCCTTCTCTTGTGTTTGTCTACCACTGAACAGAACACATTCTAAACTTACATCACTTCTGGAACTCCAGATTCAGACCTATTTCTTGTGAAATGCCTCTCCAGACAAAAAAGGAGATAATCATATCATCATAGAATCATAAAATGGTTTGGGTTGGAAGGGACCTTAAGGATCAACTAGTTCCAACATCCCTGCCATGGGCAGGGACACCTCCCACTAGACCAGGTTACTCAAAGCCCCATCCAACCTGGCCTTGAACACTTCCAGGGATGGGGCATCCACAACTTCTCTGAGCAACCTGTTCCAGTGCCTCACCACCCTCATAGTGAAAATTTTTTTCCTAATATCTATTCAAAATCTCCTCCCTCTCAGCTTAAAACTGGTACCCCTCGTCTTATCGCTACATTCCCTGATAAAGAGTCCCTCCCCACCTTTCCTTTAGCCCCCCTCTAAGTACTGGAAGGCGGCTCGAAGGTCTCCCCAGAGCCTTCTCTTCACCAGCTTCAACAATCCCAACTCTCTCAGCCTGTCCTCATAGGAGAGGTGTTCCAGCCCTCTGATCATCTTCATGGCCCTCCTCTGGACTCGCTACAACAAGTTCATGTCCTTTTTATGTTGGGGGCTCCAGAGCTGGACAGAATACTCCAGGTGGGGTCTCATCAGAGTGGAACAGACAGGTAGAATCACCTCTGTTGACTTGCTGGCCACGTTTCTTTTGATGCAGCCCAGG
>VYZM01005590.1:82986-100913 GCA_013398915.1 Dromas ardeola
TAGAAGGCCAGCAAATTTGTCAGGCATGACTTGCTTGGTGAAGCCATGTTGGCTGTCATCAATCACCTTATTTTCCATGTGCCTTAGTAGAGCTTCCAGGAGGATCTGCTCCATGATCTTGCCGGGCACAGAGGTGAGACTGACCGGCCTGTAGTTCCCCACTCTTCCTTTGTTCCCTTTTTGAAAATGGAGGTTATGTTTCCCCTTTTCCAGTCAGTGGGAACTTCACCAGACTGCCATGACTTCTCAAATATAACGGAAAGTGGCATAGCAACTTCATCTGCCAGTTCCCTCAGGACCCGCGGATGGATTTCGTCAGGTCCCATGGACTTGTGTACCTTCAGGTTCCTTAGATGGTCTCGTACTTGATCTTCCCCTACAGCAGGCGATTCTTCATTCTCGTAGCCCCTGTTTTGCCTTCTGCAACTTGGGCGTTGTGGTTAGAGCAGTTGCCAGTGAAGACCAAGGTGAAAAAGTCATTCAGTACCTCAGCCTTCTCCATATCCTGGGTGACCTGGTCTCCTGTTTCCTTCTGGAGAGGGCCCACATCTTCCCTAGTCTTCCTTTTATCTCTGACATACTTATAGAAGTAAAATGAACAGAGTGCAGGAACAAGGACACATAAATGCCCAGGCCTACACAGGCAGTCCCACTGTCTTTTCCAACATCTTAATTCTAAAAAGATGAACATAAGCTATGTAAGAAAAATCCCTTGAAAAATGAACAGAACTTCCCAAGGCCTTCTCTTAAGCAAAACCATACATTTTAAATAGGACCACAAGAAGTTAATATCCTAAAATTTACAAGGTAGCTTTTATGAAAGTTAAGCTTCAAAATAACATTACAGGAGCTCCTACCTGGCTGAGATGGCCTCAAATAAAGAAACAGTGGCATTTCCAGTGGCAAATCCTTTCATGAACCATATCTCTCTTGCATTTCTGTACTCCTTCCTGGGGTGTTACCTACTTACTAATTACATTTAATTTCTAATTAATAGTATTTTAATCACTATGCAATCCCAGGAAAAGAAACAGAAAACCAGTGAGCAATAGAGAAGACAGTGTGTGTGTGTTACGTCTTTTTTGAAAAATTGTTATTTGAAAGCTAACAAGTTCTATTAGGAAGGACATTTAGCAGACACACCCCCATTTTTTCCCACCCTCAAACAAAAACCAAACAGCTCACAGGGGTTTCAGTTCTGCATCAACCATCATAGATAATATTTCTTTATAGTTTCTAACTAATTTAGCTGCGCTCTTAACCACTTTAAAAACATTTTGAGCAAGCTGGAACAGAGAGCCATCAAATACATTAATAACTTACAATCTTCCAAGTGAGTGTTGTCTTTATTCAAACATTTACAGTGCCAGACATCTAATAATCAGAGAAATAGTATAGTGCATGTTTACTTAAGTTCAAGATAGCAAATAATGAAAAAAACCCAACAAAACAAATAAAACACCATAAATACAACATATTCCTTATACTAATTAAATGAAAGCATCAGGTAATCAATGAAATCAGGTTATATTGTGGAGTTTCCATAGATTCTGCCTGTTCTTTTTCAGATTCAAGTGAAAGCTCAAGCTAAAGTATTACAGAAAAATAAAGGCTACATCTACAGAAATTATAAAAGCTTCAGAGAGATTTAAAATTATTATTTTGTGTCTTCCTCTTCATAGTTGTTTTTTTAGAAAGCAAGCACATGTGAACTCTTAAAAAAACCCAAAATAGCAAATGGGTATTTTAAGACCGATATGAAGATGACTTTCCATGCCTAAAAGCTTCTTCACAATTCAGTTATTTTGATGAAAGGTATTACTTCTCATTTAAAACCTTCTCTCACATAAGTCTCAAATCATTGTGATGATAGTAACAATGTTACTGCTATCTACAACAATTTTGGGGACTACAGAGTTCTTTAGGTCATTTTACATATTAAATTGTCTTATCCCCCTCCCCAGTTAGTTACTGGTTATTTGATTATTTATCCAGTTAAATTCCCATGCTATTCTTAATTTTTATCTGTATTTTGTAATCACCGTAAGTAATTTGGTCTCCAGTTAATTTTAATTGTTGAAAAGATAGTCATTCTTCTTGCTTCAATAAGCTATCGAGGCCACTCTCATTTGACAATTTAATCTTGAGTACTACTAGTTACACTTATTTTATTGTCATTATATACTGTAATTATAAGCCAAAGAAATGATTCTCTCCCTAAACTTTTTCATAAAAAATGTGCTTCTGTGAAAAATGGGGTGGGGTATTGAAACATGCCACAAAGTTCTTTTTAAGTGAGAAAAAAAAAAAAAAAAAAGTATTTCAGGGCAATCAAATCTTTTCCTATGTATATTTTATTGTATCTATCTATGCTTGAGTATTCCTGGACTTTTTTTTTTTAACCTTCCAAAAAACATTCATTTTTGTTTTCCTTTTGTATCCTGTTCACCCAGCCTGTTAATCTAGTACCTGTTTCACCATGT
Organism: Dromas ardeola; assembly: GCA_013398915.1. NCBI lineage: Eukaryota > Metazoa > Chordata > Aves > Charadriiformes > Dromadidae > Dromas > Dromas ardeola. The sequence goes on from VYZM01005590.1 coordinate 85,470, forward strand.
TTCCCATTTCCTTCACTGGTGTATGTGTATATTTCATTTCTCTTTCCCCTGATATACTTTTAGAGCTCATCTACATTATGTAGCCCATGCTAATATAATTAAACTTGCTACATCTTGTAACTAAGAAGCAGCCTATTCTGCAGAAGAAACAACGTGGCTACAGGCTTTTTAAAAGGATACTTTCTCGATCAACAGACTTTCCTGCACACTGAAATTTTTGTTGGATGAACTATACTGGTCACCAAGTGCTATCTCCACGTAGCTCGCACACAAATTATGAGCCCAAATACAATTTCACACTCTTTTTGCAGACCTTCAGCACACCCTCTAAGAAGATCTTCACATACATCTATCACAGAATTGCTCCTCATTTATCGCCGCATAGATACAGTTAGCTTTCTACTCATATTAACAGCACGAGAACAGAGGAAACCTGATCTCTGGGGCACCAAAATCAAGGCTCATTAAAGACCCATATTCAAGTCCACTTCATTTTGCTGTAATGTTAACAAAACAAGTTGTCTGAGAACAGTTCAGTGTGTATTTGGAAGAAAAAATTTACTGTTGAAAAAAAGACGAAAGGAAACCAAAGTGCTCCATGCATTGTTTAAATTAGCTGTGTACATGCATTATGCATGTCTTGTATGATTTATATCCAGTTGTGCACAAATGGAAATCTTACAGATAAATATAGCCTCTGTATGAAAAGACAGTTCCTCTTTTTCAAAATCATTTACAGTTCCTACACTGAATGTGATATCAGACCAAACTTAAAGCTCTTCAAGATTTTATCACTCTCTTTAATCAAAGAAAAGCTAACATTACCACTCAGAGCTTTCTCAAGTTGATTACATTTCTAGCCAATTCGATGATAATTCTTTAAGTTCATAAAAGTGATTCTATGGTAAAAACCTCAGCAGTCTCTGAACTAAAAGGTGGGGTCTCACGAGAATGGAGTATAGGGGCGAAGAAAAAAAGCACAATAAACTCATGTAGAACAAGAAGCAGCTGTCTGTTTACTTAAGTCACAAACTGATTAAAAAATGTTTTTAATGTAGTTTGGCATGTTAAAACAGTTGCAAGCCCATCAGCACAGCACTATTCAATACCTACACTTGCTCTCAATCCTGAAGGAAGGTCAGCATTGCTGCTGTGAAGGTGACAGTGTGACAGAGGTGGGGCTATCCACCACTTGGTGTAATTGCCAGGAATCTGATGAGACTATGGAAATGTAACTCTCAGATTCACCTGTTTCTTTTTTGTTCTGAGATATTAAAAATGCTATCTGCAATGGTATATTATGCTTTCACCGAGCTACAAAAGTGGAGGTGAAAACTAATAACCTAATTCCCAATTTGGAAGGTGTCCTCGTTTCAGCTGGGAAAGAGTTAATTTTCTTTCTAGTGATTGCTGTGAAAGGAATGTCCACAATACATATTGTTTTAGTTGTTGCTAGGTAATTGGCTATTACTAAAGAATTCTATCTTCTCATCTTATTGCTCTCTGAAAAGTACCAGAGATCCTTCTGGTGGCAGACTCCCTGTTCACCAGATCGATAATCTCATTTTAGTCTGGACACACCAAAACATGCATGCCCATGGTAAAAATGTAAGCACTAAATTTTACACAATTCAGAACTGCTGTCAACTGTGTTGCTGACTTACTGGTAAAAGCATTTTTGGGTTGCACTCCTTTAGGACTTAATGCAAAGGCCAAATATTTGAAATCAGCCAGCCAGACAGCATCATTCCAAGTTTGCAGCTAATTGACTGATCTCTAGGGGTTCCAGGCTCACTGATCCCAGCATGGACTCACTAGAGCTTCCTACCATTAAAACAATAATAGCAAGGAAAAGAAAAGATAACATGGTAGGAAGTTCGTTTAACTGTTAAGAGCACAACACGAGTCAAGAAAACAATAGCTAATCAAACTAGAGTGCTGGCTGAATGGAACTGTTCAAGAAAAAAAATAAAGAGACTTTAGAGTGAGCTGCCATTGGAACTTAAACTGTTTTTCTTTCTTCTCTTTTTGTGATTTCTGACTGGCTTCATTTGGTACTAAAACTGAGCTACGAAATTACCTCCTCATGTCTGCAAGAGACAGTCAACTATACTTGAACTGGAAAATAGTTTGCACACCACGTTCTGCACTGGCTGAACAGGAGCTGCAACAAAGAAATCCCAGTTATCATGAAAACGACCCAGGAACGGAAAATGTCTGAAAAAGGTATGCATAAGCACACAGTCCTTAAGAATCTGTGCTTTGTGATGATGATGACCCAGAAAAAGAGACTGCTATGGCATTAATTTCATAACCCTGACATGATTATAGTAACTGCTGGCAGCTGCGTAATTTGGAGTTAGGTCTTTCTGGCTCTATGTATATTCTGGATTTATGTTAAGCAAAAGCACACCTATAGATGTATAGGTAAACGTACATATGCATGGTTTTCTTCTGCACCACTTGTCACTCCCCATTTTTCTGACAATCCATTTCCCTGCAACGTAGTACTGCATTTGCAGAAACAGAAGGCCTACTATGTTACTCTTGGAGATAACAATGTCTGTACTCTGACAGAAATACTTAGAAAAGCAGCACGAGTGGCAGACCTGTCATTTTGTCAGCGTTGTCTTGGATTAATTCCTTTCCCCATTGAACTAGCCTTCCGTAAGATTCTTTCAGAATTAAAAATAAATCTAACTCTGAAAAACTCTCAAATAGTTATCAGAAAATTCCACATTAGAATCTGTATTTTGACCACAGCCTGATGTATCGAAGCTTGTCAGTCAGTTCAGCCATACTGAAATAGTCAAAATTCTGTCTTCAACCACTAATGCCTCAGAACTGTTGAGCATTAAGTGACATGGCTGTGATATAGCCTGTCAGGCAAAGAACTGCTTTGCCAATCGTATATTCGTACAACTTCCACACCATCCTTAAACATCACTGATATATCTGTCAGTTACCTGATTTGGGAATTAATAGAGTTATCATCATTGGCACAAACACGAGCATAGATCACTGTATGTCCAGAAACCAGTGCTGCTTTGCTTGAGTCACTTTTTCAAACATTGTTGGTCATCATTCAGCACTGCTTTCTACTAAACTAAATTTGAATCCTGTTTTTTGGAAAACCTGTAGAAATTGATTGAAAAAAATAGAACCTCACTCGCCTATTAACTGCCAAGAGAAGGCCAGAGACTCAGCATGTCAGAGTCATCTTACATCACTAATAAATATGACAATTAACTTTCACTTTCCTGTATTTACCTGTAACTATCTGAAAGATCTCCTAGTCGGAGAACATTGTAAATTCAAAATGTCACCACAGTCTTACATCTTACACCTGCATGAAGTCCATCCTTAATTAAAGAACATTAAGAGGCTGTAGAATAAATCCACAAGGATTACATTAATAAATATCCTCAGAAGATACAAAAGGACAGAAGAAAAGTATCAGATTAAAACAATCTGGTTATCAGATTAAAGACCACTTCAATCCTTAAATAGACAGCTGGAGCTCCTTCTTTCTAGATTATTAGCTGATATCAACCTGGTTTTCTCTAATTTATGACAATTCAGCTTGTATCTCATATGCTGCTACCAAGTAAAGTACAGATTCCATTAATTCAACGACCAAGGCTGCCTTTGCTCCCCACAATAGCCAGTGACCATAAAGTATTTAAGTTCATTCACATCAATTCTGCTTTAGAAAATGGCCCGAAGAAAATTATCGTATGGATTTAGTTGAACTGAAAAGATAATCAGTTGAACAATTCTAGTGATAATAAAAATGTTTACTTGCTTGTCCCAGTAAGAATTTTGCTTCTTTCATCTACAATAGCCCAGCTTCAGTAAGCCCAGAATTCACTTTTTGAAGGCAGGAACAGCACAAAACTTCATGTTTCCTTCATCTAATCTGTTCCATCACCTCTCTGCAACTCTGCTCAAGCCAGCTCAGCCACATTACCACAATCCTCAGCAGGCACAGAACATCCACTTAATGGCATCTATTACCTGTGCTGTTACATCACAGCGACTCTTCTCTGTGCATCCTAACATTTCACCCAGTCCGTCCATCTGGCATTTCCTAAACCCAGACTACAGGTTCTTTCGTTTGTCTTGCAAAAGATATAGCTGCAAAGTTAGTCCCAGAAGTTTGACATGAAAAATTTAAAACACATCCCTCTGTCTTTCCTGTTTTCCTGGAGAGTTTAACCAGGCTTACAGTTTTAGGTGTATCTGTAAGTGAGAAAGATGCAATTTGAAAAATGTTGCATATAAAAGACATTGGTGAGATAACTAAATAAGTTGGCTGCACAAAATACTCAAGTTTTTAAGCTGCCTAAAAAAATTGCACCTTTTTATTTTTGCCGCTTTTTATTTATTCCTAAGATATCATGTTTTATACTTACATCCTCTTACTGCATTATGGAACTAGGTATAAAAACATATCTAAAAATTAAAACATCATTAATGTGATGTAGAAATTGTCAGAAAAAACAAGCATACATTCAAAGAGAAAAAACTGTAACAGACTTGTTATAGTGATATGTAGTTATTTCACTTTTAATACTGTTTTTTATTTCTCATCCTGTTTTTTTTCTTTCTTTATAAATTATTGATATTTGCTCCAGGAAGTTTAACATTGCACAAAAAGTTAACAGCAATCCTAGCTTTAGGTATTGCTCATCTTGCATGGCTGAGGATTTTTTTTCTAAGTATTCCAGGTGTAAATGTAACGGAATATAAAAGTCTGAGTTCACACCACAGATAAGATTCATCCTCTTGCTTATCTTAAGGTACCTGGTTTAAGCTACCCATTGGGGCTTACTGCACAATCACTGGTAAGACATGTCTTTGGACAACCTGAGAAACTCTCCCTCTCCTTTGGCACACACCTGGCTCCGATGCCATGCTTAAATTTCAATGTTGAGGTTAGGCGACATGAATCCCAGCTGAAAGAACCCACAGGCTCATACATTTGCCTGCACATTTAAAAGTGTATTTGTGCTTAACAAAGTAGGACTATGCTTACAGACAGAGAAAACTAACTTGGTGAGTTACACAGCTGCCAGCAACAACTGTAAAAAATACCTGACTTACAAAACAGAAATCATGCACATTTTTTCTTCTTTTAAAACATATAGAAAAAAGCTGTTCTCCAAGTAAACAAGAAAAAAAAGTTTTCAGTACTTTTTAACAGGAACAATATCTCTTTAACATGTAAATAACAGGTAGTTTTGAGTAAAACTTCCTAAAACAAGAGTGTTGAAACTGAATCTGTAACACAAACTGTTTTGTGAAAAGCAGATCAAAACCTACCTTGGTTAGCATTTAAGTAATGCCATAAACAGTTTATAAATATTGAAGAGAAACATACCTGGCATCAATTCAGCAGTGTGGAATATCTTCTCCTGCTTCATTTTACTTTCATGTAATAACTCTTCTTTAGTTATTGGAAGATCTAGAACATCTCGAATAATCTGTGCTCCTTCTAGGGCTTTTTTACCCATGACCAAGGATTTCAAATCCCAGGTATAGGTCTTTCCAAAACGCCCACAGATCTCTTCGAACACCACTGTATAGAGGCGCTCCGTATCTGCCAAAAAAAATAATTAAAAAAAAAAAAAGCAAGATAAGATTACAACCCTGTACAGCTAGCTGAGCAGCCCATCTTGACCCATCATCATGACCATGAGCCAGCAATGTGCCCTTGTGGCCAAGAAGGCCAATGGCATCCTGGGGTGCATCAAGAAGAGTGTGGCCAGCAGGTCGAGGGAGGTCATCCTCCCCCTCTACTCTGCCTTGGTGAGGCCACACCTGGAGTACTGTGTCCAGTTCTGGGCTCCCCAGCTCAAGAAGGACAGGGAACGGCTGGAGAGGGTGCAGCATAGGGCTACCAAGATGATTAGGGGACAGGGACACCTCTCTTATGAGGAAAGACTGAGGGAATTGGGTCTGTTTAGTCTGGAAAAGAGACGGTTGAGGGGTGACCTTATTAATGCATACAAATACTTAAAGGGTGGGTGTCAGGAGGATGGGACCAGGCTCTTTTCAATGGTGCCTGGCAACAGGACAAGAGGTAATGTGTAAAAACTTGAGTGTAGGAAGTTCCATTTCAACATGAGGAGGAACTTCTTTACTTTGAGGGTGGCAGAGCACTGGAACAGGCTGCCCAGAGAGGCGGTGGGGTCTCCATCTCTGGAGACATTCAAAACCCGCCTGGACGTGTTCCTGTGCAACCTGCTCTAAGGTGACCCTGCTCTGGCAGGGGGGTTGGACTAGATGATCTCCAGAGGTCCCTTCCAACCCTATGATTCTATGATCTTACAAGGAATACCACATAAATGGTCACGGTGAACTGCCAGGAACCAGAGGGCGTATCAAAGTGGACAAAATTGCCTCCCTTTATTTACAGAGGGGAAGCCAGACTTCTAAGATCACCTCAGAGGTACCTAGGTTTTTCAAGTTCACTTCTGTGCTAAGAAAACATTTCTGAGGGTCACAACAAAGAACTATCTGGACTGGCTCCTTCATCACATTTCTTTACTATACAGGTTAGCAAGCAGTGTCTTAATTAAAATACTCTTATTTATTCTTTGCATGAGAACAAAAAAGGAAGGAAGGAAATCTGGTACTTGGGGGATGTCATTACATATTCCATGTAAATTGAAAAAATAAAAAAAATATTTAATTATTTAGGAGTATCTTTGAACGGAAGCTTCAGAGTGCCTTCAAAGACACTACAGTCATTATTACAGTGCTGCTGGCACCTCTGCATTTACATGTGATTACTCAAGCAGAACATACCCACTTGTATTTCCCGGGGGTTTCTGGCAAGAGTAAACTTCAGGCTGAATTTTGTCAGTGAAATTATCAGCTTTTTATGTCAAAGGTGTTTTCAGTTTTCAAACTGATGTTGTGGTTTTTTTTTTTAATACAAACAAACAATCCCTCCTGTCTTTCTCCCTAGACAAATCTTTGAAAAAGAAGGTTGGTAAGATTTAATTTAACACCAAAACAGGGAAGAAAAGTCCTTTCAACTCTTGACTTCATTTCAGCAAAGATCCTGAACAGTGGCTTTTCTACTAGGCTGTTTATCTTTTTAAGTAGTCTCCTTTGGAAGGCCAGCTACTGCTGTAAACTATGCATTAATTTCCTTCTCATGCATGTCTTTGCCTTCTGTATCTCTAAAGGTCTGTTTATTATTATCACTTTAGAAACGAAAGACAAAAGCAAGGAAAGAAAGTGGTTGCTCTTATTTAGAGAAATTAGAGACTTGACTTAGGAATGTGTCCTTTACCATGTAAAAATATTTTTAATAGGGGTAATAAAATAGTGAAATTACTCATGCACACATTGCCTCACCTTCTGAATATATAGGAAGTATGCAACAGAGTTTAAACTTTAAGCTTAAACATAGATACTATGAAGAAGACAGACTGAAGAAAGAAAAGCAGAGCCCATGACTACAATATATAGATCTTCCCTGCAGTCTGACAAATGCCTGCCGCTTAACCACAGTAATCTGCTTGTCCTGAGATCAGCAGACGATTCTGATCTGAAATCAAATGAGAAACATAGGGGCCGTTTCCCATCATCGCACTTATCATCCTGTGAACACACAGCAGTTCAGAAGACAGGCTCTGCTGCCTGCCAGAGTGCTCTTCTCCATGTTCCCCTTCAGTAACTAGAAGGGACATTGAGCCAAGAGATCAGCTAAAGACCAAACACACTGGTCTGTGCAGGGCAGCAAATGGCTCACAAAAACCTCATAGCTTAAAAATGAAAGAAAAAAAACATAGCACCTGTACTAACCTTTGCAAATGCTTCTTAAACAACACTTACAGAAAAAAGTTGAGAGTAATCCTGGAGACCCATAGAACACACAAGAAAGGTATCACAATACCATTTTGAATCAGCAGAAACACAAGCAACTGTGCTTTGAAAAGTGTTAAGCTGGCTAGCACCAGGAAGGAAGAAAAAAACAAACAAACAAAAAATCTTGATACTGCCAGGTGATACTCTCCACAAGCTGAGAAGATGAATTAAGAACACAGTGTTTAAAATTTCACAGTTCTCTCTTTCCTTTTTTTTTGATGCACTCATTTTTCTTCTATATCTCAGACTCACTAGGTGAAGAATATAAAATTCTTATCCTAAATTTAAAATTGAAACTGAAAATTAATCCTCATCCTATTAAGTAATACACAGCAAACTAAGCAGAAATAAAACAAAACAGGGAATCAAAAAGTATAACTGTAGAACATTTAAGCATGTGAATCCAGTTCCAGCTGCCAGCTCGCATCAGGAATACAAGCTGAGAATGCAGCAGGATGCACATGGCAGTGGCCTCTTCTAACGGGGGAAGGAAATGCAAGACTTCTTAATTCCTGCAATTTGCAGTAAATGTACAACCTCAGCTTCATTCTCTTCTGCCTTTCAAAATACTCTTTATCTTTCTAGCTCTCGTCCCTTGATATATCTTTTACACGGACATTATCAGCATGACGTACTGTCCATTCACTCACTAAATTTCATTATGATTGAGTGATATTCATTCCCTAGCCACGTATCTTCTTCTAGTCATTTTTATAGCAACCCTTCTTCTATACAAAAAGCACAGTCAACTCCACTGGTGTTGTTTACAGTGTGTAAAAACTAGTCACAATAAATACAAATCAAGTGACAAGAATGACAGAGGCACTGGATTACTCAATTTCTGATCTGGCACAAAAATATGCTGACGCTTATTCAGAGAAACCTACAGGTCACCTGGCATCCGACCACGACACATAACTGGAGTGTATGATCTCCTCAAATCACTGCAGAGTCAGAATTAGAAATCCAGATCTACCTAGGTTTGGGGTACAGCAAGCATCAATGTAGCATCTAAACCTCAGCTTTATCAACCACTTCTTACGCATGAAGACAGCTTAAGACAGAAGATTATGACTCCATGAATGAATATGGAACTTGATTTTTTCAAAAGGTTATATACCTTCTTAATTTATTAAAATTATGTTATTGTAATTCTAAAATAGTCTCTACTTTATCAAAGATATGAGTTTAGTAGGCATGTAAGCTCATCTTAGCTGTAGTCAATCTTAACTATTGGCTCTGAGTTCTTTGTTTGAATAATACATCCCATCTTTGCATCAAGCTTCTCAGATGAAATACAGCTATGATTTATTCTTCCAATAGAAGTCTGACCAGAATTTTAACTGTGTACATTCAATATATTCTAGTAAGTCAAAATCACATCCTGGACACCTAAACCCTGCAAGATTTTTATTCTGATAAGGGACAGACAAATGGTTAAAGGGAATAATTTTAATTCAAGCAGTAGGTTTCTTGTGTGTGTACCTGTGAGGCAGATTTCTGTTCATATGTAGAAGAGAACCATCTTCAGTATTCAATTTAGCCAAATTCAAACACAATTAGTCATTTTTACCAAGATTTTTGCCCAAGATTGAGAAAATCTCATTAGATTTTGTCATCATCAATACTGAACGAACACGCAGGTGATTATGATTTTGCTTTCCTATCAGTCTTTCACAATATTCCTTTAGTGTCTTCAGGGTATGCAACAGTGTAAGAAGCCATACAAACTACTGAAATGCTCATTTGGGGTACAAGAGATAAATATAATTATAAAACAGAATATAATTATAGAAGTGGAAATTTTTGCTTTGCTTTTTGCAACTCACTGGTGGCATTTAGCACAGTATAAAGTGTTAACTTGCAAATAAATCATGCAATTGCTGAAATGGTGGGGGGAATCAACATTCCAGACAGTATTAGATATTTCTTCTACTCATAGAGCTATAGTAACAGTAATGACATTTACATTTTCTCTTATTTTCGGATTTAAACGTAACACAGGCCTTAGTGTGTTTATTCTCCCACTATATCAACTGAACGGTGTTAAAGAACACAGGATTTAAACACAGTAATGGCAAAGCCAAAATAGTGACAAATTTCCCATCGGAAAGACTAACTTTGTCAAGTCTTGAATATCACATGCATAACTCGGCCAATGGTCCTCGTTGCCACCTACTTCAACACCGGCAAAATGATGAACTCATGTTCCCTTCCCTCCCTCTCCAGCATACAAAGCACGGCTGATCAGCTCACCGACCAGTTGTGTCAAGCCTGTGAGAATGAGGAGTACAACAAATGCCACAGCACTGCATGAAAGCCAGAGAATGGATGTCTCTCAGTAAGGCTCTGTGCTCTAAAGAGATCTGTCATCAAGCCTGCCAGTCTACAACCCCTCACCCCACAGGCTGTACATGCTCTTAGCTTGTTCAATTACACAAGTGAATCAATTCTTAAAATATCCATATAACTGAGGATATCATTATTAAACATTCACCACATTTCCAAATGGTATATGGACTATCACAGAGTTTAGGAAATACCACTGTCAAGATAAAACCCACATAACTATCCACAAACTTTCCTGATGGTGGTTTTGGTAAGCAGGAAAAAAGAAAACAGTGGGAAAACAATGGCCTCTCAACAGCAAACTTAGAATGGAACAAGGAACATTCTCTCAATCCAAAGAATAATTCAAGATATTACTATACACAGTTTATCAGTTACAGCTCCATCTCAAAAAAACTAAGAAGAAATAATAAATTATGACAAAGTACTGAAACACAAATATACAACAGCATTATAAAAACCGGTCACTGAGGGAGCAATAGACTATGCCACTGAATAAAGCACGATGCATAATTCATTCCCCATTCTTTTTCTATCCTTACCATTTCTTTCAGTGGGAATCTGAGACTTTCCCTGTAAGATACCATCAGTCAAACAAGACACACAAAACCAGTATAAGCAATGCAAAGGAATAGCAACTATACAACTGTCACTGGAACAGGTCTGAAATTGCAAAAATCAGTTTAAACCACCCAGACCCACTGAAGAATTAGCGCTGAAGGCTCCTGAGTTAGCAAAACAATCAGAAAAAAAGGAAAGAAGAATTTGAAGATTTTTTTTTTTTAATACAATAAACGATCTTCAGTGGACAACTATCTTGGAATTTGTGTCAAAAGGTCAGTCTTGCAGTTCCCTCCCAACATCCTTCCATTCACACTTACACTACTGTGAAAGGTAGTTTAAAAATGCATGACTATGGTTACCCATGATGGCTGAGAGGAGAAAAAAACCAGCAGTTTAACAGCTGACCTCAAAATCATTTACAGCAGCTTAGCAAGAGTAGGGATGAGGAAGACAGGCAACAGAAATTACTTTTTACACAATAGCCTAAGTATTACAGCACTAGTCCAGAAAATGAGACTCAGCCTTTCAATATACCCTGAAGGGCTGAGCCTACTTCTCTAACGTCCCATGAGATTTTTTTAATACTATTATGTTATTTTTATATCTATATATAATATAGATATACTTACATACATAATACATATAAACCATTTATATGCTTGTGTATATATATATATGAAGCTTATAAACATATATTTTTACATATACACATATATATTGTGTGTATACATAGTATTGTGTTTTAAAGGCAAAAGCTGCTTTTTGAAGAATAAAACTCAGATGAGTGCTAGCCACTGAATACAAATCAACCTGGAGCCTGTTGACTTAATGGCTCATTAAAGGGATGTCCGTTCAAACCCCTTAGCAAAGGGGACCTCCTGGGGAGACGAGGAACAGGAATGTTCTATTCTTTGCTGTAGTATTCCTCCCATTCCTTCCAAATGCACTTGCTCAAGAAGAAAAATAAAATCTAAATTTATCACCTTATAGAGACAACCCCTTCATTCACTGTCACAGGAGGAAATACACACTGCTTTTATGCATGCTCAACCAAAATATTTGAGCCATGCCTAAATTTCAAGGCATGTGGTGCTGATGTACCCAATCAGGCAGGCTGAACCTAAAGGCAGTCTGGCCCATCAAGCCAGTCAAAGGAAATGCTGCTGCAGTATTCATGTCTTGTACTTTTCTACTGATCTATTCTCATAACCAGTACCATTTAAGTTCATCTTATTGTTACCTGTAAGTTAAAGGAAGGTAAAGCCTCTATTAAAATAAATTGAAAGCACCAAATAATGGCTACTTCAAAATCATAAGCTAGTTATAAAGAGCAAGTTATTCAGTAAACCGTTTTACGTGATTGATAAACCATAACTTATAAAGAAAAAATAATGACTATAATTGCCAAAAATTAAAATTACTGCTTCCAATTTAATTGAGTAATGATTTGCAAATCATTATATTTTTGATTAGCACTTAGAAAAATTCACTGAAATGATCCATTATTCATTTTAGTAGGGAGCAGGTAGAAGTCTGTTCTGGAGTTTTAATTTTTGCATATCTATTTCTTTTTTTCTGTTGTACTAGAATATTAATGTAAGTACACTCCAAGATACGCTACACGGTGATTACTTCACTAAGTCCAGAGAAACACACTGCCACCGGCTAACTCAGAGTGCTGTCAGTCTGTTTGCCCTTCTCTGATATGAGACATCCTACTGTGAATTCAAGTTATTGCTAACAGGTTTAAAAAGAAAGTAAGTTTGGTACCCAAAAAATATTAGCTGTGTAGAACTGTGCCCAAATGAGCATCACATATTTGCCCCCCTGGGCTTATATTACTGGGAGAATTATTCAATGGCAGCTACGGAGGAAGCCAGTTTCTCATTTTATATGCAAAGAAACATTTTACTTCTATGGGGAGGGGAAGAAGCTTCTGAACAAATTCAAAAGGTTTTTAGTTTACAATAATACAGCAGACACATCTTAATGCTATCTTGTATTCACATATGCACCTTACGCTTCTTTTTAATGCCACAGGGAAGTGAAAGAAACAGTTCACGAATAAACCATGCAAACACTCTTCTGATGTGGAGCTGTAAACAAATACTCCACCAGCAATACAAAATCACACATGAAAAAGTAAAGAGAAGTTAACATTTCAATTCTGGAGCATGAGGGAACCCAACTTTGAAATAGCAGGCAATATATATGACTTAATTCAAAACATTCTAAAACTGTACTTATTAAACATCAACAATGTGATAGCATCTCATTAGTTTAAAAATAGAAAAGCTATTGATTCATAGAAACTGCCTGATATGCTTTCTTAGGCATTCACACAGGCCCTTATAATCATTAAAAATAGAACCATGCAACCAGTAGTTGATACGGTGCCTACACAATCCTGCTTGTTGGGCCGAAACCCATGGCTGACAGAAACATAGCTTCTTCGAATGTGTATGACAAGGCCCAACTCAGCTAAAAGCTACACTGTCATTAGCATATGAGCTACTATAACAAGGCAACAGTATTATACAAGGACCGTTGTCATCCAGAGGAGCAATTATCAGCTCTGGGAAGACCAACTTATCCATATTCACAAGGAAGTCAGCCTTTCACCAACAGGGTACTCTTTTCTTCTCGATACAGTGCTGACAACACACAGCCACAGTTCACTGACCTGAGGAATGCAAAACAGGGGTTAAAAAATTGTTTTGAAATTAGATGTTCCAAGGCACTTGGATAGAATTACCACACAATGCAGATGAAATCAAAAGGGTCACTATGTCATCAAAGTCAGCAGAAGAATAATCAAATGTATAATCTTAATTAAGATACACTTTCTCCAGGAAAAGCTATAAGAAACATAACCTTCCCTGAACAGACATTCCAGATCTGTTCTGTTTAACCCACAACCAAAAACAGCAACAATGGAAAAAAGAAATCAAGAGAGTGGAGGTTAAAAAAAAAAAAAAAAAAAAAAAAGTCAGAAAAATTTATTCCTCCCTCAAAAAACCCCAACAAAATGAAACCAAAGAGGATTCTCATCAGCAAGCTACAGTTCTCTTCTAATACTGATTTTCTTATTTTTGGAAAGCTTTTGCTTGCCCAGGAGACTACATATACATAAAGACTTGGGCGAGTTGCGAATTCAGGTTCTTTGGCTTTCAGTGCTACATGTTTCTATCAGCAGAAATCACTTTCTGTAATACTGTCCAAAAAGTCAGTTTCCTAAACAGTGGAAATATTTCAAAAGACAGAGTGACTTTAATAGAAAATAAAAATATTACTTTTCCAGTGTTGCCTTGGACACTGTTCTAAACTTAATTGCAGCAACGTGTCAAACATAGTACCATAAAGGAAGTGTAAAGATTAATAAAATGACCTCTTCTGTCCACTCAAGAGCACCTACAATTTTTGAAGTAAATCTGCTGATGGAGTAATTTCTCTGTGGTGGTAACACTACGAGGAGAAAACCAAACATCATCAATGTGCTTGATTTTCCAAGAGAAAGGACATTTCATCATGGCTGACTACCTACAGTCAAGAGAAAAGTGTCAGAAATACTGTGAGACCTGTTCACAGTATATCTTTAATAGTTGTATACCAAGAACTCCTAATCTTAAGGAGAATCTAAAATACAAAAAAGAAACAGACCTTTGATATTCATGTGGCAACTGTGATAGATAGAACTGAAAATTATGTTTTATGAGCTATAATCACTGTTTGTTTGAAAACTGTAGATGAAACCTCAAAAACATGGTATAGATAACAACTTAAGGGACTTCCAACACCACATGATAAGTGCACAAGTCTTATGAGGAGGGACTGCGGGAACTGGGATTGTTTAGCCTGGAAAAAAGGAGGCAGAGGGGAGACCTCGTTCTCTACAACTAGGTTGAAAGAAGGTTTTAGCGAGGTGGGGGTCCGTCTCTTCTCCCAGGTAACAGGTGACAGGACAAGAGGAAATGGCAAGAGGAAAACCCTTCAGCAAAAGTGTTATCAAGCATTGGAACAGGCTGCCCGGGGAAGGGGTTAAGTCGCCATCCCTGGAGGTATTTGAAAGACGCGCAGATGTGGTGCTGAGGGACATGGTTTAGTGGTGGACTTGGCAGTGCCAGGTTAATGGTTGGACTTCATGTTCTTAAGGGTCTTTTCCAACCTAAACGATTCTATGATTTTATAACTTCTACCCATGTGAGTGTCGTAGAAGAAAAGTCAGAGATCACTCAGACAGATCTGAGCTAGTAGTTAGTTTATTGAGTTCTAATCAGTAAATTTAGGTACGTAAAATATTTAATAAGTACAGATGGATTGGTGGTCAATACTATTTACTACGCTTAAAGTTAGCATGGGACACAANATCTTAAATGTTACATGCATGCAAAAAATGCCACTTACTAACCCATCGAAGTCTGGTGTCAGGTAAGGGATCTCTCAGCCTCAAGGGGAACCTTGAGCAGTGTCACTATGAAAGGGGAGATCACCATCGCGCAGACAGCTGCTATGGATGGAGAGCTCAACGGGCCCTGATGGCTGCAGATATTTATAACATAAAATGGTTGATTTATAGTCATCTTTTCTGCTGCGTCAATGCAGTTCTGGCTGCTTATCATCCCAGTCTCCTGCCAAACTGTTTTTTTT
>VYZM01005590.1:102983-119487 GCA_013398915.1 Dromas ardeola
GTTGAGTTCTCACTGATAGCCTCGCACAATAGGATTAACTTCGGTTAGGCCTACTTGCTGCGCATCTGCCTGGACCAAAGTTCAGTTAGTTCAAACAGGAGGAATGCATCCATCACAGCGCCCCACAGGCTTCTCTGAAGTTGCATGACCACAGCCCCGAAGAAGTACTAGATCTTTGTATTAATATTCCTCAATAGACTGCCACTTCAGTATGAAATAACAATTGTTTAATAGGATTCCTTTATTTTCTTCATGAGTATTTACACACTAATTCTCAGTTCTGCTGCTGAAGAGCTCTGTAGTTTTCCTCCCACTACATATTTGAAATTTTGCTGAAAATCTTTGTCCTCTCTGCATAGATGGAGTCTACCTAGTAACACTAGTACATACAATCACACTAAAAATAGAGAATATGTTAGCCTCTATTAACTGGAAAAATCTTATCAGCATTTTTTGAGCTAGGCTTCTGTTGTGAAAATTATGGTACAGGGTTGTGTGATCTGCTCAAGAACTCTACCTCCCATCATACAAAGTCTCTACTTAATATGTCAGATGCAGACTGATTAAGAAGCCTGAAAAACAAATGCAAATAGAAGGCATCAACTACAGTTCCTGTAAAATGCGTAGAAGACATTTCAAAATTAAACACTCAATGCAAAAATACCTGTGCAAGGGTTCCAAACCGCCTTAGTTTGAAACCACCACAGGGACCTCCATCTGGAGAAAAAAAGCATCAATTTCTCCACTGCACACAAAAATTATTTTATTGTAGTAGAATTGCTACAGAGGTGCACACATCAGGTACCTAAAAGGTGGACGTACTGGACCCACTCCCAACTTTCAAGTAAAATATTTTAGCTTTTAAAGCTTTTCTAAGAGTGGCATTCCCTGGCAGAGAGGAGGCAGCTGAGAACAGATCTGCCTCTTAAGTCCTGCACTTGCATCAAACTGACCTTGTGTTATTTTAGCACATTATGACAATTCTAAAGTAGCATAAGGTCAAAACCCATTTAACCTAAACTCTACTATCACTTTTTTAAAATAGGGGGAAAACAACAAAACAGTACCATGGATGTTTTATAAAAAGATGTAAAACTTACACACACTACAATCCTGGAAGAAGACAGTGAGTACAAAAAGGTTCAGACAGAGAATCTCACTAACACATCAGTGAACCCAATTCACATGAGGACTACAGGAGAAATAGAATGCTGGAAGAAGACGTGCTGACAGTAGCTATAAAGGTTATGCTTTCAGCTATCTCAAAGGGGAGAGGCTGAAAATTATTTTGCTAGAGAGTGGTTCTGGGTATAATGGAAATGTTATGTTATGACTCTGTTTTGAGTGTGACAGCTTACAAGAAACACCTCTGTATCCTACTAAATGAAATAAAAAAATATGTGTTCAGAGACTCAAAGAGTGCAAGAAACTTTAGTCCAACATTTCATTCTTCCATATGATTAATGTGCTAAAAATAAAAAACAGATATTGTGAACCAAACTAGAAGTCATTCACTTTCACTCAATCTTTCTTCCTTTCTACTTTAGTTCTGCAAGCCGAGGTCAAAGTTTACATCTTGAGACACAAGCAGCTTCACCCTCCTGTGGCTGAAATTTAATAAGCCTGACACAGGAGTTACTTCACTGGGGTGTGCTCAGTTCTACTGCAACAGTGCCTGCAAAAGACAGGCTGGTAAAGTATATGCTCAATAAGCAGGTTAAGAGGAGATTTTTTTACTTTATTTCCAAAAATAACCCCAACTTCCTTCCCTCCATCCAAAAACTAAAGAAGAAAAAAAAAAGAAAAAAACAAATCAGAAAAACGGTAGCCTTTCTCTCACTACTCAGGTACAAATCTACTGAAATCAATTAAGTCACAATGGTAAAGGCAAGAGACAATCAAGCTCACAGCTTCTGAATATAAATACGCTAGATAAGGTACACATTTCGAATCCCACAGTAACTAACCTGAAATTAGATTTACAAAAAAAGAATTCTTTGCTACATAGCAACAATTTGCTATAATTCTGCTTGTGAATGTGAAAATTGTTTTTGAAGGTGCATTGCAGGCAGCTTCACAGTTAGAAAAGGGCAAGAAGTTTAAGGAAATGAGGAAAAAAAATAGTGTCTCTGATTAACACCTGACAAGGTGTGGCAAAAACAATAGCTAGAAACTATTAATGTAAGCATCACTTACGCAACTATATAGAGTAACTGTGAAAATGATTATGGACAGGCATATTCAGCAGTATCCAAACAGATCTGATGCACAAAATCTACAATAAAGCATAGAAGTTAGTAACACCTGAATATGAAATAACTCTGAAAAATGCCATTTGTAACAGGCACTGCCAATAAATAGCTTCCCTGACCCATTGCAGTAATTTCCTTTTGCTTGATCTAAAAATCAAGCTTACAATCAGCGAAATGAAAAGCTTCTGCTTCATTTGCTGAATACACTGAACTGAGCCACTTGAACTTAAATGACTTTTAGACAAAAAGATTAAGTCCTAAGGCTATACCTTTTGATCCAGTATGTTTTGAAACTGTTAGAAGGATTACCATGTTCTAGGCATACAGTTAAAGCAGCATATCCAGCTAAACAGGGTAACTTATGTGGCTTCTAAATGTAAGGAAAAAAAAATAGAAGGTATACATGTTGCAATAATAAAACAGCTGGTCACCAAAGGCCTTTCTCTTCTGAAAACAGGCAAATGCATGATAGGCCACATCTTTCTAATAGACTGTGGACAGTAGTTTTCAAAGAGACAGAAAACTGCACAAAAATGCAAATCTGGTATTCCATCAACAAGCTGAAAAGACTTTGTTTTTTTCTGTTGTCTGAAGCGCAAATCTATCAATATAAGAATCCAATTGTATGAAATGTTGCAACTAAAGAAAACACATCTGAACACTGTTGAACATTGCTCCAGTCTACCCTCTACAACTTAAAGGGCAGTTTTAGTCACTGAGCTTGTCATAAGGTTGGAGGTTTTTTTCTTGTATTAGGTTGACACAGTTCACGGTGGTATTGCTACAGGGCTGTCGGCCTGTCATCACTTCTGTTATGAACTTGTATTTTCTAGAGCTTTAAAACTTCACCGGTTAAAAACAAACAAAATGAAATTATATCAGAATTAAAGCTGTTTTGTTTAGGAAAGGGATTTCTTCTGACAGTAGCCTCTACCTTATTGCTGTTATTCATAGCATCATAGAAAATTTTGCGTTGGGAGGGACCTTTAAAGGTCATCCAGTCCAACCTCCACTGCAATGAGCAGGGACACCTTCAACTAGATCAGTTGATCAGAGCCTCATCCAACCTAACTTTGAACGCTTCCAGGGATGGGGCATCGACCACCTCTCTGGGCAACCTGTTCCAATGTTTCACCACCCTCGTTGTAAAAATTTTCTTCCTTATATCTACTCGAAATCTACCCTCTTGTAGTTTCAAACCATTGCCTCTTGTTCTATCACAACAGGGCCTGCTAAAAAGTTTGTCCCCATCTTTCTTATAATCCCCCTTTAAGCATTGAAAGGCCGCAATAAGGTCTCCCTGGAGACTTCTCTTCTGCAGGCTGAACAACTCCAACTCTCTCAGCCTGTCCTCATAGGAGAGGTGCTCCAGCCCGCTGATCACCTGTGTGGCCCTTCTCTGGACTCACTGCAATGGGTCCATGTCTTTCCTGTGCTGAGGGCTCCAGAGCTGGACATAGTACTCCAGGTGGGGTCTCACCAGAGTGGAGCAGAGGGGCAGAATCACCACCCTTGACCTGCTTTTGATGCAGCCCAGGATACGGTTGGCTTTCTGCGCTGCCAGCACACATTGTCAGCTCTTGTCCAGCTTTTCATTCACCAATAATCCCAAGTCCTTCTCTGCGTGGTTACTCTCAATCCCTTCATCCCCCAGCCTGTACTGATACCAGGGGTTGCCCTGACCCAGATGCAGGACCCTGCACTTGGCCTTGTTGAACCTCATGAGGTTCACACAGGTCCAGTTCGCTAGCCTGTCCAGGTCCCTCTGGATGGCATGACCTCCCTCAGGCCTTTCAACCACACCACTCAGCTTGGTGTCGTCTGCAAACTTCCTGAGGGTGCACTTGATGCCGCTGTCTATGTCATTGATGAAGATATTAAACTGTACTGGTCCCGATACAGACCCATGAAGTTCACCGCTTGTCACTGATCTCCATCTGGACGTTGAGCCGTTGACCACTACCCTCTGGATGTGACCATCCAACTAATTCCTCATCCACTAAACAGTCCACCCATCAAATCTGTATCTCTCCAATTTAGAGAGAAGGATGCTGTGGGGGACTATGTCAAAGGCCTTACAGAATTCCAGATAGATGACATCCATAGCTCTTCCCTTGTTCACTGATGTCATCACTCCATAATAGAAGGCCACTAGGTTGGTCAGGCAGGACTTGTCCTTGGCAAAGCTATGCTGGTTGTCTCGAATCACCTCCCTGCCCTTCCTGTGCCTTAGCATAGCTTCTAGGAGGATCTGTTCCATGATCTTCCCAGGTACAGACGTGAGGCTGACAGGTTGGTAGTTCTCAGAGTCCTCCTTTCTAGCTTTTCTAAAACCAGGTGCAATGTTTCCCTTTCTCCAGTCACTGGGTACTTCACCTGACTGCCATGATTTTTCAAATATCATGGAGAGTAGCTTGGCAACTACACCAGCCAGTTGGACCAGCCAGGACTCTGGGATGTGTCTTGTCAGGTCCCATCGACTTCTGTATGTTCATATTCCGAACACGGTCATGAACCTGATCTTTTCTTACAGTAGGAGGGACTATGCTCCCTCAGTCCGTGCCCTGTGGTCCCATCCACTCAAGAGGTGTGGGGAGTACTTCTTATTAATTATAGAAAATCTAGCATGTCTCTTGGGAATTTAATTCCCTCCCATGGACTGTGGGAGGAGTTTCAGTAGGTCTTGAATTGGAAATGGGAAGCATCTGCATTGTCAGTACTGAAGCCATTGAAATGCATCATCATCTCTCTGAAAAAATAACTTCCTTAGTAGTCCATAATTGTCTCAAAGGCTCCATTATAGACAATTCAAGTGGGTAATACATTTTTCAAACTTAGACTATCATTAAGTACAGTTATAGAATACCTGTAACCATTGATCTTTGTGAACTATTTTGTTGAATATTTGATTTATGCTTCTGGGTCTATATAATCAATAAAAACTTCACAGCTTGGAGGAAAGGAGTAGGTACTGTTATTTAAACAGAACTGTAGGCTTTTGTAACATCTGTCACCTTTCTGTCCAAGGAAAGAGCAATATTGGTAAGATACACCATATTACACCTCTGATATGGTACACCACCATAATTTCTTGTACATACAATTAGAACATAAAGCAGAGAACTCAAGCTCCTGATTTCAATATGCAAGACATTATGAAGAGAAAGGTAAACTAAATATCTACTGAAGACTACACAGAGGAAAAAAAGTGTTTTGCCTTCCTTTTCTTTATATACAAATACAGAAACATTTGGGTCAAACAGGAATATTTGTTTTAGTCCCTTGAAAGCTGCAATTATAACAGCAGGAAGAAAAAGAAAACAGGAATCTATTCCATGTTGAGCTACAGTATTAGAAAAGGGAATGGATGAAGAGGGGAATGACTTCCATGGTTTTCCTGTAAATCTTAGAATGTAGCTTTTCTTTTTCCCCTGTTAGTAGAAACTTCTAAGAACATATAGCCATTTCTCAATTAACCAAGGCAATGAGGAGAGGAAAAATCAGGCTAACACACAATTTAATCGTCTTGCACTATTGCCTGGGGGAGAGGCAGGGGGAAACATAGAAAGATTCATGTAGATAGCAGCTTTAACCAGTATAATGCAGACAGGCATCAGCTACAGATCCCAAAATGCCAACTCTTAAAGCCAAGAGCTTTGATTAGGGAAAAACAAGGCCTAGTTCATTCATAAACCATATAATCCAGCTACATTGTTAACTCTCCATTATGCAAAGAGACTTCTTCAAGAAAATTTTGACACATTTTTAAGGCATTTTTCTTTGACAACTTCAGAGTTACTGAAGAGCCACTCATTATCTTAATAGTTATTTTAAATGGAAGAAATCCTCTCCTTTGCATACATACCCACACACGAAAAGGCATCTCCTGTATCTCTAAAGCTTTATCCAGGAATTGCAGGGATTTATAGAGCACCAGAAATTTCCAAACTGAAAGAATATTATTTGAAAGATTCTGAAGTTTGTAAAACAAACATATACCTAGAAAAAATAATACTACCATATACGGAAAGCTTAATACTATGATGAACACTTCACAGGCTTTCTTCTATTTATGAAATGTATTTGAGATAAAAGCAATACAGACATAATATATCCAAGGAATGATAACTGCAGAATTTTGAGTACAGTCTACGAAAAACCTTAACAACAAAAATAAACATAAAAGAAGAAAATTCATAATGCTATGATACTTCCCTCCCATGATGCCATCAAAATTCATAAGTTTTCTCAGAGACCGAGATATCGCATAAAGACTGCTATACAAAGTATATTCGCAATACATGTATATATGCATATACGTATGTATTGGGATACATATCCCATAAGTATTGGGATAAACTCTTACATTGTTAACACTGACATTAATAAGTACACTTACTTCTGTAGGTCTGTTTTGGAACTCACAGGCTATTTCTAAACCCTGGGACCCAGAAGCACTCAGGCCACGTGTTATTTCAACTCTTGTCCCAGCTTATGTGTAGACTGCCTCCTCTCTCCACCATCCTGCTTTTCCCAGGAAAAGAATGGTCTGGACAGCAAGCAGTAATGGTGCCACAGCAAACTCCAGAAAACTCTCCTCTCAGGGCAGTTCAGGGACCATCCTGGACAGGTGAGGTTGTGTGTGACAGATTACAGCCACCCAGAAATTCTGCAGTGGTATAGCGTGTGAATTTTTAGGAGACACAGTTGTTTCTAAAGGTATGAAGACTTGGTAATAGACAGCTAAAAAACACTCCAAAAGCTCTTTAAAACTTTGAATACAATTAGCAGGTAAAATCAAAACCGGTTTGTTTTTTTTTTAATCTGTCAGAGAGAACTCTATCTTTTTTAATGAAAAAAAAAAATAAGGTAGAACTGGCATTAGTATGACAAGTGATATAAAGATGAAAAACTTCTTTTTTTTAAACTAACCCTTAGAACCTAGAACTTCAATTTTATCTTGTTATTCTACAGTGTTCCAAGTGCACAAACTAATTACCTGTTCTCTGTAAAAAGTTCCAAAAGACGGAAGAGGAATACTTCCATTTTGAAAAAGGCAAAGCCACGATAAACAGTAAACTATGCAAAGTCAAGGGTGAGTCAAACATTTTAAGAAACTAAATTTTACAATACTATACAATTTGCCATATAAAGTGCCATATAAAAAGTTTAAAGTTCTAGAACACAGAAAAACAGAACAGCAACACTAATTCTTGCTCTTTACTCTTAGGTGTCTTCATTCATGGAAAATGAAAGCATTGAAATTAAAAATGAGAGAAGGATAAATATCATAAAAATATGATCTACAACAATAATAACAATGCAAGTTATTAGGTAGAGGAGTAGCAATTACCTACAATACATAAGTGGCACAAATATTTTCATTTTCCTAAGATATGTTCCCCATGAAAAACTTTTAATTTTTGTTTTTAATTTTTAAAGACTAGAAATTTATTGCATTGCGATGCACTCTTTGTGGCTCCATCTCCGCTGAGCCACAAAGCAAAGAAGGTTTTGTTAGTCCAATAATAATATAATGCTGTAGAGAGGATTCTGTCCTAGCATAAAAAGATCCACCGTTTCACATGGTGTAATTTTTTGCAGTAATGGTTTTGTAGCAGAATGATGATATTATCCAAGGTTATGTCACTTTACAGGCATGCATGGGTCTACTCTTCTGCGCTGAAAATACGGGTTAAAGAAGCTTTCTGGATGTAAATTACAAAAACAAAAAAAAAATCTTTACCATAGAACAATTTATTCAAATGAAATTATGTCTCAGTGTACTCATGCTCCACCTTAAACCCATTAATTTCTCCCACTTCAGCCCTTCTGATACACTATAATCCCAATTTTTTCATTAAAACACACATTATCTCTCATTCCAGTCTTCTTCCAGTATTAGCACAAATTTTTTCCTCTTCATTAGAAATGTTCCCAAATGAACAGTACCAGCGTCAAACTCATAAAACATCCCAATCCAACAAAGACACTTCCTCTTATGACTGGTCAGTAATCAAATAAGGGTCCATTAGTTTGAATATGTACTCTGTGGCAGTTTACATTACGCCCCAATGGACAGATTAAAGCAGAACAAAATTTTAAAGCCATAACGTTCAAAAAGATGCCCCAATGTGAGCAGGCAATTTGCAGTATATGGCGACACTGTGAAAAAGAACCCGAGTGAACTAATATGTATGCACAGCAGACAATCAATGCCCAGGAGGGAACAAGAGGGCTGAGCTGCTTGGCAGCAAACCCAATCAGTTCAGCACCCGCAAGCACAGAACTGCTGCAAAGGACTAGCACGTATCTACCCTTCAGAGAGCGAAGGTTACACAGGGGCTGCTGGAACTATTACACCAGGTCACAGAACCTGTATTAACGAGCTGGGAGAGTGAGACACCGTATAACGCTGTACGTATTATACAATAACAAAGGTCATGAATAAATTCCTACGGAAGTAGAAAGAATGGACTGACAAATAATAAACTGGGCTTTCAGTTGTGTTGCGTTATCCTGAGACAAACCAAACATGAAACTTGTCCAAAAGAAGCACACACAGGCACAGCAGAGGCGAAAACTAACAGCAGAGGGAAAACGTAATATATGGAGTACTCATACATCACTGGTGCCCAAAGGAAAGCTCTCAAGTACCAGAAATAAACCTCTTTCAGAGACACACAGTCTACTAGAAGTAGGACTTACTTGATGACTTTTACAAAAATATACCTCAAAAGACAAGGAAGAAGAAAAGTAAGAATACATTTTAAAAAGAAATCAGCTATTACATATAACAACAGCAAAGCCTACTTGGAAAAGAGCAGTGCTCACTTGGATGCAAGTTTTTCCAAGTTACAGCATTAGATTTACTGCCAAACTATTATGGAAAATGGTACTTAGTATAAGATGAATTTGAAATTATTAAAAGCTGCACAAGAACAGAAAACATACATAGAGACAGTGAACATTGATACTGTTAATAGGTGTGCAAAATATTGTCAAAAAAAAAGAAAAAGAAAAAAGTTGTCAGCCATCAAAAAAAGAGCCTCAAGAGAGACAAGCATTCCTTACTGGTTATTGAAGGAGAGGAAGTCAAAAGTGAGACAAATAAAACAGGATGGTTTTCTCTTAAGTACCAAGAAAAATCTTGATAAAGGTTGGCAGTCCTTCAATGAATTTTGGGTCGGAACACTGATTTTATTATTATTACAAAGGGGAAGGAAAAGGATAAATCAAGGTCAGGAGTCTCCGTCAGAACCATTATAAGATATGAAAACGATCTTGGTTAAATACTTCTCAGTAGTCTTGTGAAAGAAATGAGAATCAATGCAGAGAGGTACAGAAACAGGTAACAGAAGCAACAACAATCACGAGAAGTCTCTACATCATGCAAAAGAAAATCAGTTGTCCATAATCAAAGCAATAGATATCATGTTTGAAGGGAGAAGATATTTAGCTTAACTGCTTTTGTGTTGTTAGTTAACATAGTTCCTGGTCTTTAAAAGAGCAATGATCATATTCTGAAAATTGTCATCACCATTAAGGTCTGTTGCCAATTAAAAACAATAAAAAAAAGTAAGAAATTAGTTAAAAATAATAACAACAACTAACACCCACCCCCAATATTTGAAGTATAACTGCAAGCATTCAAGAATAAGATTGTCTCTCAGAGAAAATATATCAGCAGAACTCACAAAGCAGAATTTTACTGGTAAACTGTCCTACCCAGACAAATTAAGGTGTCCTTAAAAATTCTCCTCTCAAGAGTTAAATTATCCAACTCACAACAAGGCTACATGAATGAATTACATCTACTAAGAACAAGAGCTGCAGAGTTAGACCCAAGATGGCATACAGTGTAACCACTGCCAGTATGCAGAAAAATAAATCCAGGGTTGTTAATGCTGTTTTTCTTTTTAAGTAAAAAGAAAATTGGAATGCAGCAGCTGGAAATAGCATTAGTATAAGGGAAAACTCTGTGAACCTTTTATTTGTGTGAAATTCTGTTCCATTTATGACACCTTATTATTTACATTCAAAGCAAAATAATTGTAACTTTATACAGAAAACAGTGTATGTAGCCAACAAATATATAACCTTATCATCAACAAACGGATTGCAAAAACTGCATTTAGGCACAGAAAGAGAGTAATTTTTATAAATGATCAAACTGCTGCGTGCATCTTTAAAATCACTAAACAGAGCCTTTAGACTCCTAGCACCTTCAAAACATACTGCTCCACTTACTAAAGGCCCTCTTTACAATTGAATGTGTGTAACAGTCAAAACTAAAGCCACAGTATTAATAGTGGAAAACTGAAATCTCTTGGGATTATACACTATGTTTGGTTTTGTTTTTTTTTTTTTTCTTTTAGAACCAAATGTTTTGAGTCTGGTGCAACTAATAAATAAATAAATAAGCACCAAAAATGCACTGCATTTGTGTGTAATTTATGTGCAATATTAAAATAAAATCATGGATCTTTCAGCTTGGGAGCATTCCTCTCTTAATTCTCCAGGGAGGTAAAAAGATCATTGCTAACGCTGCCCATGGCATTTTGAAATGCAGTAACCATTACAAAAATGAAAAATACCTCTTCTACAGATGCTGAACTAAACTCCGAATCTTGATTATTCTAACCACAAAAAACAGGCAACCATGTGGATGGACAATTTGCAAATCAATCAGGGGAATAATAGAAGTTAGACTCTAGGTTAGCACATTTGTTATGTCCTTGCCAAAATTTTCCTTGCTGCTAAATTAAAATGTTAGCTTTCAAGCATATGACAAATCTTATTTACTCTATTTATGGTTAGTTAATTCTCAATGAGGAGCTGTTTTACTTATCTCCAAAATTTGCTTGTGAAGCATCTACGAGGTATTTTAATCTAATAATATCCTTAGTCTCTTTGTTTTTGCAACAAGATACAGGTACGGAACACAGGGGCAAGACAGTATTTTTGTTTCCTCCTTTGTTCCCCGAAATCAGATGGAAATGGAGAAGGGCAAGAAAGTAAGTTTCCACTACCTAGAAGCAGAAAATAGGCTTACAAGATTGCCAGTTTATACCCTAAGGAGATTAATTCCTGCACTTAAGCCATAATAGAGGACAATCTAGAGAAGACTGATGTTTAGTTGAATTGGTGCTATTTGCTTTGATGCAGAAGAAATAGGAAGCTGTTTTAACCTCCCATTCACACTGTAAAATAAAAGACAGCATGTACATAAGCAAACTCCAGCATGGAATTCTTACCAGTTGTCTTGTAACGGCAATCTCCTAGGCAACTTGTGCAATGAAATGAAAGTAAGAGTACATTGTTGACTTCTGACCTTGTGACAATCAGTAGGTAACACTGGGGAGAAAGAAAACATGTCGAAACTCTTGCAAATCTCACAACACTGCAATGAATTTAACTGCAAATTAATTTCTTCTATACTACAGACAAGAGATTACCTGTATGACCAGCCATGCAGGAGTTGCCTAGAAGTGGAACACAAGAATCCAGCGGTCTTCTCCATACGAAGGAGACAGTGGCTGCAAACTACTTCTTGCCCCTCTGTGAGTGGTCAGAACAAGTTGGCATACCTGTGCCTGGTACAGTCTGACACGACTTGAGTTATGGCGAAGGTATCTTGCAAAACTAAGCTGCTTTAGAAACCATCTCTCTTTTAGATCTACTTGAATATGCTGAATTAACTTATGTAAAGATGCCGTTTCACAACACTAAAGGATACCAGCAAGGATAATAATTTACATAAAACGATCACTACTCTTAACAAAAATTTAAACAAAAGTAAATCCATGACTAAACTTTCTATACTAAAGTGTCATGTTCTTTGCATGTTAATTTAGCTTTAGTTCAGCTTTAAGTACAATGTTAAGAAACATCTTTGCAGCAGTTTTCCTAGGTTCATTTGTCAGTTAGGAAAGGTTAATATTATACATGCAGCTTGTAGAGATATAATTTCTAATTTAATGTATTTTCAGCCCCCTACAAGTTTAGGCACAGATCAAAGGCAACATTCAATCCTATCTGTGTTCTGGTGGTAGAGTAGCTATTGGCCACAATTACGTAACAAAACTTGTCATCGATGAAAATGCAACCTATACAGTAATTTGAGAAGATAGATCCTGGGGGGCATTACTCTAGTTGTATATTTTGTACAAATTCAACAGATTTTTTCTTCTTTATCTTCAGCGTTGGTTTTATATGTTTTTACAGTATGCTAAAATGCCAGGATAGGATATTAAACAGCACAACTATAACAAAAGTATTTCTTTAGGTATCAAAGATCTCTAGCTTTTGTTCTCTTTTTTAATTTTTTATTTTAGCCAGCTAACCCTGTACTCTGTGTGTCAGATAAGTGCACATGTAAGTAGGTTTAATAGTTCTAATTATACTACATTCTAGCTGTTAGAACAGTAGTCTTCTGTAGGAAAAGACTAAAGCATTTTAAGAAAGAGCAATCTACTGTACAAGTGCTGAGCATTTTTTGTTAGGATTTGCTGTAGGCAAGCAAGGAGAAATTTAACACTAAAAGAGTTTGGTTTTTTTTAAAAAAAAGTACAGCAAAAAATAAAATTTAGTTATTCCTTTTCCTCTCGTTTATACTATACAGTGAAGTGAGCACCACTTACAAACTATGTTAACTAAATCTTGCTGTATATGTATAATAAAGCAGGATGCAGCTGTAGAACAATAGCACAAAGGCTGTTTTTTTCTATTACAGCTGGAGTTTCTTACAAATAAGAGTCCTTCAACTAATTTTACCTATTAAATAAAAAGCTGTCTAGAGGTGCTGTTCACATGTTTTACTTTCTAAATTAGAGCGCTATTTTCCAGTGTGCTAATTTCCTGGCAACTGGAACAACAGACAAAAAACCTAAGATGTCATCCAACAGCTCATAGGGAAAGAGAAGATACTCCAACAGGAGAAAACTCCAGAAGATGGGTGAACCGCATTGATCATAAGTGCTGAAAAATGTGTGTTAAATAACACTTCACATAATGATACAGAAGGACTCTGAACGAAAGGGATGAAGTACTTCCAGTGGTAGTTCAGGGGCAAGAACTTCCCTACTGAAGGTAAGCTGATATATCAAGGTGGGACTCAAGGACAACTTAATCAGTCTCAATTATGTTAAAGAGATGGGGGGAGGTAAAGTCACAGAAGATCAGACTCAGCAACACTCTCACATAGCCTAGCATTAGCCACTAAAATATATGGATGCAGGTTCTATGGCGTAACACTTGGATTGTTTCCAAATTCAAGAACCTTGTAAGTGCCTCAGACCTCATTTAATGATTTTACACCCAGAGTTATGAAGTATTCATGAATATTTTGGAAATCTTCCTATCAGAAGATATCCTACCTTCCTTAATCAGAAGTAGGTATGTCAGGTATAGAAAGCAAGTTCATGGCACATTACATTAGATCAATTTAATGTTCAATTTTTCATCATTTATAGATCAATTAATATTTGGTCTATAAAATTGCCATGGTTTAGGTGAAAACTTCCAAACACAGTCACATGCATTTTCACACACTACTTCATTGTGAAAATTATTGCAAAACCTAAAGCTTCAGATTCTGAAAGATGCAGTCAGCTACTGAGGTACTTTAAAAAGTTACAAAAGTGTAGTTATAGATATCCAATACCAAAAATTTTGTTTGTGCTCTTTCAAAGGAGGTGATTTTACGCAGATTTCTATAGATTCTAGAAATATGTATGTAATTCATTTTATCACTTTCAACGTGACACATGTGACATCAAAAACATGCATAACAAAATTAAAGGGGAAAGGGGATCTTATTTCTCACCTAGGTTTACATGAATATAACAATTTGTCTTATCCAGAAGATTTGCAGCAGACAGGTTGGGCAGAAAGCGTCCAGGCTGCATGCCCTTTATTTCATTCCTTCCCCAAATTATTCCAAATTTCTTGAAACATTTAGGAATCTTGTGGAAGTCAAGCAGTCTCCTGACTGCCTTTTTGCCTTGTAAGCATCACAAGTCATCATGAAACAAAGAGGTTCACCAAAAATTATGTTAAAGTTGTGACAGAACTCAAAGTATTTAGAGGCTGAAACACACTGCAAGTCCTCTGAAAGGAAGTGTGCATTATGAAAATCATTCAGGTGGTGTACCTTTTATGCCTCTGTACTGGAAGACACTTAAGAGTATTTTCAGTTTAATTTTGTACATAATTATGGCTTTCATCACAGCTGAAAGATTACCGAAATACAAAACATTCATTCTACACAACTTTTTTAAACAGAAGAAATCACATCCATGTTGTAGCATAACAGTAACTAAGGGAATGGAAACACAACACAACAAAATATTTATCAGTGCAAAGGATGCCTCGTATACAGGCATAAAAATAAATTATACCAGCATGCATAAACTCTTCACGTATTTTATATACAAGCACGCAAAATGCCATAATTTACGTCTGCTATTTTATTTGAACCCAGAAAGTGACAAAGTATTCCTCTGGAGCCATACTTTATAACAGATAAATTTAAAAACAATAAGGAGTAGGTTTATACCTCAAGTGTCTCAATCTTGGCAAACTTAGGCCCAAGAATTATGGATCCTTTATAATTACTTTCCCAGTATGAGGTGCAGTTCATAATCTAGAGTATTTTTAATGCTTCTTCGCTGTATGAACCCCAGGAGTTTGGAGAACTAAACATGACTCAGAACCTCAACTTATATTGTTTTTGCCCATTTGGAATGTTACAGAAAGGCAATTTCTAAATACAGACAGGATAGCATCTGAGAAAAACGTCTTTAGTTCCTAGAATATTATCCAAAACTAAAGCATCTACTCTGTAAACACCTGTGCATAATAAATTCACTTAAAACTGATACAGATACCTTATCTATCCACATCAATGCTTGAACATTCATATTGTTTACCCAGACTGTCTTGGTCAGGTGAGTATTCTGTGTGAAGCAGATTTTCAAATTCTGCTAAAAAGCAATAGTAAATAAAAAAGCTTTCTCGAAAGTTCTAAATAAGAATGAAATTAAAATAATTGGTTCTGGATAAAAAAAAAAAAAAACAAAAAACACAAACAAAAACAAAACCAAACACCAACAAAAAAAAAAAACACACACACATAACCCCAGGCTATTTGAGACTCCAGTGATGAAACAGAAAATGAAACTAATCGAACTCATCTTAATCACTGTTCTGCACAGCATATAGTGAGTGCAAATGAAACAAACAGAAACAAACCAAATGCTTGAAACTACTCGTGTTAGTGCAAGTAAAGCCGGTTTTCTTTTAAACCATGACAATAGAATTGCCTTCAACTGTTACGGGCGCCAAAGAGGGGAAAGTGCACATTTCTTGGAAACAGAGTAGCTCATTAGACTTCATTGCAGTCTTTCCAGAAACTGCAACAATTTGAGTTCTGCAGCAGGAAGGCACATGCCTCAAGTTCACACTTTCTAAGAATTCACCTACATCCCAAACTGCTTCCTGTGCAATAATCCACACAGACTATTTCAAAAACCAAGTCACGTAGAAAAATGTCCCATTATTCTACAGGAGACGTGCAGCAGAAGGCCCTGATTCAGCAAATAGTTAAGAGCAGATTTAAACAGTGTTCCAATCATACTGACTATTCAAACCTCAAGATCCAATCTCAATGTAGCGTGAGAGATTTCAGAATAACCCTGCAAAGCTGAAAGTCTATCGACACAAAAATCGAGATATGACTACCACAGGGGTTTCCAGACTTTTCAGGTCTGGACTCTGCAGCTCTAAATGCTGAAAAACGCTCTCCTGTATCCCACACAGCACCAGCCAAACCCCAGGGTAAGGGACTCGCTGTTCTCAGCCACCTCCTACAGACCCCCGGCCCTTGGGCTCCTCCGGCTCTGCAAACTGGAAACCCCCTTCTCCACACCGGCTTTCCTTGGACCTTAAGCCCAACCTCCATTCTCCCCGCCCGCTTTCCCTGCACCTTAGCCCCAACCGACCCCTCACCTCTCTCCCCACAGCCACCCTAACCTCATTTGGCCCTCTGCCCTCAGGCGAAACTTGCCCACAGAAAGACAGGAGGTGGCGGGGAGGAGGAAATAAACCGTTTCCTGTTACTCTACTGCCTTCAGCTGGGTTTAAGCAACGCCGCTCGGGGCACCTCAGCTGCCCGCCCGGAGCAAGGAGCCCCCAGACGAGCGGCCGCGGGGGGCCGGCCGGCCCGGCCCCGGGAGGCGCCTCAGCGGAGG
>VYZM01005590.1:119924-145664 GCA_013398915.1 Dromas ardeola
TTTTTCTTCTTCTTTTCTTTTCTTTTCTTGTAAAACCACTGTCCATTTCTCTTCGTGGAGCTCGTTTCCTGACAAACTTTTGCGTGCCTCTGTAGGGGTTTTAAAAGGGTGATGTTACCCCTGGGTCGTAACGGGAGCCATAAACAAAAAGGCGCACGTCTGTGTAAAGCTGTGAGGAAAAAGTAAGGTATTGGTGTGTAAACCCATCACTTAAGGGTAGCTGATGTGCGCTGTGGGTTGGTTTGGGTGTTTTTGGTTTTTTCTTTGTTTGTTTTCTGAAACGTTCAAGACGTTTTGAGGCGCAGGAAACAAGTTCTTGAGATGACGCAAAATCTTCCTGCGTGGACGTATCACCTGGTTTTGACTGGGCAGTTGTGAGGGAAAGAGGTAACTTTCCTCATCAGTCTTCCCTTTTTCATTCTTTTCATGCAGGTAACCTGCCGTTGGGCATTGAGACCGTTGAAGTACCAGTTGCAGAAGCAGATATGAGAAGAGCTGTATCAGGCTCCCAAGGATTTGTACTGCTTCGCAGTTCTGCATGAAGGCAATGGTTAGTGGCGGCTTCACAATAAGGGAAGTCCTGTCTCTTTTGTCTGTAGGTATGCCTCTCAGCAGTTCACGTTTTCTATGACACAGCCTCCATTTGAATGGGCGATACTTCACCGTTTCAGTAAATTAGTCGTGTTTTTTAAAGCCCTAACTGTAGGTGTCATACGGTCATCTTTGAATTTTAATTTAGCCTCCTTATACATCTTACCTACCCCCAAAACTTGCCCCTTTAAAAGAACCCTTACCCTACGTTTGTGAGAAATAACATTAACACAAAGTCCTCATACCTCCTCCTATCTTGGAAATAAGAAGACAAATAAAATATCCTTGGCCTTTAGTTTTACCTTTTTAATAATAAAAATTTACTTTCAAACAAAGTTTTTTGACTTTTGGGTTGGTTGTCTTTTTCTTTTTTTTTTAACTTGTCACATTTTGTAATGATTATGTTTGATAATGCTGCTTAGGCCCTGCCTATGTCAGCTAGGAAAAGATTGCACAGTACCTTAAATGTGTTTTAAAAATGTCATGTGTAGTCATGAAGTGCATCTGTTAGTTTTTGCATGATTAAAGAAAACAGGTCCTGTGCTTCCAGATTAAATTTTTCTTTGTAACCTTACAATATGAGTGTTAAGAATGCACACAGCTCTTCTGTTTCTGCAATAAACACCGTACAATAACTCAATGCTCCAACTTTGTTTCAGACAACAAATGTATTAGTTTCCTTAGTAGTCCACTTAGGTGGAAGCATAGCTAGAATCAAAAGAAAGGCCAAATCCTAAATATGGTACGTCCAAAAAAGTGTCAATATGTTAAAAAGGGAAAAAAAAAAATCATTATAGTAATCTCAATACTTGTAATATTCTGCTGTTCTAAGGAAGAATGTGTTTCTGCTGTAAGACTGTACGCTGTTGTGGCAAAAACTTCAGGAGGGTGAGTAATGAGGTTATATGGCAGTTGTACCTGAGGTGGATTCATTCACTTTCTAATTATCGAATATTCTAAAAAACCCACCTTTAATTGCATTTGTTGGCATAGTAACACCTCTACTTGTTCACAAAAAAGCTACATCAGTCGGGTATCTTGAGTCACTGGTCTAATTGGAGAAAAGCGTAAGTATTTTGATCACAACTCTACCTTCCCCTTTGCCCTCCCCAAAAGGGGAGATACTTACTATTTTTAGTGTGTAAACCACCAGTTCATCTCATAAAACATAAGGCTTATGCCAAACTCTAAAGTGCAAATCCTAAAGGCAACATACTTGAAAAAAACCCACAAAATTAAAGTGTAATAGACAAGATGAACCTCTTCAGGGTTAAGTGGTCTGTGATACAAATCTTACTGTGCACATTTTGAGACAGTCAGGTTACCTGACATGCTGACAGCCTCAATTGCTTTGCTTTATTCTGGCTCATCAGTGATAATCAACATAATGTTAGCTTACTTGATTCTTCAAAGCTATATTCAAACACAGGAAAATCTTCCCAATGTAGACAAACTGTTTAGGTTTATTCAGCGTGACTAAGTCTTCTCTAACAGAATAAAATGGGATGGAAATCCAAGCAAACTTTTAATTCGTCATGGACCATAGTTTTCTACATGCAAAAAGAAGTGAAAATGCTGACCTAATTTTTATTTGAGCGGTCTTAAATACTTCTCAGCAGTAGTAGGTTTTTGTTTTGTTTTGTTTTGTTTTGCTTTTAAGAAGGAGTGAAAATAAGTTGAAATTAAGAATTGTGTAGTTGATTTTTTTTGTTTATTACTTCTTTTTTTCTTATTTATTTTAAGTCTGTTCCAAGTGAAGATGACTTTATTTTAATAACTTTTGAGTTGTGGGAAGCATACTGTGATGGAGGTACGGTAACTGAAAACCGATAGTTAATTATATGCTTACTAACCTGATGCCTTCTTATTGAGAAGGGTGAACTTGGGTTACTGAGATGCAGTTGTGCAAGTAGACTTGAATCCTGCAAAGTCTGAAGAACACAGTTAACTTCATGTACATTTTTTGATGAATTTAGCTTGCTATTTGGGCACATACCAAAGCAGACGAATAAATCTTTGCCAAGTTTTACATTTTATGGCGTTACATGGTACATATGCAGGTTTTTAAATGGCTGTAAATTAGCTGCCTATAGGTGTTCCTCCTTATCCCAAACAAGTCTATTTTCTCTGGCTTTGTAATAATATTAAAATCACTTTGGTTTTATTGTTCTTCTATATGAGATGAGGTGAAAATACTCAGGTGTTGTATTCACATGGGGTTATTAAGTATGCAGCACAATGTTTTATGTACACAATCCTCATAACCTTTTTTTAATCTTTGTATTGTTTTTTGGGTTTTCTTTACCTTGAAACTAAAAAGTTTTACATGTCACTGGAATGTTTGTGACTGAAGTTCTTTTCCTGGCAAGTAAAAGCTTCAGAATATGCTTAAGTGTTTTCTTGGGTAATACACTTGACTCAAAAATTGCAGTTTCCTATTTCGCTGCTTCATATTGTACTTGAAATATGAATTCAGTTATAATATTTTTATAGCATTGACAGGAGCATCATGCACTATGTTTCACACGGAAATGACTGACTGTTTTTCTTGTTCTGCAGGCGCCTTGGCAAAGAGGATAAACAGATTATAATCCATTTTAGTTTGAATATTAAAAAAGTATCTAAAGGCTTGAATAAATCCAGTAATTTAAAAGCTTTCACAATGATTTACATGAACAGCTGTTAAACCCGCTATTAGTAACAAATTACTTGGAATGACTTAGAGTTAAATGTAATTTTATTCAGGTATCAGCTGAGATTCACAACAGTTGCTATAGTTGATCCTATAAGCTCTCAGAAAGTGAAGCCCCCTCACAGTGCTGGATGTCACCAAACAAGAGCTTTTCACCCAAAGAATATGAATTTAGTGAATTTTCTTGTTTCAGTTCATGTTTTTATGGTTGCAGAAGGGAAAATGAGCACATATCTTAAGGCAATGAAATAATACTGTACACCTGCTGATCTAAGTCATGTTTTATTGATTACATAAATCAAAAGGGAGTATATCTTTAACAAATTGTCTTACAGCCAAACAAGTAGGGGGAGGAGAGCCGTCCATTTTCTGGATTTTGATACTTACCACCAATTACAACTGAGTTAGTTACAAAGGCAAGAAAGATGATGTGTTATGCTTCAGGAGAACAAAGTGAAGAAGGTAAATGTTGGTCATCTGTAAATGCAGATGAAACACTATAAAAAGATGCTTAAGCAGCAATGAGGGGTGAAATTCTCTAAAGCCAACCAAGCACACCATCTACAATATTTTTAGATGTCAATCGCTGTATTTATTGATGGGATTGTACAACAGAACGAACAGTTTCTGAAGCTGGGTAATGAAGGCTTAATGCCATACTTAAGTCCTTTTTCCTTTCCATTAAAATCATTGAGAGTCATTTTCTTCAATGGTTTATGAATTAGTTTTTTAACATCATTTTTGGTCATCCAGTAAAATACTGGCTACACGGAGACAAAGTGTTCAGGTGATTAGCAGTGTTATTGTAATTGAAATCCTGAAGTGCTTAGTAGGTGGGTCCTGTTAAACCCTAAACTATCAGAAGGATTAGGGCAGAAGGGAACTCATCCCCAGATGAGATCTGAAGTGTTGTATCTTCTTTTGCTTTTCCTGTGTGATGTGGGCTTCCTCTGTAGGATCATTTGCAACTTTATTTATTAAGCTTTCCATTGTGGCAAGAGCATAAAACATTGTTTATGCTTTTAGTTTCCGTGTTTTCATGTGAATTTTTTGGCTGTATTTTTTTGTTTTACTACAGTTCAATTGTTACAGATTATAGGAAATCTTTTATATTTGTAGTGCCATGTGGAATACAAGTTCTGTCAGCTTTCCTGAGCAAGACATCTATCACTTAGCAGAACTGAATGCAGTTCCCCTTCCAGTGATCCATTTCAGTCTTGTGTTCCTAAGTGCAACCTCTTCAAAGGGTGCAGTAATTACATCTTCAAATGGAAAAGAGAGAGAAGGAACTGGGATTCTCTGGGTCACGAGGTCTCCAAGCCACTGATGTATAATGCACCAGATTCAAGTTTTATATGCATGTTCCCCTCTCAGCATGCACCAAGCTGTGGAGAGTTGACTCTCCAGAGCTCAGACGTTCTTCCTTTGTGGGTGCATGCCCTTACAATTTTTTATCTACCCAGAAGAGTTGAACAGAGATAAATGAGCTCGCTGACACTTAGCCCAGAATATGTACATGATCAGGGTAAGCGTACTATCAGTCTAGGTAGCGCAGGGAGACTGTTGGAGGTCAGCTATTTTACAGTACTGCAACCTTTTCATTTTTGCAGTGATTGTAGCAGTCTGAGTGTCTAGATCTGTCTAGCCAGAGAAGCTGTCACACCGTGCTGGAACATACGAAGTAGCAACTCTGATCAGGAAGCAGAAATGATGGGAAGGGAGAGGAGGGGGGGCAGTACCAAGCAGAGTTAACCAGCTGCTTCTTCAGTCCCTATTGCAGCTGAGTAGATAGATAGGCTGTTCTTGACTAGGGGAGTTAGGACTTTTCCTTGGCTGCAGCAGTTAGTATACCTCCCTTCAAGTCATAATTCCCTTTTGGAATTCTTGCCTGCTGAAGCTGCTGCCGTCTCTTCCTCCCTACGCGTGCAGAAGCGCAAACACTGGTAGTATACTCCAGAACATGCTGTTGTGGACAGCCAATGTCAAATATGCTTTGTGAGCATTAGCATGTGGGGCACTGACTAAGTTTTAGGTGAGGAAATAGTCCCTTCATTAGGTTGGCTGTCTACTTTAAGTTAAGCATATGTTTACATGCCTTGGGGAATTAGGTTCAGTGTGTTGTAACAAAATGTATGAGAAAATAATGTAGCCTTATTTCTTATTTTATACTTTGAACTAAAATTTTCTTAGCAGAAGATCAGTAACAGATACTTGTTTTCATAAAACATTTGTAAAACAAGAAACACCACTTGTAAATACTGATACAGTTATATATTAGGGTTACCTACAAGGAAGCATTGTAGTCCTAGTGCTGTCAAGCCAGTGAGAACCTGATTATTATTTTTGTTTCCTGAGCCAGCTAACTCCATCTACTAAGTGCATTTCAAACATTTCACCTTGGGTTCTGTAAGGTGAATGATTGCTTGCAGCGACACTGCAGGACTGAAAGATTCCTAAATTTCCATTTCACGTGCTTATAGGTAAGACCACAAGAGACGTTCAAGATCGAGATGAATTCTTTGTATTGAGACAGAACTGTATATGCTTAAAATGTCTGTCCAGACATTATGTGAAAAATTTTCTAAATTTTTCAGTGAATCTTTTGCTCTATTAGGATATCCCATGTTCTTCCTCTACTTTTTTTTTTTTTCCCCTTTATTTAACAAACTTCATTCCTTTAACCTTTCCTCATGTTTTCTGAAGCTTTTAGCATTTTGATTGCTCTTCAGGTTTCTAGTTTTTCTGTATCCTTAGAGAAGTCCAGCGCACAGGTAAATTTTTGTAGCCATGGGTTTTATAAGTGACAAATACGAAGGCCATCTTCTACTAACAAACTGCCGCATTAGTCTCAGATACATAATTCCTTTAAATTAACATAAAAACTGAATTACGGTTTTTGCCATGGTTTTATTTTGTTCACTAATGATTTGTAATTCTTACGAGTATTTTTTACTACTTCTGCTTAGTCAGGTTGTTACCCATTTTGTACCAAGCCAAAAGCTGAAAACTTTTTTTGCAATTTGTCCAATTTAAAATTTTCCTTATGGATCGCTTCTAGCTGTATCCTCATTAATTAAAGATAGTCAGTATTATACTTCATTGAAAGAGATCAGTGGCAACATATCTAGCCTATGAAGAGCTTAATACCTCTTCATACAGTTTGAAAGATTCTTCTGCATTTTTCAAGTATGAAGAATGATTATCTTGCAAGCCTGATGAGGCTGTTATCTGCAAGAAGCTGTGTTGCAGAATGAATTGTTGTATCACTGTTTCAAAAATGTTGCATGTATCATTTAGACCAGTGTCTGCTGCAAGCAATAGGGAATGAGTATTATATTAATGACCGCATTTGACAACCTGGCTCCATAGTCTGTTTTTCACTGAATTCTCTTTTTTTCAGCCAACAATTATGTTCTCATCTGGAAAAATTAGACTAATGCAATTTTCCAAAAGCTATTAACAAGACTTCTAATATTAAGATGTCTGTATATCCTAATTAAGTAGGACATGCCATCCAGAAACTAGTCACCTTGTGTTGTGGTCATGAAGGGAGGTAGGTTCAGGCTGTATTGTTGAGTTGCAGAGCTCGGAGGAAAGCCTGGCTGCTTCAAGAAGCATAAAGCTTCACTCAGTAGGTGGCACTCTTGTCGCTGAATCGCTACCAGCGTCTTCTGGGGTGGTGTCAGCACTTTAAAATTGGTGGAAATATAGTAAACTCTTGCCCACTTGCAACTTTGGAATATATTTAGGTGGGTGATAATTTCTTCTTGAAGGGCGTTGGAGGATAGGGACCTGCATGTTCATCTGCTTTTTCCGACTTCATCACATCCAGGAAATACAATAAAATACATTATCTAGTAGAGCCAATGAAATATTTTTCTCCTGTCTGTTCAAGCCCATCTTTCTCTAAAGGTAGCCTAGACAAGTATTATTTGATAGTCAGAAACTATGGCTATAGCGACTACAAACCCTGGATCTTTATTTTTATATGGCATAGCCGATATGTTCTTCCAGCTGAACTCCTGTATGTAACTCTTAACTAAGGTTAAGCACAACCGTGACAAAAAAATACCAAAATCATTAGACAATGTAACTGAGTTCCTTATGTAAAAGCCATTGTGACTTCCTCAGAACTATACAAAGTCCTCTGCAATACACAGATTTCACAAGTTCATATAATGATTCCCCTACATCCTTCAGGATGGCTACGTGGCTACAGAATTTTGAGAGTGAAACTTGTCACTGGTATTTTTGGACTAAACCGAAGAATGAAGTTTGAACATCTTTTTTCACTGAAGATTTGTTGCAGAATAAATATCCTCAAACATCCAATAATCCAATTTGTACAAAGTCCCTAGAAATAGAGCTTTAGCTTTTATTTCTGGATATGTGTGACTTTCAACAATATCTTCTGAAATTAGTTAAG
The DNA here is from genome assembly GCA_013398915.1 of Dromas ardeola. Taxonomy (NCBI): domain Eukaryota; kingdom Metazoa; phylum Chordata; class Aves; order Charadriiformes; family Dromadidae; genus Dromas; species Dromas ardeola. The sequence goes on from VYZM01005590.1 coordinate 127,634, forward strand.
TTCCTTGGGTTTTACTACGATAAGGGAAGTTAACAAATACACTTTTTTTCAATTTTTTAGCTCTGTTATTGGTGTATTTCATTTGAATCCCTGTTAAATACAAGTTTGTATTAACAGACTTATGTGGAAGCATAAGCATTTAGATGCGCATCAGCATTCAGACAGTCTAAGACAGCAGTGTATCATGTTTTGTTTTTACAGAAATGCGTGTACTGTACCTGGTAGATGAACACTTAGTGGTGTGCACCTGGTAGATGAACACTTAGTGGTGTGATTAAGTTTGGTCCTAAACTTTTAAAGCTTTGTCAGAGATGTTTTGGTGAATTGAGACAAAAGGTCTGCCTCACTGCAGCTCTGCACTTCTACTAGATTCTAATAAATCCAGTCGTGCATCCTTCTATCTCCTTTTCTTCCCAAATACTATTTAAAAAATGATTTCTTTTACCAATTCCACTAGTTGAACTCTGTTATATGTATGAATGTTCATATATAAATGAGTAGATACTGTCTGCTACTTGGTGACTATTTGTTTCTAACAAATTATGAAAGAAAAAACAAAGTTGGACTCTGCTCATGTCCGTGTGGAAAAAAAACAAAACAACCCCAAACCACAAAACCAGATAATATAATCCATTAAAGAACATTCTGTATCATTGGAGAATACATTACTAGGTAATGTAGTACCCTATTTACCATAGCCTAAATGCTGCCTGCCTTTACCGTTTCAGTTTTCAGTCCTACTTAAGCTTTGAAGTCATTGAGTAATTGTCACTTTAGCACCCTTTACTGATTTCTAATCAAACATGGAGAAGAAACCCAAACAAAGAAAACCCTTCCATTCAGTCTTCATTCAGTGCTCAGATTTGGATAGGGGAGGGGGAGGACGTTTGTTTTTTCACTCATTAACTCATCAAAATTTTCTGCATACTCTTAGTTAAAATGAATAGATCTTTTTACACTGCATTTTGGTTTTCCATATCAAATGCCTTGAACTGTCACATTAATTGCCACAGACAAGTCTGCTTTTCATTCAATCCATCTATATTTTGGCATACATATCCTTATTTTATCACTACTTTCTTCTAGTTTACATGATCACAAGTTTTTGAATTAATGTTGGTTAGTAATAATTTGGTTTAATAAGATTTATTGTAAGTAAATAGTTATTGTTATACATTACTGAAGAGTTGCAGTGTATGTACATAAGAAACTTGGTGAAATACAAATATTTTTGTGTTTTGCCAGGGAATGTTGCATCTCATCTCTTGTATATCTCATAGTGCTTCTTATGAAGGATTTTTTCTCAGTATCTTCTAAATATGATTTATCTAAACATATAATTAATGAAAGGGATTAAAAACTAGCTGGTTATTTATTTTAGGGAGATTGATAATGTTTTTAAAAATTGTCTTTGTTTTCACTTGTTAATGCTTTCAACAACTGTAAGACAATAGGTGCAGAGTTTTTCAAGGATTTAAGGTAGAGCTAGTATTTCCTATTTGTATTTGAGACAGAGAAAAGGTTAATAATTTAAAACTGCTTCAAAATTGTTACAGTACAATGTTATTTTAACGTAAAGGGAGGGGAAAACACAGAAGAAAAGCTCTGAACAAGCTGTACTGATTTCTTGAACCACAGAAAAATGTAATTTAAACTTTGCGCTTAGACAGCTGTTCAGAAACATTGGTTCAGTTTGATTTCTCCCAGTCATTGTTAGCTTCAATATTTTTCCTGGAAGAAAAGTAAAATTTTATATTTAGAATGTAAGGCTTGTATTCTGTTAATTTTCAGTGGCATCAGTTGTCACACATCTTTGAACATAAATCTTTCTCTTCCTAATTAAGTTTCCTTACGAAAAATACATAAATTGGGGTGGAGGAAGGCGAATAATATGTAAACTAGCTAGCACTTTTCAAAGTTTAATGAATGATTTTTCATGTTAGGGTCCTTGGAGCAGTCATTTTTTAGTGTCACGTAAAGTTTCTAAAAGACTGCGTAGTGAGCAAGCCAGGATGGGCGATGGTGTACAGTATTTATGTAGAGAGAATTTCTGAATAGTTCTGTGCCTCAAATGGAAAAGTTTGAAAACCACTGATCTGAAATTATACTTTAAAAGGTGTTTTAATGCAGTTTCTCAGAAGTTGCTATGTAGATGTTCGGCAGGAACGCTTACCATGTGTACTGAAGGCAGAAATGTATCTGAGATTCTGGCACTGCCCTCATTTTCCAAAAATATGATGCAAAGTTACTAGCACTTGAAAAGCCTAACAGGACATCTTCAGCAACAAACTAAACCAAGCGTCTTGGTTAGGCGTGTGTACATAGGCATTATGAAAACATGTTGAGATTGTTTCCTACCAGTGAAGTCGTGTCTTATCAAGAAATGCTGTTGGTGTTTTATAACAAGAAGTTGTCTTTTTCAGTGTTGTCCTTTCTTCCTCTCCACCCTTCTGTTTCAGTTCACACGACTGGACTTTGTACCCATTTACTGATAATAAGTGCACAGCCATCTTGTTTGAAAACCAGACGCAGAAACTGAAACAAATCCGTGCTGCAAGGTAAAATGCCCCTCCTGCCCCAGAGTCTATCATTTATATATAGTTTCATTGTAAACATTAAGGTCACGTATAGTTGGAGTTCATATTCTTTCACAGCTCGCAGCAAATTCTTTATGGCAGGAAATTAGCAATTATGAGAAGTAATAATATATGCAGTGCTGTCTTTTCTTCATTAACTTAATGCAATGTATTTTATATAAGAAAGGAAAAAAGAGATATTAATAATGTCTATTCTTGTCTGTACGGTACTATCAACTACAGTGGCAAATTATTTTGTAACAAAATGCACTTTGTTATTAGGTATTGCAATGGAGTAGGACATTCCCTGCTTGTAACAGGTTAAGAAGAGTATAAGCTTTACTTGAATTGCGAAAGCATTTTGAACAAAAAAGAAAGCAGGGTGTTGGTGAACTAGAACATTTTCCGTCTGTGCAACAGTGTTTTTTCTCTTACCGCCTAAGATCTGGTCGTTTAAAAAGTAATGTTGAAAGTGTATGTAATTTTGATTGCAGACTCTGTTTGAAGAATCAAATGGAAATGAATTGTTAAATGGTTTTGGAGAGGGTTAGGTTCTGAAATATCTTGTAGTTTTGAAGTGACTCCTGTTTGTGTGGAGTGTATGTGATCTGACAAAATCTTTGATTCAAGGGTGGAAGCATGCAAGACTTAAGTGTAACTTTATAAGTGATACTAAATAAAACTAATCTCTTCCTTTGTAATCTGATAAACATCCAACCTGCTAACTGGGGGTAAGCACAGCTACTGAGGGGACAGTGTCTGTAAAAGGAATCACTGAGACAGAGAGGATGGCAAGGAATAATAGGGAAAGAGAAAAGGTAAGGAAAAAATCATCACTTCTGAATAGGTTGTGTCTGCCAGGCTTAAACAGAAAGAGTACATTCGGGCAGCCACACTGAAACAAGAAGGAAGATGAAAAAGGAGAAGCCTGTTTAACCAAAACAAGTGTTGAACAGAATCTGACCACACATAATGCTTGCTATGCAGTTTTGTAGTTAATAGTATGTATGTTAATAGTAGTTAATAGTATGGATTCCATACATTCTGTTTTCTCACAAACATATTTTTTGCTTCTGCCCTTAGGGTTGTCTCTAGGTGGATTTTAGTAAGTGCAGACCTGTGTTAAAACCATGTCAGACCAGCTGCTGAGGCTGCTTTAATACCAGGAGAGCCACAGTCGCCAACAGGGAGCACTGTCTACTGCGGGCCAGTGGAAGAGCTTGTGTTGTGGGGAGAGAAGACATAGAGAAGGCAAGCAGCGAGGCGCAGCAGCATCAAGAGTAGTAATGGTAGAGTGTTAGTGATTATAGCAGTACCTGGGCAAGCAGGATTGGAGGAGTCGAGCAGCTGCATTCAAGAGGTATTTAGACTGAGTTTAGATCAATGGCACATTTATATGGCATTCTTGAGCTGGAAGGGATTTGGAATAGAGTACAGCATAGTTTAGAAAGATGTCTTCTTGATTGTGTGAGAGGAAGTTTGGGGATGAGGAGGAATGAAATATAGTTCATTTAGAGTGAGAAGTTTAGGGTGAGAAGAAGGACAGGATGACAGGACATTTGAGATGGATTGTTAAGAAGTGCTTAACAAGAATTACGGCTATGGCACCCTGGGCTGTGAACGTACAAGTGTGAACTGCTTCTGGTTCACGATGATAGTGATCTTGGGTTTTTCACATCCTGGACAAATGTTTTAAATTAAAAGGTAATTGTGTAAAAGTGACGTCTTTTTTTTTCTGCCATGCTAAAGAATCAGTTGATCAGCCATACTCATAAGGAAATCTTAGGGTACAGAGATCAGACAGACCTGTTTTCCTCTGACATTTGTCTTAAACTGGCCAGGTTGGTGGTTGTAAAGTATTGTAGGCGAACATGCTTTCTGCAGGAATCCCTAGTGTTATAAAATTTATTTAATTAGAAGTCAAAGTCAGTAAGTTAGAAGGCTACTTTATCCTTTTTTTTTTTTTTTCTTTTTGTTAGTGTTTATATTCTGCACTGCTGACAGAACTGGCAACTATGATGAAGAAAATTAAAAGCTGTTGACATGGATTAGTCATTTACAAAAGTTACTCTTAGCTACGTAAGAAGTGTCACGTCTCCAGTTCATATAAGTTATTATAATAGACAACTGGGTATGTTGTCTACTATAGCAGTTGCCTAATAATAGCACTAAAGTATTAGTCCTGAAAAATGCATGTCGGACAGAGTGATATGTTTTTTTTCACTGATGAACAGAATCCATCCTTTAAAACCTTAAGGTGAGATTGTTACTTAGAGCACAGAGCAAAGGAAAATGTCCTTTCTTGGAAACTTTTTTAAAGACATTATGATAAAGATTGAAAAAGTATGTTATTCACTTCAAACAAACTTGCAGCATGCTCCAGTCCAGGCCAAAAGATAATGAGACCCCTGGAGCTATAACTGAGAAACTGTTCAAATGTTAAAAGGAAGTCAATACTGGTATACCACAAGAAAATGTGTACCACGAAAGATTGGTAAAAATGCCTTTTTGGAATACTTTTTGTATTTATTTATGCTCTTAAAATGTCACACAAAATAAGGTGAAAATTAAGTGAATTACTATAGTCTTGAGCTAATGATAATTTTCATTTTGTCTGGTTGGGATTTTGCCTCTTAGCTCCTGTGTGCAAAGGGATGGTGTTCTGTTTTAACAGCAAGAATTTAGAAGTTTCCTAGAGTCCCTATGAAAGAGACAAAGAAAGAACTAGAGAAAAGAAAGAGAAGGGGAGGGAGAGGGAAGGAGGAGAGGAGGGGAGGGGAGAGGAGAGGAGGGGACGGGAGGAGAGAGAGGGAGGTGCAAGATTTTTCTACTCACACAGGGCAGAAGGAACCTTGACAACTTGTGGCTTAAATTGTTGTTTTTCCTGTATTGCTGTAATATGATATATGCCCTTCCACACTGTTTGTTCAAGATTTTTTTTTTTTTCTGTCAGACTCTAAGGACCCACTTCCTCTTCTTGTATTGTAGGCAGGTATTTTTAGTCTTAGAATTATTTGCTGTTTCAGATATCCTTCATTTTAAGACCTTCATTCTAATTGTGGCCTAATACTATGATATTTAAATTCTATCCCTCAAATATTTTGCCAAGCTAAGTATATTCACAATTTTTATCTTTTCTTCCTTGATCATGGAGTAAGTCAGTTATTCCTACTGAATAAGTAAGTCAGTTATGCCTACTGAAATTAGTAAATGATCAATTCTTTGAAACTGGCATAAAAAGTTGGCTGATGTGCATGCTTTATTTTGTAAATGTCTTTGCCCTTTGGCTTACACATTTTTTAGAAGATTCTGATCTATGTTGTTTGCAGTTAGGCAGCTATGGAACCACTATGCAGCTCAGAATCCTTCTTTTCCTAATGGTACAAGTGTTCTTTCCAGGATAAATATTTTCCTGGTTTGTAAGACCTCCTATTTTCATGATCCTTGCCTTTTGTTTTCAAATCTGTTTTCCAATAATGATACCTGATTTTAAAGCTATTTTGTACTTTTAGTGTTTACAATGACTAATGCTAGTGGAGTATCTCTGCATTAGAGCTGGTTAGAAAATGATCTTACTTTTTTTTTGCCCCCCTTTCTGAAGATATTTTTCACTATGTTAACTGGGGAAAAATAAAAATTGTTAGTCAGTAATTCTATTCTCTTTGTTCTAATTTTGCATTAGGTCAGGAAAAATAGGTGATTTGGGGCTGAATCTTTTAACCCTGTTCAAAATAACATAGTAAAAATATCTCCTGGCCCAAAAGAACAACAGAAGTGGTTTGGTTTCACCTTGTGAATGCTAAACAGGCTACTTTTCTAGATGTTAAAGTAATGGGGAACAATTTCATTTTTAAATTGCTACATTTAAAAAAAACTTTTTTTTTTTCCTCTAAAATTCCTTTTTTTCCCCATTGGAAAGATTTGTATCAAAAAAAATCCAAACAGTTTGTCATATGTTCATGACTATTTGCAGAATGAGGACATACCATTCCCTGAATATTAGTTGTATGACAGAAGTAATACAAACCAGTTTTCCCTTTGTTTCAGAAACTGTAGAGAAGGAACTTGGTCTTCAATAAGCAGCTACACTTGTTTATTTTAAGTGTCTGGTACCGTACAAATTAAGAGGAAGAAGAAGCTATTCGTTTATGTCTTGTGAGCCTCCTTCTTACACCAGCAACACCGTAAGTCAGTTGATCTCAAATTGAGTTGTTTTTTACTTAAAATGCTTTGCCATTTCTCTCCTTGGTAAAAGGTTCACTTTTAGAATCTAGATGGATTGGATCACAGCAAAGAAACTTTTGGCTCACGATAATCAGTGAAAGTAATTTGCCACTGGATCCATTTATCCCTTTTCATTTTAAATGTGGTGGGTTGGCCCTGGCTAACAGCCAAGCACCCACACAGCTGCTCACTCACTTCGTTCCTCCCTTCCCCAGTGAGATGAGGGAGGAAATAGGAGGAACAGGAGTGAGAGACTCATGGGTTGAAATAAAGACAGGGAAATCACTTACCAGGTATTGTCCTGCTCAAAGCAACTTGGGAAATTTAACTTAAATTATTGCCAGGTAGCGTAAATGTTTAATTACTGATTGGAGTATTGGCAAACAACAAAAAAATGACAAATATTTAGACATTCAGGAAAACCACCTTTCCTCCCACTTTCCCTGGCTCAGCTTCAGATTCCTCTCTTCCACCTTCCCTGTCTCCACTTCACGCCTTCCCTCCAGACATCTCCTCCTGCCATGTTACTGCTGCAGGTTGCACTCGGTCCCTTCAGTGAGGCAATGGGTGGCACAGGAGGACAAAGTCAGTGTTCAGTCATTTCCCTCTGCCACTCCTTGTTGGTCACTTTTTTCCTGTCCTCTGGTATGGGACCTCCACGGGCTGCAGTCCCTTTGGGCACATACCTGCTCCTGTGTGGAGCACCTCCTGCTGCTCTGGCCTTGTTCCCTCCTTCTCTCTCTCTGCCCCCCACCACCCTTCTCTCTGTGTTCCTTCCCCGCTGTGTTTTTTGCCCTTTCTTAAATATGTTTCCCCAAGGTGCCACCAGCTTAGCTGATGGGCTCAGCTGTGTCCTGCTGTGGGTCCGTTGCAGAGCTGGGTGGAATGACTGTGTTTGGCCCAGGGCAGCCCCTGCTCTCTTCCCACAGAGGCTCCCTCTGCAGCTGCCAACACATTGACACCTGCATTCCAATACATTGCCATGAAAAAGTGGGTGAATTGAGATAATCCGAATGCAGATACAAGCGATACTTTGTTTTGATAAACATAGGTGGCGTGTTTTTTTCTTATACTCTAATGCTTTTTTCTAATACATGTTCTGGGAAAGAATGCAAAGGTCAGATATAAGTAATAGTCCAGACACAAACATTTCCTCTCAGTTAGTTTACGTACCTTCTAATACAGCCGTCCTCAGTCTCTGCAATGGGGCAGATTGAGCAGCTCCTTGTGGACAAGCATGAGGGCTGCTTGTGGTACCCCTTTCTCCATCAAATTATCTGAGTATATCTATATCGTATGGTAAGTACACCATTACTCGCTCTTCTCCTTATATGACAGGACAAACATGTGCATCACTGTCCCATGATGAGAATGGATTTATCCCTTGTGGTGTGATGGAGGTCAGGAGAACACGTGTGATACTTGAGCACGTGAGTAGGTGAAAAGGACCTCATGAAAGAAGGTAATAGGATCTAGTAATGACTGGCCAGTCATAGGCTGGTTTTGTTGCCTTCTGTGTGTGTAGCCCTTACGCAAGCAGGGAGTAGTCTGTGAACCACACAGTTAGGCTGAGCTCACCGTCTGTTGGTCGGTCGCTTCTTGACAACACCTTCCTTGAAATATGATCTGGCTCAAGTAACAGTGGGGAATGTAATTTCTATTCTGTCAGAACTCTGTCAGAGATGAAGTTTATTTGTTGGATCAGACGTGATTGTAACCTTAAATATAGGGTTGGCTATAGCTGACTTCAATCACAGAATTACCGATATTCCTATAAAATAATCCTTGCTGTTGTATGTAATCACATATCAAGTATCTTTTGTTTGAGAGTAATGAAAGAAAAAAATATTTAAGATGGAATATTCGTCAGATTGCTATGCAATCTGGGAAGGAAAAACACTTATATGCATCCCTTGGAGCAAAATTTTGCAACTAAAACTCATGAAGAGATGTCTGGTTCTCAGATTTCAGTGGAATTACTCACAGGCTAAGAAACTGTTACACCAGTGAGGTTGGTAGAGCACATTATACTAATTGAAAAGTGTAGTGGTTGTTTATTACACAAAGTCGTTTTTTCATATTTTATGCTGAGTGCATAAAACAGGCAACACACCGTCAAGGTGGGATTTGTTTCATGTAAGTTTATTCCTTTTGTATACATCTAGTCTAAACTAGGTGTTTAGGCTCACTTTCTAGGCTGTGGAAGAAGATCATGAGCATCAATTCCAACATTTCATTGTACCAATCTTAAGGAGAGATGAATCATCCTCTTAAGGTGCCTCTCTCTTCCTATTAATTAGAGAGAAAGCCTAGATAATTAGCTCAGCTAATAAATGCATAACTTTAAGATGAATAAATTCAGATGGATTGGTTTGCACCATGAGTGCATATGGCCCATTGCATATGGGTCACCTAGGCATTTAACTTCTAGGTGAGTAAAATGAATATTGGCTGAATGCAGCCTTTTCTCAAGTTTTGTGTCTGATACAATCAGCTGTATTGAGAGCCCTTGAGTGTTATCATAATGCAAGTATAAATAACAATAGAGCTCTTTTAAACATAATAATCGCACACTTTGAGAACAAATTATTGCAAATGCAACTTCTCTTTAAATGAAACAACCTTTTGGAAATAGTATAACATACTGGATCATTTTATTGATGTGCTACTTGCTAGCTTTATGTAGCAAAGAAAAATTAGCTGGCCATTTCACCGCAATTTCTCTGGTAAACCGCTTTGACTAGACAAGTGGTTGTAGATAGAGGAAAATGCAGTAATACTATGTTATAAAATCCAAAGCATTGATCTTCACAGACTCCAGAGGATGCCAGTGGAGAGAGATGGGCTTTTTGGGGTTTTGAGGTGGTTTTTTTTTCCTCCTGTTAGGTTTCATATTTTCCTCTGATAGCTGATAGGCATTTTAAAACTGCCGTTTCAATGAAAAAGGCTTGGAAACTGCTTTCAAATAGAATGAAATTGAAATCTAGTGTTAAGTGGTTGGCCATTTGACTTACTGTCCCTCCAAAGACTTACAGCAGGACGGACTTAGATACCAGCCTTCACATCTGTGCACTATTCCTGTGAAGGCAGTGGAGTTTAGTGTCTTAGTCCAATGTTACGTGTAATTATACTTTTTTTTTTTTCCCTTTTTAAACATTTTGTGGATTATTACATTGAATATGAATGGAAACTCGGAAGAGACCAGTTTGGCTATAGCTAGGTGAAGAGCCTGCAACCAGTCAATAGATGAAGCTATGGTTTATATGTTGGTCCAATTCAAATAAACATAATGAAACTCTTCTGTTCATTCCATGTGTAAGACTTGCAGTCCCATAGAGCTATACAGTCTTCATCTGCTTGCGTATCATAAAAACAGAAGTACAAAGTTTAGTCCCAGAAGTTCTTCACGTCCATTTGACACTCTTGAAAAAGGCGGTATCAAAAATAGTCATTTCACACATCATCTAGCTCTGGTATATTAAAAAAACCCTGTTTTGACAGCTTTCAAAACTCTTAATTAAGATAGATACCATGGATGGGTTTAGCTAAGCCCTCAAAGTATGTAAGCAAGTGTCATATTACATTGGTTAATATGGTGTTACAAAGTTCTTATTCAAATAGGCATACACATTACAACAGATACTTAATAATAGCATATGTCAACAGCTTTACACATGTCAGTAAGCATCATGTAATATTTACTGAAGGTGATACGGATTTGAGAAGTGAAGCTTTCTCATGTTTTTTTTTCCATCAACATTCAATGGTAATTTATTATATATTTACACTAAACACAAAATGTATGCAGAGAGATACAGACCTAAAATCCTTGTGCAGTGGTGAGCAGAGTGGCATACTTCATACGTGCTCATTGCATGTGTAATTACTGAATCGGAAAGATTTCTTTTAATTGTTTATAACACTTGCCTCTGATTCCAAGGAAGTGACATGACACAGTCAGTACTGGTTACTCATTATTAGCTTTTTTTTTTTTTTTTTTCACAGAATCATAGAATCATTTAGGTTGGAAAAGACCTTTAAGATCATCATGTCCAATTGCAAATCTAACACTGACAAGTCCACCACTAAACCACGTCCCTAAATGCCACATCTACGTGTCTTTTAAATACCTCCAGGGATGGCAACTCAACCGCTTCCCTGAGCAGCCTGTTCCAATGCTTGACAACACTTTCAGTGAATAAATTTTTCCTAATATCCAATCTAAACCTCCCCTGGTGCAACTTGAGGCCATTTCCTCTCATCTGTATTTTTAAATGAAAAGATTTTTCTCTTTCAGTATGGTGCATAATGGGCAAATAGGATGACATCCTGTGTTATCTTGTGATTCTCCTTTATCATGTTGCTGACCAAAGCCCATATTTAAAATTAAAGTTTTAATGAGCATTTGGCTAACAGAAGGAATATTGTGAAACAGCAATCATGCAAAAGAGTATGTGCTCTAATATGTATATGCAATTATAAGGGTGTTTTCTTACAAATGAAATAATGGCATTATATCACAAAAGATAATCTTATCTTCCATTCAGGTTATAATTTACTACCAGAAATAATGTTTATTATTTATTCATACTGCCATTAAGTTCTGTAATTTATTTGAGATGAAATTAGTAAGTTCTTGAGAGACCATTTTAAAAAGACACTTAAATTGAACTTAAATCTGATGGAGGCTGTGTGGCTTCATCTCAATTTGATTCAGAGCCAGTTAGTAATCATACTTGAACAAGAAACATGATTATTTGTTCTGGTGTTTTTCCCAGCTCGTGTTAAGTGATATTTCTGTCTTAGAATGAGACAACTTTTAATAAATTAAATACAGATTTTCATTTGTGTCCATAGTTACCTGAAGGTGCATATTGAAATCTATTGGCACTTTTCAGAAAAGCATTCCAGCTTTTTCGCAGGCACAGGTATCAGTTTACAGATACAGACAGACCCAGCCCTTTTTGCCCACACCATGTGAGGGCCGAATGCAAATCATTTCCAACCTGGAAAACAAATAGTCGTCCTAATCTGGCACTGAATCTGAAGTGCCTAACCAATAGGTAGGATGGAAGATTCCTGTATCACTTAGGCTTTTCCAGAAAAAAAAAACAAACCAACAACTAATAAGCACATCAAATGTGCCTGGACCTGAGGAAACAGGAGGAGCACGTCTGGCTCTGAGGGCTGGAGAAGACTCTGAGAAGGTATCTTACCATGGAGGAGGAGTAATAGCACAATATTGAAAAATCAGCATTAAGAAATAGTGAGTTTACATGATTAATAAAAAACAAATATTAAAAGCAATCATATTACTGAGATTGAGTTAGCAGTGATCAATTAGGATGCTGTAACTGACTTTTTGCATGGTCTTAGCTTGTTGCAAATGCAAAGCAATGTTTGTTTGTCAAAATGAATTAGCAGTAGGAGCAGGCCAAAAGCATATGGTTTTATTTCTCGTTACACAGTCATATGACATAAAAGATGCAACAGATATGACCGACTTGTAAGAGAAGAATTAATTGAGAGATTGGAACAAATCTTAAGCTGATATCAGAAGATTATTAGTAGTATTTTTAGTATATTACTTCAACATTTGTTAAAATTTAAAAACTTACTTTTTTGTTTCTTGTGAAGCTGAGGAATTTTCTCTTTACAGAATCTTATGGAGGGCAGGGTTTTCTTCTAGTTTGTTTTTTTACAGTATGATTTTTATGACTCTTAGGGAAATTTTTGGAGTTCTGCCATTCAGTTAAGTAAGGAAAGTTTTGTTGTGGTTTTTTTTTTTTTTTGCATACTGCTTAAGGATAGCACAGCATTTTTTAATGAGGTGAATATCTTTAAATGTTTCTTATTTCATCAGAAAATACTGTACCTTCAAGGATAAAGTATATTAAGCGTTTTCTCAAAGGGTTCTGTTATATTAAAAGAGTAGTTTAGAGATAAATTGCCTAATCAAACTGAATAAAAATGCTGGGATGATTGAGTTGGGGGTTTGAAAGTTTCATATTGTCATTCTCGTAAGAGATGCGTCTGTCTGTAGTAATCAGGATAAGGATGAAACAACTAGCGATATCTTGAGCCATTTATCCCTGGGGGGAGGACACCAACTCATGGGCTTCTATATGATCTGCCAACATTTTTTAATGTAGAAAACTGAGACTTAAAAGAAGCGTTTGGTAAATCCGTATGAAATATCAACAAATAGTGGATTATAAGAATTACTTGTTTTCATCTGTTTGCTCTTACACTTTTATCATAGAATCAACAAATCATTTACACTTAATTTGTTTTAATACAAATAAAAAAATATGTATTCGAATCCGAATAATATAATTTTATGGTATGTAGAAAAAGTAGGATATGTGTGTATGTTCACCCATATGCATGTGCAGATGTGTATACTGACACACCTATGTATGTATGCATGTATGTATATGTTCATATGCAATTATTATAGTAGCTTGAAATAGCATGTATGAAATCCAAATTCCTATATGGCAAATTGTAGCAAACTAAGCACTTTCTTAAATCTACTCAACTTAGCACAGCCTTGTGAAGAAAGGAGGTACTATTAGTCCTATTATATCACAGGGAAAGTGAAGCAGAGATTAAAAATTGCAGTTATGCGTTCTCTAGTCAATTAAGCAAAAATGTTGCCACCTCAATCTAGAACATAAGTCTTCAAAGCTGAAGCCTGTTGTAGGAACATCTAAAGGATGTTACAGAAGTAAAAAAAAAAAAGCAAATTGATTCAATGCAAAAAAAAAAAAGTTAATTAGTTCAAAATGGACTAAAACAAATTCATGAAGGTAAAAATGTCCATGGGGACCTATTGAATACAGTGCTCTCCTATCTAAAATACCCTAAATACTGACTGCCAAAAGCTAGAAGGGCACACTAGTAGAAGAATATACTTGCCAAGTTTCTTACGTTCTTTCCTTAAACATTTGGATTGGCTGCTGTTGGAGACGAAATACTAGGTTAAGTGAGAGCTTCATCTGATTTGTTGCAATCATTTTTATGTTAGGTCTGCACATGTCTGTCTTTTTACCATTAAAAACCCTGGAGTGTGACAGATGAGCCTCAGCATTCTCAGAGCTTCATTCTTCTCACGTTCTTCCCGTTTTACTCCTCCGGATTTCTTTGCTGTTGTCTGTTCCACTCAATTTCATCCATCCAATTTTTCTTGCTTTCCAAGCACATCCCTTCAAGATGCATGAAAGTCTGCTACAGAGAGTACACCAGAGAAATCAGAGTTGTTGAGATTTTCTTTTTTTTTTCCTGTTTCCTTGTTGATTTCACTTCAGGGACATGATATCGGGTGGAGGCAAATTGCCCAATGTGTGAGAGCATCTACAGATACTCCTTCAGACTAGAGGAGTATCCACTAATATTGTGTCAGAGACATCTTTCAATAACATTTTTTTGTTGTTGATTTGCAAAATGGGCAATGGAGGTACGAAATGAGGCTAACTTCTCTAGGAGTAGATCCAGACAATAAGAGATTTTCAGCCACTTTGCAAATGACAATGATACAGTTGATATTGGGCATAACTATTGTTAACTTTGCTGTGTAGATTTATTTAAAAATATTATGTGAAGAGGCTATATAACATATACAGCAGAAGATTTTAAATTTTGACCGAGGTGATTCATTTTCTTAGGTATTTTGTTGAATAGGTTATTTTTCTGCTGATCTCTACACAGACTTGGAATTACTTTAAAATTCAGATAAATTGTAGTCAGTTAATTTCTAAGGTATTTCACTCATTTTTTTAGATTTCTTTCATTCTGGAAAATAAAATACAGCTACCACTCTGGTTTCCAACAGTAACTTTGCTCAGTAAAAGGAAAATTAGTTTGCTCTGTTCATTAGTGGCTAAAGATCTCACACATATTCAGAAAGACTACTCTCCATAGCTCCATACCTTCTAATTAAAACACAGGATGCTTTGGTTGGACCAGCTGAATTAAACCTTGGAATTACTGTTTGTAACACTTGCAAAACAGCTAGTGTTGTGCTGTTAAAATGATGGTTTTATTAGTGGCAGGAGTATGTATTTCTAGGTTTTATTCAGACAACGTGAAGCCTACAGCAAAACTGAGGGCACTCAGTAATTCTGTGAAATAAATGTGCAGGTCCTGTGAGCATCCATGCACCTCTATATATAATGTCACTAACATATATGTCACCTTTTTCAACATCCCTATTACCATGGGCCTCGAGATGTTCGCAGTCTGAAGAGTGGAGCAGGAACATAAGATACGGCAGCAGGTTATTCCTATCCATTGGAGCCAGTGTGGTAGCTGTTCTCTTGCAACACGTGGGAAGCAATTCAAGCGTGTTTATCCTTTCAGGGAAGAAAGGTAGATCCACTGCGCAGATTAAAAGTCTGCACTGTGGCAGGTGCTACACAGCTTCATTAGTATGGTAATTTGCTGAAGGGTTGGTTAGATCCATCCCACCAAGCAGAACTGTGTTTAGTGTTTCTTAAACCCTCTACCGTTTCTCCTCATTTCAACCTGCAATTCTCATTCCAGCTGGGTCTCAAGCTTCCCTTTTTGCTCTTCATTCAAGTCACTGCAAGTTCTTCCAGTTCTGACTACTTCCTCTTGTTTACACTTTTATCCACCACACCTCGCTAATTTATGAATCTGTCTCCCTTGATGTATAGTCTCTTTGTACCAGCTCTTCCAGTTCTGGCTTCTTTATCTTCTCTCAATTTACTTTTGTCTACCATAACTCAATGATTTACAAGTTTTTTTCTTTCTTGACCTGCTGTCCCCATTCTCTCTGGAAATCCTTGTTTCTAGTTCCTTTTCCTACTTACTCACTTCCAAATTTCTCCATCAGTTTTGGTTTTCTCTGCTTTCCTTCTTGTCCCAGCATAATCCAGAAGGCAGGTGTGACTCACGCCTCGTCTGCAGGGTGCTGCCTGCCTCCAGAAAAAATGGGAATATTACCTGGGGCAAAAGAGACAGAGTGTCTGTTCTTTTTTGATGTGTGTGCCTGGCACAGTCCGTCACAGCCTAGAGGCACTCAATTTCAGCCAGAGCATAGTCAATGCAGTTTAAAACAGAGATACGACAAGTTCCTGTTTAGGTAGAATAGCATTTATAGCATGCACATCTCCAAATAGACTGTGCTTTTATCATAAAAACATGTGACGATATGCAGTATTATGTACAATACATTCTTCTTCCTGTTTTAAGCTGGATATAGCATGAGCATTGTTTATAGAACATTGTCATACGATAGCAAATATTTTTACATAATTTTGCTATAGGTCCTGATATTTAAAACATTTGTGAACATTTTCTTAAACATTCCGTTCAATAATTTGGTATTGCATTTCTTCACCCCCTTTGCCATAATACTTATTCCTGTCAAGAAACTCAGGCAGAATATTTTTTTTTTCCCTTTCTGAAGAGAAATTCAGTCATTTAATTTAGTAGTAGAATTTATTAGCTTTTTTTCTGCAGTGAACCTTGGAAATTTTGGCCCTAAATGATATCAGTTTCTATGTTCCTAAATCACATTTATACATAAAGAAAAAAAACAAACAAGCCTTATTTGCTTTCATGATTTACTGCTGTGTAGTGCATCCAGGTATGCAGAAGTATTGTCAGTGACATTTTCACTAGTTCTTTGTTCGTCATTTTTTAGAGGCTTCATCTGTGTAAAGGTGTGGAAGGAAAGCTATATACTAAAAGATGCATTTTTATTTTTTAAAAAATATGACAGAGAAAATAATGTAAAAAAAACCCCTGTAAGAAAAAAGCCAAATAAAAATATACAATGTAATTTTCTCTTCTACTATACAATCCAGGGCAATAATAGGTCTAAATTAAAATAACAGTCAAATTATTATGTTTTCCACCTGTTCTTACACTCCAGGAAGAAGATGAGACTCCTTTTATTTCTAATAATGTGCCAGTGTGCCATAAACAGTGTCAATACCCACCACGTTTCAAATCCCAATGTCGTTTTACTGATGGCTGATGATCTTGGTATTGGAGACCTGGGATGTTATGGGAACAGAACCTTAAGGTATGATGATATATTTGGAGGAGTCATAGCTTTATATTTTTATGTATTTATTTATATGTATTTTTTTATATTTTAGGTTTTTTAGATTTGTAAAGTTAAAACACAAAAAACATTCAGGTATTTGATTAGGTTCTTTATAAGTAACCAAAGTTAATAAACTTTCCAGAGAATAGAATATTCGATCTTTGTTTTCTTTTCTTAATTAGAAAAAAAAGACTTACCTGATCTATTTATCCTGCTGAAAAGTTGCATCATAAACAGAGAATTGAGCAACCCACCAAACAAGGGTAGGTCTAGAGAAGAAAAGTATAATCAACAATTTTCTTTTAAAATACGCATGACGCAAATACTATGAATTAACTGTATTTTGAAGCACTTGTGATTTTAGACAAGCCTGTCACTAACCAATTGGAAATAAAGTACTGATTTTTTTCTTTCGTTCTTCTTTATGCTGTAGTCAATAAATTCATTAAAACAAATGTTAATATAACTGAGTAATTCAGCAGTGTTCTTCAGTATGATCCTTACTACCAGCTTAGGTATGGTGGTTGTGAAAACAGCACAAGTTGTGCCTACTCATTGTGTTTCCATGGTGCAAACTCTTTGATCAAGTTAAATAAAATTCAGACTATTAGCACTGCCCTGTCAAATGTTAAATACTCTTGTTCCTGCTGAAGTTAATTGGAAGTAAAAATGCCTCATACCTCAAACTCAACAAAAATCACTCAAGTTACAGCTTCTAGTTTTAAACTGCAAAAATCCGGTGCTTGGATCACTGCCCTCCCAAGGACCAGAACCATTCCAGGTACTATGTTCGCTGATGTGACAATTCAGAATTAGATCTTTGGAGTACGAGGAAATTTCATCATACTGCTTGTTATCAGTAGGTGATATTAGAGGTAGCAAAGTAGCCTTTTGGAAAATTAATGTTTCTTACTATTCAGACTTAGATGATTGGAGTACTACTGTGCCTTGAGGTCATGGTCATTAATCTCCCAGGTCAGGGACCTGTTAGAGCATGCTGCAGCTCCTGGACAGTCTGCATTCCTAGTTTCCTTTCTGCAGTACCAAAGGCACAGAATTTCTTCCTGCAGGAACCAATTTTCATGTGCGTGACGATCCAGGTCACAGACAAGTTTCCCACGCGGATATAGAAACTTGAATATGCCCCTGGATC
>VYZM01005591.1:7154-27833 GCA_013398915.1 Dromas ardeola
ACACTATTGATACTGGAAAAAGGAAGAAAAATCAACACTTCTTCACCTTCTTGAACTTGTTCAGCAGCAAGAGAAAGCACCTAGATTATCTGTGTTTCATACTAGTCTGCAGACAACAAAGTAGTTGATTCTGAGCCCATACTTCTAACCTATGAATATATTGCTTTGAAGGAAATATAGGAAATGCAGACACTGTACTGGGACTAATATCATTAAGGATATGAGGTGGAATGTGATATTGTGATGGGAGATTGAGGGTTGCATGGCATAGGCATCTTTACAAAATTATTATCCATTAGATGTCTTGCAGAACAAACTTATATCTCAAACCAAAGTGGTTTGATGCTTCAAAATTTTGGTTTTGTTTGGCTTTTCAATATGGACATGAAAGAAATCCTGTTAATTGAATGTATGTTTTGATTTACATGGTATGCACTTGCCATAGCCAATGGTGCAAGTTAAAGTCATGATTTGATAGTATTTTGTATTCTTTAAACTTTCAATATCTTACTAGGTTTGCTGTTATTTGTCTGCCGATGTTGTGTAATTTCTATATTATTCTTTGTATTGCTGTGTTTTAAAGTACTGCATTAAGTGGATTGATATTGGGGAAAGACGCAGGGAGAAGACTTGGAGAGATGAGGTTATTTCATCCTTTGCCAAGGTAATGGTGTAGAGCAGGACATAGAATTCAGTCTTTAGAACTACTCAAGTAGTACTTTAGTACTCAAGTAGGCTACTCTGCTTAATTAGTATTTGTGAAGTTTACTGGGCTATTACTGTGCAATAACAGTCTGTTACTTGTTCTTTAGAATGACTTTTCCTTCAATTGGTAACAATAGGCTGCCATCCTCTGGTGAAATTTGTTCACTGTCTTGTTAGGGACCTGACAGATTTTCAGGAGGGAGCAGCCCATCAAAGTCTGGAAAGCTTAGATAGAAAAAAAATTAATTTTTTTTATTGGAATAATGTGGTTACTTGTACAAGGAATAAGTAATAAGAGAAGATTCTTAGAAGGATTTATATCAAATCTCTCTTTCTCCCTCTTTCCTTTTTCCATAACATCTGTGGAGAATGTAAAGGTGGAGTTGATTTCTTGACACTTTTTCTCCCTGTCTGATGGTACTGAACTGCCTTGTTCTGTGGAAAGACTGTTAAACACCAGTGTATTATCATTACTTAGCTATTATTCTGTTAATGTCATTGCTGTCATAGTCAGAAATCATTGCTTAAACTGTGTAAGGTCCATTTTATATCGTAATGGCTGTATGTCATTGTGACGTCCACTTGGGTTTATGTTGAAGTATACCAAAAATACAAGGTGTGTAAATTATTAGTTGTTATTATTATCCACAAATGCTATCTGAAGAATGATATCTGAAAATAGTGGAGGGTCATTGAACATATTTTTTTTCCCCATAGATGACAGACATCCTATGAATTTATGTGATGTGATATAGGAAATTACTGTCTCTTCTCTAAAAATAACTTACGTGACACAGTTATAATGAACCATTTGATATTTACCTGCCTTAATGCAAAATTGCCAATGTAGTTTAAGTCACAGATAAAGCTTTTTAAAATTCAAAGCTAGCTGAATTTTTCTTGAAAGTGATGAAAAGCTAAGCAGTTGATAAAATCCTTTAGAGGTTATTTATTAAGTGTGAGTGTGGAAGTAGTATCTTCAAATAGTGTTGCAGTTTCTTCTATGAATGTTATATGTATCCATGGATGCTGACTGTAGAAAGAGTTTCTCAGTCTGAATGCATGGCAAACATGATGTCCCTGCCTACTGCAGGAGGGTTGGACTAGATGTCCGTTAAAGGTCCCTTCCAACCCAACACATTCTATGATTCTATGAAAGAGTGAGAAGTCAAGAGAGTTTTTAAGGCTTTGGAAGGATAAGATCAAGACTATATAGTCTTCTAATTCTTAGGACTTCACTACATTTTTACAAAGGTTTCCACTGTATTGACTTCAATAGTGGACCTAAAATTTGGTGAAACTCTTATGAGAGTACCTGTAAAGGATTCTTAGGTTTAGGAAGTACTAACCATGCTTTCTAGGGACTAGGACTACTCTGCTGAAGGCCATGCCCCAAGGGAAGTTTCAGATGAGGCCCAAAAAGGAGGGATGCTTTCTATAGTTGGTATTAGGATCGTTAATTAGCCTCAGCCAAAACTCCTTGCCTTTGGAGACCAAAAAGCCCAGTGGCCATTTTTCTTACATGTGCCTGGCGGTTAGTCATAGGAATAAAGGCTGTTTGAATAAAAGCAAGAGGGATTTTATTTTTTCATGTGGCAGCCTACTCACCTGTGGGCATTTGTTATGTTTGGAAGTCTTACACAAAATACAGTTACTAAGACTTACTGAGAATACAGGTAATTGCTTCCAAGAGCTCCTTGCTGGTGAGTAGGTTGGTTGAACTGGCCTCCTTTGGGGTTGAGAGGTGTAGGCTAAAAAAAGGAAGCAGAAGTTCTTCTACACATGATCAGACCGTAGTCCATCTTCTTAAATGCCTTAATCTTGGCAGGTGCAGTGTTCCTGTTGTCCATTGCATAAGCTTCAATTAGAGAAGGAATTGTTTGCTTTCTCTGTTATGTTTCCTTTTAACCCTTACCACTAAATTAGCATAAAATAATATACTACAGTTACACTGGGTTTATTCTTTTAGTTAAGCTGCAGAATTTGAATCAGCTTTTCTATTTATGTTGTCATTGCTGAATTAATGTAACTAGTATAGCATGAGCGTTTAAGAATACATTTAAACTAGTGATTAACGCACATGTAATGGTTTTTCTGTTATCGATTCTGTTCTTTTTACTAGCGTTGTACTTGCTCTTTGTTGTGCTTTCAACTGAAGATCTGATTAAAGTCCACCTTTATTCTACTTACTCGAAGTGAAAACTGTTAACTTAGTGTTCTGCAAAGCAGATAAAGATTTGGAAATTTTCCTTCCAATTTTCATTCTTAATCTTCTTTAGGATTGACCTTCTTTTTTGCTATTATTGACCACTTTTTTCCACTAGAAGTTCCTCAGATCTTTTTTGGCTCTTGATTACCCTCTGGTCATCTACAAATTTTCCTGCCTTATCTTTTATCTGCCTTTCCTCTATCTTTTCAATAGTAAACTTTATACTGCTGTACTGCCATACTTCATAAGCAGTGAACCTTTTGTGGAACATTAAGGGTTTCAGCTTTTTAGTTGCTACTAGATAAGAATGGGTATTAATTTTAAATCTTCACTTTCTTCCTGGACAGTTAGTTGTTATTGACAATGCTTTGTGTCTCTGGTATGGGGTTATGAGCCGTTTCTGTGAGTATAAGGTACTGTAACCCATCACAAGGGAAGGAATGTGCGCTTGGGCTGTTACCATGAAAGTAGTAGGTGCTCTTGCTTGAGTATGAATGTAAAGGTTTTGTGTGATGACGATTTACTTTAGTCTAAATGAGTAGTCTGTGTGGTGTGTTATCCTTTATGTTACCAGACTACTTCATTCTTAGCTACTGATTTCTGCCCTTACTCTTTTCAATGTTATTCCATGCTCCACATAAATCTTGTAGAGGTGGCTTAAAGAGTTGGCTGTTTCCCTCTGTAGCCTTGTCAGATTTGTTACTGTTGGATTTATTTAAAATGCAGCATATGGAGAGGCTCAGACTGCGTTTTTGCTGGGAATGCAGAGGTGCAGTAAAAGCTGGTATGCATTCCCTGTATGAACTGTACATCAACAGTTCTGTCTGACCTGTGAGCGTAGTAACTAATTCCTTAGTGGAAAAGTCTACTGAAGGTGTTGCCTTTTCGCCTACATATACATCAGGCTTGTCTTCTGACACTGATCTATGTTTAGAGTCATTGCTTTTCACGCATGATGACATAGCTATGGCTAAAGCAGTCCATGATACGAACTAGACCAACTGATGAAGAATATACCCACTGGCTACTATTTTCAGTACTGATCGCTGCTTTACCCGTGTTCTTTGGTAGGAAAAGAACTCCTTGGAAACATCTTTAGAAGCCAGGAACAGAAAGATGTTTGGTCATCTGCAAATTTGTTTTGGTGTTTTGTTTTGGTTTTATTCTGCCTTGAAGTGTTTTACAGAATTTCTGTTTGCAAAAACTGTTCTTCAGTAAAACCTCCCCTGGCTCATTCTCCCTCCTCTCCCCATGTGGTTCTGAGTCTCAACAGCATAGTGGTGCTAACAAAATATTAAATACAGAGACCAAACAGATGAAACAAAATCAAATGTTAGACCTGATGCTAATTGTTTAGTGTACTTAGGGAGGTGGCAGACAGGCTGAGAGATTGGGAATTGCTTCATTTCTAGGTAGTACTTTCTTCTACTGCTAGTCTGTGTCATTTCTTGTAGCCGCTTCAAATAAAGCATTGAATTTTTAATTTTGTGAAGAACAGCAGTGGTAAATGATCTGTAAGGTATGTAGTTTTGGAAAAGAGAATAGTAGAGAAAATATCTAGAGAAGAGTCAGAAGGGTGTTTGGTTATAATGTCTGAATGTTTTGACATGAACTACCATGTAATCAAGTATACAAACGCAAGTATTCTTTAAGCTGATTTAATTTATTTTTTATCCCAATAGCAAATATACACTACATAGATATCTAAAATATCCATTTTATACAGTACTGTCAATATTGAGAATTCTATGTGCTGACCTACGTAAGAAGTCAGGGCAGTTAAGTTCCAGCTATCTGCTTGCATTCAGCAATTTTAAGGTACTTACATTAATGAGGGATTATTAACCTGTGTGATGTCAAAATACAAAAGAGGAAAAAATTAAATGAAAAACATGATTACAATTCTATAGATAAAAAAAAAATGTTTGTGCTGGCGCAAAGGGAGTTTAATAATCATTCCTATTAAGCTTGAAGCATATGATAAGTCTTGAATCCTGCTCTTTAATGTTCAGAGTGCATCATATTACATAGATAGCAAAACATTGAAGGACACTTCCCTCTTAAAGGTCCAAGAAAAAATACCAAAAACTTTTAAAGGTTTCTTGCGTTTTAGTTCTTGATATGAAACTCTCTTGCATCTCATTTACTAGATTATAAAAATATGTTCTAGTCTGGACACAAAAGACCTCACAATACCGTACCTTCTTATTGCAACTTTGCTGATTAGCAAAAATTGCACAAAAAGTTGTCCTTGAAGTCTGATACTATCTTTTTGGCAGAGGAAAGGGTCCTTACTGTGGAAAAAGTCACTTCCACTTGATTTTTAGAATTTATTTAGAAGAAAGAATATGTCAAAACTATGTGATTTACGTAAAGAATTTAACATCTGTAATAGGAAACATCAAATACAGTTTCCAGTTCCACTTTTGAGTCCTTCTGTAAGATGTAAAGGCTTTTATTTATTATTCAAATGTAGGCTGAACATTGTCAAATATTACAATGGATCCTACTAATGTATTTTTTCTAATTAATTAGCTCTGAAATAGTAAATACTTTGTAAACTGGTTAAAGAGTGTAAAATTAGCATCTTTCTGCAAATTTCAAGTATTGTAGAACTGATTTGGACAGCTTGCTTTTTGAAATAACCAACTTCAGTATCACTTGAGGAAATTTCCAAGTTGCACGCTGTTTCTGGCTAAAATGCAGCGGAAGGTTGAAGGCTGAACCTCCCAGTACTTTACAGGATTATTGAAGAGGCTTATGCCACTGTATAACGCTTTCTTCTTTCTTCTTCCTGTCGGACAGAAATCATTCACTCCCAGTTTTGCAATGTGGTTAGAATGAAGGAAGACTACCTGCAGCGATGAGAAACAGGAAAATATGTTAGTATGTAAATGGGAAAAATATCTAAACATTCATTGACATGTAGATAACTGAGTTTTGCTGTGAGATCTGTTGTTGGATGCAGACCTTAATAGTAACAGGAATTAAAAATTTGTGTTAAATCCGAAAAAAAGTCTCCCTCCTGCCCCAGTGTCTCTCTCAAAAAAAGTTATATAGTATTTTATCAGTGTGTTGTCAGAATAATTGGACTCTCTTCTTATGGAACATTCTCCTAAAATGCAACTTTATATTCTTTTATAGTAAGAATTATAATAATGCAGTATTATATTATCCCCTAATCCAAATTTTCAGTGATTTAATAAATGTTTAAAAATAGTCTCTAGAAAAGTTGATTCTGGGAGAGATTTGTCAGGATCGTAATAGGAACAGATCAGTCTAATGCTGATGTAGCTTAAATTGATAAAAAATAAAATAAAAGGGCTTATGATAGCGGAGTTTAGAACTTGTTAATGAAATAACGTAGATTGACAGAAGAATTCTTTTGTTTGTATATGTATTTTTCAACTACGTTATAATTTGTTGTTTTTTTTTTTAAAAAATATGTATATATCAAAATATTTTCCTTGAATTGGAAGTGAAATGGGAAGTGGAAAGAAATGAAATTCAGAGATAAAAGCTTTTACCTAATAGCTTATTGTGTTCTCTGTCATCTGTGCGTTTCTTCATATTTCCCCAAGATTTGTTCTGCTCTGTATCCTAAGGTATATGTCATCTTATAAAACATAGATGACTTTAACTGCTATTCCAGAATTCAGGAAATAAACATGTTTTGAAGGCATTTTATGCAGAATTGATTTAGTTCTAAATACAAATTTTAAAATCTTACCATTTCAACCTCATAAATAATTTACATCGGATTTAAGACTTTTCAGTGTGGGAATGGAAAAATTTTCACTCTGGCTTGCTAAAATGGAAACTAATAAATCTGAAACAAACTTTCTGGAAACATTTTCTGGGTGTAGCATATTGTTATTCTTTTTTTCGAGGAAGTGATCCTGCTGTTTGATCTTGTTTATTTCTTTAGGTACGTATATGATTTCAGGTTTTCCTCGTATGAGAGTAATGTCAAAATATATGTGACAGTTAAGTGTGGTTTTTAATTATATCCTAATCAATATGGCAGTGTGAAGTCAAGAACTTGTAACTACTGGAGTTTTCTATTAAGTTTAATATATGACCTGCAGATATTTCAGTTCGGGCAATCCAGGAGGAACTTTCTTGAGCTTATTTTTTTCAAGGTGGATTTCACGTATACTTGGTATATTGGCAAAACTTCCATTTTCCACATCTTTGATTTTGTTATTCCCAAGGCCTAGCCTAGAAATAGTACAAGGAACATTTAATTAAATATTAATTGAGATTCACAACAGCATTGAAGAGCATAATTATTTTTTTTAAGATTGCAATACACAGGAGTAGACATAGCGGGGAAAAGAAGAACAGGGGAAAGATGATGAAATTTTACCTCTTATAGGAAAAAAAACCAAACAAACAAAAAACCAAAAAAAACCCCATGATCTAACAAATATTTTTTTCTTCATCTCCACTTAAAGGATAAAAACTAATCTGATGTGAGCAATTGTCCAGTTTTGCGTGCAGTTTTTCTACTTTTAGTGCCAAGAGTTAAAATGATAAACATCAACCAATATGCTTGTAAAATAAATCATGCCCTTTTATCAAGTAGTATGGCTACAAAGTAAACTCACAGAACTAAAAAGTGTTTTTCTAATAAATAGCCAAAGAGCAGCACGTCTTGCAAAAAACCAGTTATTTTTATATATATATAAAAAATAAACAGGACTGCCTTCTTTCCTACTTCCACGTTTTCCTTAAATTAGGCCTTAGTTAGGATTTTTGCTATAAGACTTCAAGACTTCAACCTGCGTTGCTAGGAATGATTCAGAAGGTAGAGGCACAGGTCGATTTGGAGTTGCTCTTTCCACACATCCTTCAGTCCCCTTTTTCTCCTTTCTTAATTTCTTCAGAAACTGCAGTTGGTATGTAAACACGGTTCAGTAAGTCTTCTTTGATGATAGTTTCTGTTACCAAATCCAAAATTCAGAGCTGCTCAGCCATGTTGTCAGCGTACTTAGCTGAGCTTTAGGGAAAGAACTTCCTTCTTTTGCCCTACATCAGTGATACATTCCTCAGAAACGTTTTTCTTTTTATTAAACCCCATCACATTTGGAAACAGTTATTGAGTTGTTCCTTTACCAGCTACTGTATTTCTCTCAGGCTAGTTTTCAAGAGGTGAATTTATCTTCTCTTATAATTTACCAGTTTTCCCATGTGTTTGTATAAACAAGTCTCAAATTTCTCTTTTTATGCCATCCTTTTATATTTTTCTTTGTGGTGTGTATGGATGGTCTCCTTCCAGTACACTTAGGCTTTCTCTGGAATCAAAAAGCAATTATGACTCTTAAATCCTATAAATTTAGTTGCAAGGAAGGCATTCTGTTCCTAAAAGAAAAATCAGTTGATGTTGCTGTATACCTCATTGGGGGGGCAATTTGTTAGATGAATGACCAAGGAGTTAAAATGCCTTGGCCTGATAGGGAACAGGCTAGAGAATACTGCTGATAAATAAGGTGACCACAAAGGTTCATATATTCCGAGTATGAGAAATACATGCAGTGCTTAATTGAGGCATATTACTACTTGCACATTAAGAGATACTGTATAAAAGCCATGCTATATTACACAACACCCATGTGCCATGAGGTAAGAGTTTATGGCGATTACATTTTGTAATCAGATGCTGTTCTTAACATACATTTCTATTACGAACTGCAGGAAAGACAGGTACTAACAAGGTTAATGTTTGGGGGGGGTGTGTGTTTTGTTTTATTTTTTTAAGTTTGATCTTATTTACATTAGTTCTTATGAAAACACTTAAAATTTTTAATTCTTTTTTCTCCCATTAACAAACAAGTATCAAATAAGGGATCCTGCCAGGCCTGACCTCTTGTCAAATAAAAGCATTCTGTGTGGGAATTTTACCTTTGAAGATCTTTATACCGGTTAAAATCTTCAAGTTCGATTGTTGTGATCTTATTGTCATCTAAATGAAGTTCTAGTAGACTGGAGGGCAAATCTGAGGAAAAGCAAATGCACGGTATGAGAAAAATAAGCCAACTTATTTTTGTTGGAATACTTAATTATGTTCCAAACAGCTTCTTTCCTTTGTGTTTAGAAGAATCTCGGGGGGGGTGGGGTGGGGGGTGTTGGTAGGAGCTTCTGCACCAAAGAAGTGGTAATTAGAGACAAGCATGCTACTATTTAAAATAAAAATCATCAACAATGTTTGGTTTAAAATACTAACTTTAAAAAAAAAAAATTAAGTTGTGAAAGTGCATATGCTAATGTCAAGATTTCAGACTTCCAAAATTTGGTATAATTTTGCTAGCTTTCTTTATAATGGCTTTCATGTACTTTTGGTTAACTTGTCAAAGATGTAAATTGTATGTTATGTGCAATTGTCTAATAGTGGGTAAAAATCCTACTCCTGTGGAACCTGCGATAGTTTTTTGTAGATAAGCATTTTCTTCCAAACAATGTAACACTTGCGCCGTCATAGCTTCTAACATGTGATCTGGGAGAAAACTTCCAGAAATCTCTAAGCAAATTGAGATATTTGATATGCTCTTTCCTGTGCTGGTACGCAGAACGTTTTCTCGCGTGGTACCAAATAGTCCCAATGCCGAACTGTCAGTGAGAATCTTTTTTACAATATCCTTTTAGGGAGGGCAGAGAAAGATAGTCACAAGTTTGAATTTCTATTTGCTAATCTTATATTCAGTTTTACTAGCAACTGTCTAGATGGCACCCTGACACCAAGCAAGACAAACCACGTGTTTCTGTTACTAATACAGCCTAGGAGGGCGCTGCTCCCATTGCTATTTGCTGTAGCATTACAATACTGCAGAAAAGGGGTATGCTTTACAGTTGGACTTTATGCCGGTTGACATGCTTTGGTGTCTGTTTGTTTGGGCTTTTTTCCAGTTTACATTCCAGTTTGCGGTTTATCCAGGTGCTGCTTGTGTCTGAGTTACAGTATTAAGAGGGAAGACTACCCATCCCTCTCCATGTTAGATTTTAAGTGCCTTTTGCATGTTACATTTTCTTAATCTTTCGTGTCACTATAACATTTGCAGTAGAAGGATCTACAAACTTAGTTTCCATTTGTGTAGAATGTGTTCACTATGAAATCCTGTTTGTTTATGATTTGTTTATGTATTTGACACCACATATTGGACTTAATGCTGTCTTTCCTTATAGGAGATTTCTCTATAACAAAGGCAAAATTGAATAATTTAATGTATGTTTATTTTTGTGATAAGTCATAGGAGATGGTAGTATGATGATACTAGAGAATGTCTTTTTGTGTGTGTGTGTTGGGGAGTGTTACCACAGGCAGCCAGTTTCTGATACTAAAATTACCTTAACAATTGGGGTGAATTGGTTTGCTTTGTTGTTGGGATTTTTTTTTTAGCATTCTCTTCTACGGGGATGCTTTTGCATATTTATCTGTCTATAAAAAGAGATTAAATTTAAGAAACAAGTTCTTTATCTTAATGATCCAGAAATAAATATCTTAGGGGCCAACGTTTAGTTTCCCTATAAGTTAATGAATGATAAAACATAAGTATTCTGTTCCTCCCTTTTTCTCTTATCTAGTAGTTTTGAGCAGTTGAAAATAATGATAATTTGGTTAAATACTATGGTGACCTACAGAAAATGCAGGTAGAGTGTTGCACTGAGTTCCTTAGCACTACTTTTTCGTGTGTGGAGGTCAGTGAATTGCAAAGCCAGTGTTTTAATTTATTACTACCGCCAAATCACAAGTTAACTGTTTAGTATGAAAGAGAGATTTAATTTTGTAGTGTGTTATGTTGAATTTAATTAAAATGTTAATAATAATTTCCATTTAGCAAAACCCCATGAAAAGATGTATGAAATGCTGTATTGGGTTTTGCATTAAGGTGGTTGTATTGCAGAGCATATTTGAGCGATGGAGTTGCTTGAAACATTCAACATCAAAGTTAGAAATTTTGGAGTTTCATTTTAAATGCATAAGGGAAGTGCGAATTCTGTATGACCCACATCAAGTATCAGGGAATTTATCCTTTCTTTGTAAGGATTTTTGAGAGGCTGATGTGAAAGATGCGAAGTGACATCTTATTGCCATTTTCTTCACATTGTTTCTCCCAAGAAGAGTCTCTGGATGACTTGAGAGGGGAGTGGATTGCCTGATGGGGAGAAGGCAGGAGAGGGGGCTGGAGAGTGAGTGTATATGCACACTCATGCACGCTTCTGAGAAGCAGGATCAGATACTAAGTGCAAAAAAGAAAAATAAGGTAGGAGGTGGTTTGGTAGTAATGAACAATACAAACCAGAATTTATGAATATTTTAATAGTCATACCGATGCTAAAGCATTCTGTTTAGGAGCATACTGGTATAGGTCAAATAGAAAAGTTAAAAACAAAGCATACCTTACCTTTAGGAACTGAAGTTAATTTAGCTTCTGCAATTCTTATATGATAGATATTTACTCCTTCAAAAGCCCCTGGCTCTATTCCATCATTGTTAAGAGGATTTGCACTCATTTCTGTCCAACAAAAAAAAAAGTATTTATGACATAAGAATTTTGTGTATGTTAGACGAAGTTGAAACAGCTGATTTCATTTAATTTATACCTTCTGATGTTCTAAGCATTAATTAATGTTAAATTAATTAATGTTTTACCTTTCTGAGGGGTGGAAGTCACAGCTTTCCATGAATAAAGGCTATCTAACTTGGCTTGCAGGGTTATCAGAAACATGACCTATGTAGCGACTTCACATAGAAATTCAATTGTAAACAATAGTTTTCACAGCACAGATATCTCTTTAAGAGGAAATTGCACATCGAGGAAATGTTTGAATGAAAATTATATATAGTGTTACATTTTTGATAAAGACATTTTCTTTTCTGCTTAATTGGACTTACCTAAAACATGTAGAGACTTCATTCCTTTAAATGCATCCTTGTGGATTTTATTAACCTTATTAGCATGAATTCTGAGCTCTGCTAAAGTTTTTGGTAGATTTGTTGGAATCTCAGTTAGCTGGTTATGGGACAAATACAGTCGTCGTAGCTTCTTTGTTGGTTGAAAGGCTTTTGGATGGATCTTGGATATTTTATTGTTGTTCAAAGCCAGTGCCTATGAGATATGGGAAAAGCAAAACAAAGAAAATTTCTTTATACAGTAATGTTGTTATTATGGATTTTAAGTCATGAATTCGATATAATTTAACAGTGAAGTATTTAAAATATTTTATTTTTTCCGTCATACCAAACTTTAGCACTTTGTATATACTTTGGGCATTTCAGTTGTTTGTGAAAAACAAAAAAGAACCTGGAAACTGGAGCATCAACTAGGAGGTAGAGGAAAAACTAGTCAGGGCTGACAAGGTGGCAATGGTTAATGAGAAGAATTGGCAAAACAATATATTTGTCATCACATATTTTTTTGGAATTGTGTGGGGGTGTTATTCTTTTTTGTTGTTGTTCCTTAGTGCAGACAAATTCTCAAAACTCAGAATTTCATCTTTTATTTCAGCATGATGCTGCAAAATGAAAGTCAGGGTTTTAATCTGAATTTCTTAAAAGTTAATGTTTGTATATGACTGATATACACACATGAATTTACATCTTATTTGCCATAATTTTGTAACTCCTGTGAATTTAAGTCTCTTTTCTGTACAGTACGGTAGTCTCTTTTTTGGGGAATTTTTTTGTTCTTGGTTGCTATGTGTTATCAGACAACTTGTAGTGAGTTACTACCGACAACAAAATATGAGTTATCTGAAACTATTTTGTAGATCAAATCACATGTCTTCATTTCCATATCTAGACTATTCATTTTTGTTCCTTTTGTACTTCTTTGAGCTGTTGGTAAGTCGTCTGCTCTCTGGAATTACACAAAATCACAGAAGGGTAGGGGTTGGAAGGGACCTGCAGATCATCTAGTCCAACCCCCTGCCAGAGCAGGGTCACCCAGAGCAGGTTGCACAGGAACGCTTCCAGGCGGGTTTGGAATATCTCCAGAGATGGAGACTCCACCACTTCTCTGTGCAGCCTGTTCCAGTGCTCTGCCACCCTCAAAGTAAAGAAGTTCCTCCTCATGTTCAGGTGGAACTTCCTATGTTCACGTCTGTGCCTGTTGCCCCTTGTCCTGTCACTGGGCACCACTGAAAAGAGCCTGGCCCCATCCTCTGGACACCCGCCCTTTAGATACTGATAAGCATTGATGAGATCCCCCCTCAGTCTTCTCTTCTCCAGGCTAAACAGACTCAGGTCTCTCAGCCTTTCCTCATCAGAGAGGTGCTCCAGTCCCCTAATCATCTTCGTACCCCTTGGAATTGTGGACAGGAAAGTAGACCAAAACAGAATTAATCTTTTTTTTCCCCGCAAAAAATGGGGATAGCTTAAGGAAATAAACAGGAAATGTTCCTTCCTAATCCAAGTTGCCGTCTGTGCCTTTGGCAAGTCAACTAGTACTCAGACAAGCTGTACAAAGTAAACTTTGCTTTCGGTAAAAATTTTGTTAGGCCTTGCCACAAATTAACTGATGAGAAAAATCAACACAGCTCAGAGTTTTCAGTTATCACATAATTAAGTGATGACTCTAATATATAATGTGGTGACTGCTGATGTAGTCCAGAGGTTAGTCCAGAGGTTAGTTTCTATAGGATGTTTTATACTGAATATAAACCACAGTTAGTGTGTTCACCCCTAACTTGCTGTTAAAACCATTCTGTACCCAGACATGAGACATCTGAGGGGAATTGGAAACACTTTGTTGCAAACAATGAATTTATATGGCTCCTATTTTTTCTGTCCTAACTTAACCTGTAATAATTAACAAGCTCATTCATAAACAGATGCGGTAAATTTTCAGTTCTTTCTCAGAAACCAAATTCAACTGAAAAGGATTTGGTTTATGTTAATGTTTCATGTCTTTCTAATGTGGAATAGAATCTCTTTAATTTCAATAACTTGTGGAACAGATGTGTCATTTTTACAATGAAAACTTTAAAATTGTCAATATTCGTTGGTACTGTATCTAGAGTGACATCTTACACAAATAGGTGTTCCAAAACAGATTTAATCTACCTTTCCAGGGCTCTGAGACTCTCTTATTTTCTTTCATTATAAAAAGGGACTATTGTACACTGTAATTTATCAGTTGCCAGTGATACTTATTTTAAAGCCTATCTCTTACGTGTATACTTGAGTGTCTTAAAAAATGTTAGTAAAGCACCTGACTTCTTCAGTAATTCAGTGTTGGTCTGCTTTCTGTTCAGGTCAGTTGGATTTGTAACATTAGTTTCAGTGGTGTGTTAGTTGTATGCTGTGTGCTTTTGAAAATACGCTCAGAAAATATCATTCTAGTTCTCCTGTGAGCTTAAATTTTGCTGCTATTTGACAGCTAAGTAGATAAAAAAGGCGCCCTTGTCTTGCAGCCTTTAAAATGTAGGGAGTGTTTCTGTGCATGCTAAGGACTGAATAAATCTTGAGGGTCTTTTTGGCAAGATACATATGGTACGTTTTCTGGGTGTTATAGAAAGTAGCATAGTTCTTATAGCTCAAAGAAATTTGCTTCTTACTATGTGGGAGCAGTCAAGTATGCAGACATTAGACTGTAATTTTATGCATACTATTGGAGAAGAAAAATACCATTTGTATTTTAAAAGTATCAAAATATTTGATTGCTAAATAAGATTTCAAACTTGGAAAATAGCAAGCTTACGTAAAGTGATGTGAGTCCTTGGAGATCGTTTTCCTTGACCTCTTTAATTTTGTTGTTTTGAAGGTCAATCATGCGGGTATCTGGTGGAATGTTGCGAGGTATTGATGTCAAACCTATTGAAGTATGTGAGATAAACAGAAGCATTATGTGCCTGTATATAAGTCCAAAGAAATGAACTGCTAAACAGCAAAACACAGTAAGATTGTTGATGATTATGATGGGAAAGAAAATACAAACAGACAGAAAGCAAAGAATAGAATGGAATGATGATACAGTTTCAGGAGGAACTGCTTCTATCCCTGATAGAATAATTGTATAAATTCCCTAATCCAGTTAATTGTTCAGTTACAAAAACACTTCATTTCATGCCATCTGAGATCCTGAATCAGCAGAAGACACTAGCAAGGGATAGTAACTTTCTTTTCAGTGGAAAGGCTGATGCATCAAATGCTAAATGCTGGTCTGGTTTATTAACAGTTATTCCATAATTAATAGGTTACAGTTATTTAAAATGAAGTTTATTAACAGGGTTTGGTTTTTTCCTATGTGTGAGTTTAAATGAAGGGGATTGCGATCTGTAAACCAGATGCATTAACCACAGTTTATTGCTGTCAGCAAAAAGTTTATTTTGATTGCTTAGTAATTGCATATTTTAAAAAACCCAGCAATTTGTGCATTGACTCAATGTTTCTAAGGCATGAGGAGCCTAGGATGAAGTTGAGGATGGTGGCAGAGCTGTGATGAGAACGAACGTCATTGCCACTGTGCTAGTGGCAGGAGCGTAGTCCTTTCATTAGTGTGAATCATGGGAAAATTTCAATGAACACTAATTCAAATTGGCACGATTAATAATGAATTCATATTTAGGGACTAGTATGTATCTGCAACAATGACAGTAGATTTGTCTTCGGTTAAAACGTTACCAGTGATGCGCACTTTAATGGCAGTTAAGCTGAGCAGACAGTTTGTACCCCGCTTATGCACTTGCATTAAGCTTCCTTCTGGTTTATTTACGGCCTCTTTTTCCATTGTTATGTTTTCTTGTCATTTGACCTGTTGCTTTGGTTGTGAATGAAGTACTTATTTAGCCACAGTCTTTTTTGAGAGAGGGGACTAATAGCTTGCCTGATGCAAACAGAAGGTAGATACAGCAAACTTTTGTGCTCCTCTGTTTGGATATAACTTCATGGAAGTAAATGAAACAGGAGAAAGTGTGATCTGAAATGTAAATATAAGTACTTTTGCATTCTGGGATTGTTCTCTTAGTGGTTAAAAAACTGTGCAGATTATATGTTCTTTTTAACCCAAATAAATATTCTGTTAAATAGTTTCTCAGTTATTTGTTACTTATTCTAAATGCCTATTCATTTTATGCTGTTATCAATAGAAGGTATGGAAGGTGGCTATAGCAGTTTATTCATTTTTTAAACCGATGCACGCTAACTGGGAAAACATGTTGTAAAAAGCGCTCGACAAATTCGTTGCTGGACACGAATTAGATATAGTTTGCAAGCCTAATTGAAAAAATGTAAGCTCCTTTTGAAAATGACTTGTAAAGGAATATGTGAATGCGTGCAATTTATGGAACTGTAGAATTCACCTTTTAAAAGGCAAATCCTCCAAAGGAGAGGCCAGCGGAGACCAGACACACAAATTCATTCTTACCTAGATCAGAGCAATGGACAACTCTCACATAGCACTGGCATCCAAAGGGGCATATCGGGAATAGATCAAAAGGAATTAGTGGTATAATTGGTTCGGTGGTTGGAAATAGAGAATTGTTGTCATCGTCGTCATCATCATCATCTTCCATATCTTGGAGCATCATATTCTTTAGTGTAAAATATGAAGGACCAATGAGAGGTTTGGCAGAGCACAAAGCCAAGAAGAGAAGGAGCGTGTATTCTTTCATATCTTCTTAATCGGAATAGCTAATCTTGAAGAGGAAAGTAAACAAACAGAAAAACCCAAACACGAGAATCGGTGAATGTGAAACAGCAAATAAAGGTATTGAACTCTCTCCTTCACTCTACTACGGTCTGTGGTCCTGAAAAATTACCTGTTATGAATTAAGGTTTAATTAGTACAGGAAAGATGAAGAATATTAAAAACCTTCTTTAAAATATAATATTTATACTGTTATCATAAAATTATATGTTATAATAAATACTTTAATAGTATAGAACATTAATTCATCAGAAGTTAATGTCATATCAAATTTTTTAGCTGAGTTTAAAAATAGTATCATCATTCATTTCAGGCTTTGAAGAGTAATTTTTTCAGTAAATTTTGCCAAAACTTGGAATTGGATTTATTTTATTCCTTCTCAATGAAAATATATTTTTAATGAGATACATGGGCATACGTGCATTGCTTGTATCTAGAAAATGGGGAAATGCTTGAGTAGCGATACATAAAATTCATGCATCAGGATACTCCCTAGACACTTGTTATTCTACTCCCTAAACGCTTCTAATTACGTGCTACTTATTCTAATCTGGAAAAATAGATAGAGTTTTCAGTCCTGACAAGAGCTTTTCCCAAATTCCAGTTATTTGTATATTCTGCTATTGATAGAAGTTCACCTCTGTATTTTAATGCAAGCACATTTGTATATGACTTTTATTTGATGAGGGCTCTTTTTTCTGGCAGGGGCTTGCAGGTTATGAATCCGTATCATTTGAAACCAGTAACTTAAGTGACATTCAGGAAAAAGCTGGAAACCAATAGTTCTGTGTGCGTATTTTTTTCTGTAAACGTTGTTGGTTGTTTTTTTTTTTTTTTAACCTAGCTGGGATAGGCCTAACCTACAGGCCATATTGTCATAAGGCCTGTACACTGTAGTTAGGTAGCCAGCTGAAAGGAGCTCAAAATGCACCATGCTTGAATTTAATGCCATGAAACTCATCAGCTTTCTAGATTACCTGTAACTTGAAAGTATCTTTCTTGTATATTCAAAGGTCCTTCAGTCTGGAAGACAGAAAGATGATAGATCTGTTACGGCAGGCACCTTCAAAGCAGAAAACCCCATGTGAGATAGCTACAATTATTTTTTCCTGAGGTTATTGAGAAGAATGCACAAGTTAGGAAGGACTTAAAAAGTAGCTTTGTCTTTAGAAAAATATGACAGACTCTGTCTCATTATAGCTGTTCATTCAGTTTCATTTAGCTTCTAATTTTACCAGATTTCCTTTAGCCGCACCTGACTAGGAAAACCAGGAGTCCAGTCCTACAGTATGCTGTGTTACCTGAGTAATGCTGATCAAAATCCTTAGATGTTTTCTACTTACTCTGGTTTTATTCTAAAGATGATTTTATTAACCATATAGCCCTATAAAACTAGACACAAGGGAGAACAGAGATAGTAAGAATTGCCACAGAATTTTTTGCGACTCTGAGAAAAGACTGTAAATTCAGCCCTTGACTCTACATTGCTCCTCCCCTCCAAAGCCCAATTCCAGACGTCGTTTGGATCCTCCAGCACACTGTGTAGCCCAAGAGGGGGCTGTTGCAAATTTTATTATGCATATCGTGTTTATGAAAATGTTTCTATTTAGACTATCGGAGACCTCTTTAGGGAAATACTAAACGGATGCCAGTTCTTGTTTGATAACTTAATTAAATGATTGCTGCTCTGTTTATAGCGGAAAAATGTCTTTGTGTAGGCATTTTGTCATTGGTCCTCAGTTGCAGGAAAAGGAGTGCACTGGTTTGTACAAGGGTATTGACTTTGCTTATTCAAAATTCTGAGGTTTTGTTTGTATTGCTTTTTTCTATACAGGATCATTTTGATGTTTCATACATATGGTTCTTAACCGCATTAAAATGCTGTGTATTGCATATATGGCTACTGCTGTAATGTATACATTTCAGGGTGCATAAAAAGATAAAAGCTAACAGTATTTAGATTACATAAAACTCAGCCTTTTGAAAAGAATGCGGTGACCCCTTCACCCCAAATATGTCTGAAAACAGAAGCACATTATACTTTGTATCTTGCAGATATGCGGCATATAATGGTAAGTTTAATGTCTATTGTAATCTTCCAATTGCGTGCTTATTTGAGTACTGTATCTTTTACTGATTTAGCAATCTCTTAAAAGAATCTTCACACCCATTTTCCCCATATATTTTCCTTTGTGTTTAAAATATTATTCTCTTTCAATGCTCCTGGAAAGAATTTTATAGTTGTACTTGCCATCCTATACAATGTGTTTTCTTGAAAGTGTCTTTGAATATAAACATTGCTGGGAACAAGATGTGGAACCTACATTTCTTCGTTTGGAAAGAATTGTGGTCCTGTCCGGCTGTACACCTTTGGAATATTTGGCCCTTTCAGTCTTGTATTT
Source organism: Dromas ardeola (assembly GCA_013398915.1). Lineage (NCBI taxonomy): Eukaryota > Metazoa > Chordata > Aves > Charadriiformes > Dromadidae > Dromas > Dromas ardeola. Next base: position 26,117 of record VYZM01005591.1, read on the forward strand.
CAGTTTCAGCAAAACAGTCAAAATGTTCAATACTTTAGTCATCCCATTAATTAGGAGATGAGGAGTCTGAAGCCTTTCAGACTTCTGAGTTCTCCTTGTTCTTGGACAAGTGCTTTAATGGTTGGGTTTTCAGAGATAGGGGCACTTGGAGTGGTTCTTCCCCTGGCTGCTTGGGTATTAATGACAAAATGTTCTGTGCCTTGTTCAGTGTACAATTTCTGGGTGTAGGATATCAAGCATGTCTTGGGACATCTAGTTTCTAAGTCCCTGCTGACTTCTACTTGTGATAGGCACTGGACATAGAAAGTTTTACTGTACCTAAAGGATAATCTTTCATGTACATTCCCAAAATGCCCTTCTGGATCTGGTGCTAGGAAGTTGTCTTATGAAACAATCTAAAAATCTGTTTCCACTCTTGCACCCTGAGCAAATGGATTGCATGTTTCCTTTCAGAAATTAAAAAAAAATAGTTATAATTTAAAACTATTTTTAGGTTGAGGCTGTGATTGGACTAGTGGCCAGTTTGAACTCTTGAAAAACATGTGTTGTTCACAAACAGTTCTAGAAAAATAGTGTTGAAATATGTCATTGATGAAATATATTAGTTCTGTGAGTTAAATCTCTTGAAAGCAAAACCCTTTACAGAAGGAAGCCGGAGTTGTGATACATTTTTTTCTGGGGGGTGGGAAGAGAGAAAAAGCCCTTGCTTCATCTTCCCATTTTGCCATTAGGAATCCTTATTGCTAACTGGCTTTGTAGTTAGGGGTGGTAATCAAGTTGGACTCCAGGTTTGCATTGGCCAAAGAACTGCCAAAGAATGGATTCCAAAGAACTGGATTTTATGGAGATTTTAAATTTTTTTTCCTGGTTGAGGTTTTGAGTTTCCTGGTAAGCAGATGTTGATACGTCTCTAGAAATGCTCTGACTCTGCAGCGCATCTCAAAGAACTTATACAAACTTTCTGCATGCTTAAACTTCAAGTGTGGGAGAATTAAAAGAAAATGAAAGCCTAAAATTTGAGATCCTAGTGCTCTTTCTGAAAATACTTTAATTATTTTATCAAGAGAATTTTATGACACGTTTAGTTAATTGTTTCAGAAGGTACAGTCCATGAGTACTGCTGTACTAATGGCTCCCTGCTGCCACTTGAGGCTTGTTCTGCTCCCAGGTACATACTTTCAGTTCTCTCATACCAGGTCTTCCACTCAGGCTGTTTTCTGAGCTGATTGAACTCACTGAATGAGCATAAAGCTAATGTGAGCAAGAAAAAAAGCCCAACACATTCTTTCTGGGTGAACAAACTGAATCAGTATGAGTATCAGAGCCAGCACTTAAGGAATGGGTGGAACAGCCTGGTTTAGGGGGACGGAATGTCAAATGGAAAGAGGGAAGGAGAAGAGGTGGGACAGCCATTCTTGACTTGTGCTAGCTGTTGGACAGGCTCCGGTGTTCTGTTGAGTAATACTCTAAGCAGATAGATGACTCTTGCTTGGCCTTGTCCATTCTCATTTTTACAGTCTGGAATATTGAAGATGAGTTTGAGAAAGAGTGTAGCGAATTCAAGGGGAGCTCATGTACTTAGAGGTTGTGTGGGAAATTCACACATAAGTGTGCAATAGTTCTGTGACATGAAAATTCTAAACAGGAATTATGGGAAGAAAAACACATTGTGTGAAGTTAGCAGTTACGTTAGTGTGGGCTGCATGCATTAAAAAAA
>VYZM01005592.1:0-22655 GCA_013398915.1 Dromas ardeola
GTGTTAAAAAGTTATCATCAACATAGTCTAAACTGCCAACAAGTCTAAAATACCAACAAGTCTAAACTGCATCTCAATAAAAGAAGGGTCCAAAGTTCCTTGCACTTTGTGTAGGCATTGTACTGTACAAATAAAATAGACCAGTCCTGTGTCCTGATGCTGTAGTCTTTTATACCCATTTTGGAGGGGGTTTGGAGGGCTGCCAAAATGCCAAGCAAGAAGAAAAGCAGAACTTCATTGTCAGAATAATGCTCTCAATGAAAGCTTTGGGCTTCATTACAATATTCCCAACTGCACTCTTATGATATATAACCAAAAGCCTCAACACAGAAGAGAAGGATCTTGCCCCTCGCACTTATTGAGCAACACAGTCAAACAGAGTTAAACAGGAGATAGATATTCATTGTCTTTTAAAACTTTAACATTCTGCATACAAGAGTTTCTGAGTTTATGTATATTTAGTCTTTCTCAATTTGCATGAAGTCTCTTTGGGAATTAAATGAACAGACAATGGGAGCTTAGGCAAACACAATTTTTGCTTTGCTATTGTAGGCTGATTACAATTTTTGTGACTCAGAACAGTGTGCCTAGAACTTGTGATAAACTGCTTTGTCATAAATGACAGTAATAAATAATAAATTTGAGGTTTCAGGTATTGAACGGTCTCAGATTAGTATCTACTTCCTGTCAAAATTGTTATGGCTAACATCTGAATGAGGCATCTGGAATTCTTCAAGGTTTGGCCAACACAGGAAATTGCATGAAGGTGTAATGCTAGACCAATTTAACTACATCAGCTCAACCTTACTTGCCTGCATACCTTCCCGGTTTATACTTGGCTTCTGTCATATACAGCCTACACTAGGCCAAGCCAAGCTTAAAGAAACTGTTCAGTCAACAAAGGTCAACATGTATTTCACTGTTAGTCGAGGGACAAGATGAGGCAGTGAGAAATAACAAGAAGGCAGGAAAAACTCCTGCAGAGTTCAGTGTCTTGCATATGGAGACTAGAACACAGGTCAGTTTCTTATTTTTGTAGTAAAGGGCAAAATGAGAAGCACTTACCAACAAGAACCCATAAATCTTTATACTGATTAACGCAATGAGCTCCAGAAAGTACAAAATACTCATTCACTATTGTCCCCCCGCAAAACCATTCACCATACTCATCTTCTAGTAGAACAGCGTGAAAAGAGAGAGAAGAAAGATAAAGCACAACAACGTATGTACAGAGAAATCCTGAGCAGCTAGCGGAGATTCATGCAGCTTTTCTTAAAGTAGGCATTTTCCTATGTATTTTCTGTCAAAGGCAGCCTTCATTCAGAGGTAGTGAGAGTTACACTGAGGTGTAGCCACCACAGTGAGAAACTTGTCAAGATAGACCTTTTTCCTGTCTCAAAGCAGAGTTTGTGCATTCAGGTTTTTTACCAACACTTTTTGGATGCTATTTTTTAAACAAAATTTAGGTGATATTGTAATAGTCCTGTTCCTACTTGTGTTTTTTAGTCTTGGCTACAACAGGAACTCCGGCTATTCTTCTGATGCTGCAACCTGTGTAACGGGGTGGCTGGCAAGGAAGGGGCCTGGTGGCTCACCCAGCTCTACGTCCCATATCTGCAACCCTAATCCTTCCTGGCCTCCCTCTCTCAGCTTTTGCTTGATGCTGAAATGAAGGCACAACGTATTTCATGGTAGGAGACCTGTGTAGAAACACGATACTCAGGAAAGTGGAACAACCACCCTGTATGTCGACATCAGGGAAGTTTGTCTCAAATCAAGGTCCCCTTGGCAAGTGGGGATGAGTATGATGAAGAGTGAACGGCTGCTGGTCCTGGTGAGCGGAGTCAGGTGTTGAACATGTCAGGATAAGGTTGCCTTGCCTGCCATGGGCACACACTGGGTAAAGTGCCAGCCTCCCCGGTGACCTCCGGATGGCTGCTTGGGGCCTCAGTGGTTCCCTCATCTTCAGGATGAGCATCTGGACTTGCTGTGGTTCCTGCGACTTTCTATCGACTGGATTCCTGATTTTTCTGAAGCTTTCATGCAACAACCACACGGGAACTTGACTGCAAAGACAAAACCAAAATGCTAATATGGTAGCATTGTCTGGATGGTAGTGGGACTTTGAGGCATGTGTTGCATGCTGAGAGCGAGGGGTTTCTGTGCATAAGGACCTGGACCTGTTGGAACGGGTCTGGAGGAGGGTCATGACGACCAGAGGGCTGGAGCACCTCTGCTATGAGGACAGGCTGAGAGAGTTGGGGTTGTTCAGCCTGGAGAAGAGAAGGCTCCAGGGAGACCTTATAGCAGCCTTCCAGTACCTAAAGGGGGCCTACAGAAAAGACGGGGAGGGACTCTTTATCAGGGAGTGTAATGATAGGATGAAGGTTAATGGTTTCAAACTGAAGGAGGGTAGATTTAGATTGGCTATCAGGAAGGAATTCTTTCCTGTGAGGGTGGTGAGGCACTGGAACAGGTTGCCCAGAGAAGCTGTGGATGCCCCATCCCTGGAAGCGTTCAAGGCCAGGCTGGATGGGGCTTTGAGCAGCCTGGTCTAGTGGGAGGTGTCCCTGCCCAGGGCAGGGAGGTTGGAACTAGATGACCTTTAAGGTCCCTTCCAACTCTAACCATTCTATGATTCCATAACACTGAGCAAACAGCTGTGAACGCTCAGCTGCTGTTACCAGCCTTCATTGTAGCTCAGAGCTACATTTCTTGCTGATTTAAGCTAATATATAGGATGTGGAGGACCACGGTCTTCCGTCTCTGTGGGGGATGGTGCCTGTGCTGTCCCTGAGGCACTGAGCCAAGTGACATGCAAGGGACAGTAACCTCCAGCAGAGCAGAAGGATAGACTGTTGCTGTTGAAAACAATTTCTGTCACCAAAGTGCCATTCAACAGAACTTGTCTGACAGAGCCCTTGGTTTAAGGGACAGTTTTATGGTCAGAAAAGTAAATCTGTCTTCCAGTGCCCCTTGTGTTGTTCGTCATGGCAACAAATTATTCAAACCTGCTGTAACATGGGTTTTGCAGCCAAAAGCAGCCTTTAGAGACAGGTACCTATAGTGAAGGAAAATGGTTTGCAGGGAAACAGGTCACTTTCAGGGAATCAACTCTTCATGAAAATGAGAGAAAACTTGCCTAACAGTTCAAGAAAAACTCCTTGACAGTAGCATTTTGCAATCGACTTAGATATGCAGGTGTCCTTATCAGGGGTGGATCTGCTAGATTTTTTCACAACATTAAAAGAACTTTGCAAACGCAAAAGGACCAGAATGGTTGAAGAATGAAAATAATTTTCCACTTCTAAAACTTCCCCCTTTTGAGCGAGTGGGCAAATGGTTCAGCATTTTCAAAGTATTTAAAAGTTAAACATCTTCCATTATTGTCATCACTATTTTCATATACCTGTTGTTATTAAATTTTTTGTAATTGGAAAACTGAGCTAAGTATTATATGTTAGGAATTATAAACTCATGACAGCAATTTAGGATTAAATTACAAAGGACATTATAACGAGTATCATCTGAGAGTCAGAAGAATAGACTAATAATTGTTAATATTCACTTTGAATGGAGGTAAAACTGACGGATTTAAATTCAATGTCAGTAGTTATTAATGTATTTAGGTTACTATATGTTAACTGCAGAAAACCTGGTTTTAGAAGAAAATAGAAAGGCAGGTTGTATTCCTTTTAAAAGGTGATATTTGAGGGTAAACAAGTGACATATAAATGCAATCACATTTTGTCATTACTGATGAAATTATGACTCCTTGTGGACTCTACCTTGTAAAGGGAGAAGTTTCTTGGGTTCCTATTCGTTTGGATCTGTAGGTGTCCAGCACAAGCTGGAGGCCTTGCAAACAGACACCAGTTCTCACCAATAAGAAATCTAACCCGGTCCTTTTTAACAAAATCTCCTGAAGCATGAGAGACCTGTTTCAATCTGTGAGAGAGGAGAAATCAGAGCCCCAGTGTAACCACCGGTTTCCCATATGGCTTTGTACCTGCTGGGACATAGGTTTTGCAGTCTCCTCCGAGAATGCACCCACTTACACAGAACACTTCCATGCATTATTTTTGCCACTGCACATTGCTCACAGTTGCACAATTTGATGTTACTTAAATTACGACCTTTGGCTAAGATCTTATTAACTTTGTTGGCAACACCTCAAGCAAGCGATGTGAAAGGCGTGACCGGTTAACATGATTCCTTCTGCTGCAACGGCGCTGCAACACACCAGCACTTCCCAAACGGGGTGATGATGTGATGTGGGTCCCGTAGAAGGACACTTTAAGTGTGGCTTCATACCTGCAGGTTTTGTTGCCATTGCCCAAGGCATAGCCAGCAGCGCAGGAACATACAACTTGGTCATCTTCCGCTTTGCAGAACAGCTCACAGCCCCCGTTGTTGACTTTGCACGCATTTGGCACGACTGCGAAGGAGACAAATTTATAGGCAGGTTACAAATTCATGGTCATTTAATAAAAGCACAAGCAGCTCATAAAACTTCGCTTGCAAGCATTAGTCAACCTCCCCACCATTTGGGGAAATTCTGTGCAATTCTTGCCAAAGGCCTTAGTAATAACAACAATTGCAACTACCATTATTTAAAAAACAGCAAGTTGTCAACATTAGGTAGACCGCAATTATTTTACATCCTATTCTGTGTTTCCCAGCTATAACTGACAACTCTTTGAGGTCAAAGGAAGGGATAATCCATACTCACCAGTACAGCCAACCAGATGCTGCTTAACCTGTTCCTACAGATTCACGATGAGATTCCACAGCTCACCCACGCAGCCTAATCTGCTCCTTAACTAGTCTTATAATGTCTAAAAAGTGTTTCCTAATGTTGAACCTGAGTGTCCCTCAGTGTGGTGTGATCCCACTACTTCTTGTCCTAGCTGTTCATCCTCGTGAAAATGGAGATTTCTTGGTTTTATTATGGTTTATAAATTTCCAAATTTCCTTTGTTGTGTATTGTGGGACTGAGGGTGAAATTTTGGTTTTGTTTTTACTGAATTGCCTTCTATTTATGTTGGACCACTGTTCCGGTTTCACAAGGTTGTCTTGAACTCTCATCCCAACTTATGCTAGTCCTTCCAGTCTGGAATGAGCTATAAATTCAGTGAGTAAACACTTTCTTCCATCTTACATGTCCGTGCAGAAAATACCAAGTATCCGAGGTCCTGTGTGGAGCCCTGCACTCTGTATAATCTTTCAACCAATTAGCACAGTTTCTCAATCAGATGTGCAAACTTATAGTACTTTCATTCAGGCCATGTTTCTCTTTCTGTTACAATAAAAGCATTATATAAAATGATGTTAGAAGCCTCCCTGAATGGAGAGACCTGACATGTACTGCGTCTTTTGCAGTCACCCACCCTATTATCCTGTCCTTGGAGGAGATTGATGCGATTTGTTCCTAACTACTGCAATTCAGCAGTTTCTTTTCTCCTTGTTGAACACAAATAATCTGGTACCTTAAGAAATAAAGATTTTCTTGTCCATTAGGAATAGACTAACATTCTTCTTGGTCTCTCTTCCAATACCCATATACTTAGATCAGTTCTTGATTTTCACATCATGTTTATCTTATTCTATTTATTCCTTAGCTTTTCTGGTTTTATGCCAGGATGTTTGCAATTGTTTTATACAGATCTAGATTTTTCTATACTTCCTTCTGGAGGGTCAGGTCATGATGGCGCTCATGATTTTAATTAACCCTCCTGTCCTTTCCTGACCTTGGCATAGTTCGGACATGTGCCTTAAACACTTTGTGGTTTTGTGGGTTTTTTTTAGAAGTAGCCAGATCTTTCTCTCTTTTAAAAGATACATTAATTTTATTCTCTTGTTTTTCTTTACTTCCTTCATGAGCTCTGTCATTTTACAGCTACTTTTATTAAACTAATCTTCTGTCTTTGTATTGTCAGCCACTTCTAGCCCATTGATTAAAATCAAACATAGACGAGTGCACTCAAAACTGCTCTCTACATGCTTGTCTGCGAAACTTTTCCTTGAAACATCCTGAAGACTCTCAGGGCACCATACATCCCACTAAGTACCTTTTTCACCTCGTCTCTGGGATGTCAAAATCTCCCTCTTACTTCCAGCTCTTGTAATGTTGGTGACTCAGGTGTCTGCTCAGCTGTGTCCAACCAGTCCTCTGTAATCACCAAATGACTTTTACAGTAACAGTAAACAAGAAAGCACGTCTGCAGTATGATTCACACACTTTACTCTGTAGAGAAGCATCTCAGGCTCCAACCTCAAAGTCAGGTGGGACGCTTCCTCGAGTGGAGATGTGATGTTTGTGTTGAGAGTTAGACAAACACAGAGTGGGGTTCTCGTTCCCCTCTGTACTGTTAAACCTTGTGGAGGTCATTTTGTCACCCAATAGCTTATGAATAGATAGTAAGGATTATTTAATTATCACATCTCTTGAGGGCATGAAGAATAGCACATTGTGCTGCCAGTTTGAAAGCCCTGCGTATTGACATACTAACTCAGTATTTTACACTGACACAATTATTTCAGTCCAAAATGTTATTCCATTAGTGATTCAGCCCTGGATATTATTGCACTGCAGCAGACAAATTGGAGCAAGGTGGGTGAGAAAGAAAAGCTACCAGGTTTTCATTCATGTCGCCTCGGTCCACAAAGCACAAATAATGGCGAATAATTACCTGTGTGGTTTAGGCAAAGCAGCACAAAGCCAAGGTAAAGCAAAGGCTCTACCTGTCTGCACCATCTGAAGGAAAAGGAGGACAACAGGAAGAAGCCACATTGTCCCGCGATGACCTGCCATTGCCATCCTCCGAGCTCACTGTGTGTCTCCCACCAGTTTCTCTGCAGGGTTCTGGGGCAGCTGCTAAATGAGAAACACTACAGTGCAAAGGTCGTTAACACATGAGAAAACAAAACCTCTAGGAGCAAAGCCTGGGCTCAACGTCAGCATGGGACAACATTAAACCAGAAAAAAAGCCACTGTGCTGCAGCAGTGCCACCCTGATAGCTTGCAGGTGCCATGTGTCGGCAAAGCCCCTCTCTCCTGCATGGGCAGCGTAGAGATGGGTTTTGCCACCGAGGCTGTGACACCTGTGCATTTCAGACTCCTCAGGAAGAGGGGAGTCCATAAACCAGGGCAGGTTCTGCCTCAGCAGAATAACATGTGGTCGCATGGTTGAACTTGGTTATGCCTTCTTCACTGAAAAGATTGTCAAGCATTGGAATAGGTTGCCCAGGGAAGTGGTTGAGTCACCATACCATGATATACCATGAGGTATTTAAAAGACGTGTAGATGTAGTGCTGATGGACATGGTTTAGTGGTGGACTTGGCAGTGCTAGGTTTACGGTTGGACTCAATAATCTTAAAAGTCCTTTCCCACATGCATGATTTTATGATTCTATGCTACCAAAACTCCAGATACCAGGCTGCCACTTGGTGATTTTCTCTGCCGCACCATGGTCTACGTCTATTCCCTTTCTCCCTGTCTGCTGTGGGTGACTCTACATCTTCAGGAAATACAGAAGAAGCCTCCCTAAAAGAGCTTTACTAGCCAGGCAGCAAGGAGCTTGAGTAAGTGATCTGGCTGTTGTCCCTGCTCCAAGGAAGGCAAAACAACCAGAGCCAGAGCTTTGTGCCTCCTGCAGGTGGGACAGAAGTGAGAAACAGCTCAGGGCACTAAATCTGCAAAACTCAGTAAGCATTTTGCAAAGGTGTTGCCTCCCAGCTCTGGTTGTGCCTTAGGAAGGAAGTGTAAGCCTGGGGAACAAGAAAAAAGAAGAGGAAAAATTCAGGCTTGTTTCTGGGATAGGCCTGTAAGGTATTGCACAAGGTTTTGGCCTCTTTTATTTCAAACCACTGTAGTGTGACGCGCTTTAAGTAGAGCGAAATTCATGGTCGTGCTCACAGGTGATGCCTTTGAATCCAGTGGAGCTGGTGAGTAGGTAACCTCTACAGATGCTGGACGGGACCTCTGGGACACGCAGAATCCAGTCTCTGTCACAAGTGCCAGACCAGACCATACTTTCACAAATTCATCAATTTCCACCTTATTCTGGATGGATTTTTTTTCTTTTTTTTTTGGCTCACACCACTCCATGGGCACAGCTGTTGACAGGGCCTTGTGGTGTGTACCTATAAAAGACAATCCTGTCAGGTGAGTCACCTGTGTCAGGGAGCAATGAAGAAGAAGGAAAACATTGCCTGGTATTACTGTGCTACCACAGGTCATAACTGCATGACTGTAACAGCGACCCTTTGCTTGTGTTGCTCACCTGGAAGCACAGAAAACAGGGGCTGGCAAGACCTCCAGGATCACCCAGCCCAGCTCACTGAGCCAACAAGGGATCGAGTTTACCTCTGTTATTCTTGGCATGTTGGCCAAGGCTCCAGCGAAGGATCCTTGTGTGAAATTGGTTCCAGTTGGACACCGCATCTGCAAAAGTGTGTTCTCCTGCCGTACTGTAGGATACCATAACGAAGGCCAACTTGTACAACTTCACTCCCTAGGGCAGCCCCCACATGCTGCACTCCTGACGGCTACTTACCTCTCTTGCTCTGAAAGACTACCAACATTGGAGACCTCACTGCCCTCAGACAAAATCCATTGGAGGGCTTTCCTAGTCACAGCCTCAGAAGGTTTTCCCTGAGATCTCCCTGAACCTTTCCTGCTGCAGCTGAGATGTGCTGTCTTTTTATCTTCATCACAGACATGAAGATCTGATTAGTACCTACATCTCTGCAGCAGCCTTTTACACACATGAAGGCTATTGCAATGCTTCTCCTCAGGCCTTCTCTATTTTAGTTGAAAGAACCCTCACTTTTCCAAAGCCCAGTGCCTCACGCTCAGAGTCTCTTGCCCAGACACATCATCTTGGACTAGGCCTGAGCAATGTCCTACCTTTTCCACTCTCCATATTAGTTCTTTCCAAAGCCTCACAGTGATTGCCCTCTTTACTTACCATTCTTCCTTTCTTCCCGTTCTTCTCAGGACTGGCTTTTCTTTGAAGGCTGAGGAAACCTGAGCACTAGGGGGTAGGTTAGAGCTTCTCCCTTCCACCATCCTTGGTAAATGTCAGCTCTTGCCTAAACCAGCAGTGTTTCCTTACCAAGAGGAGTTCTTGTATTTTAAAACCCAGCAGTTTACACAGCAGCTGTGTGCTGTACCTCTTGCCTGGATTTTACAATCTGTTCAAATTTTGCAATGTGAAATTACCCCAAAACGATGAGGCTACAAAAAAAAGGGTCTTTCTTTTCCTGCAGGCCCTAGAGTTGGTTATGGGCTTTGGTAGGAGGCCAAGATGCAAGCAGATGTTTCACTCATGTCCTCTCAGCATGGCAGGGACACTTACAGAATGAGGAATGAATATAAAGCCCTTGAGCCTCAGTCACTATAGGTGCCATGGCGCAGGATGAAAGGCTCTCTAGGACTTGTTTCGTTTGTGGAAGACATACTCCGATCGCAAAGCACAAGGACAAAGTCTCTCAGGCTCTGCAGAATAATGAAACGTCCCTTCTAAACACAGTTGTGTTACACAAACGTGGACTTTTATCACCCTCTTGCATGCTTGTCTGTTAAACCAGCTCTGTGCCTGCTCTCAAGGTCCTTCGCTTAACAAGGTCGTATATACACAGCAGCTAGTAAAACCCAGCTACTGCCGCCATTGCCAGAGGGATGTCCTCCCCTCAGCCACCTCAACACCTTCTACAGTCCAGTCTGAGATTCACTTCAGCCCTCAGGCTTCACTGGAGTAGAAGAATGCCCTTTGCAGGAGCACATAAATAGGATTTGGGTAGCACCTAGGCCTGAGGCTGTCCCTTTGAAGAGGGGTGTTTCACCCTGGTGGAGCACAGGGCAGGCTACCAGCGGGAGAAGGGATTAGAACAGCAATCAGAGGACAGAAGAAGTCAGGGAACAAACATTGCTGAGCAAACACTGAAGTAGGCCCACTGAGGGTTTACACAGGTGGGGACGATCAAGCTGGGGTAACTGACCTGCAGTCCTTCCTGCCCGCATTTACTGCTGACTGCAGCAATACCTTGCTGCTCTGCAGAGCTGTATTTCTAGTTTTTCAACCTGGTTTGCTCACAGCACTTGCTACACAAAACCAGCCAGTACCAGCTCAAACCCTAAGAGATAATTAGCAGGCCTCTGGTGAAGTTCAATGTTCAGTTCAGTTCAGTTCAAAACAACCCGCTCTAACTTTCATGTTAGACCTGCTTTGAGCATGGGGTTGGGCCAGATCACTTACATCTGTCCCTTCCGTTGTAAATTTTGCCATGATTTCTGTAACTAGGACTGAAGCTGAGAAGGTTTAATGAATAATAAAGGGAGGAACAGTACTTCACATACAAAAAACCATCAGAATGCGGAGCTTCTGCCTGGAAACCTTACAGCACAGATCAGATCATAGTACCTGAAGAGACTATGCATGGGAAATCATTGGTTGAGTTTGCCTCTTTCTAAGAAAACTAGTATCTTGGCATCTAACTTGCCATTTATGAACATCTAGGCCAGTGAAAGCCAATTTCAATTACCCCCCTCCATTCTCTACCTCCTCATCAGCCTTGACATAAGGCGGGTGAAATTTGCCACACATGTTTGTTTAGGGACATTCATTCTTTTTTCACTCTCAAATGAGATTTTTTCTTCATATATTTGTAAGCTGACTAGAGGGAATAAATTAAAAAAAAAAAAGATCAAAAAAGAAAGAATATTTTATTTCAGATCCTGGTGTACATCAATATTGCACCTTACAGAAGAAACATCTGGAACAAGTACACATGCAAGGAGCTTTCCAATCCTCAGCCATACACAATCCAGAACGTGATACAGAAGACAGTGAACATGCACGTATTTTTTTTTCTGATGAGCAGCAGTGTTCAAGTTAAACTAAAGTGACATACAACCCATATAAAGCGAAATTCCATTTTAACTAGCTGCTGTGACCTATGCAGGCAATTTTGTGGAACATGTGGTTATTTAGCATCACACGTTGAATACTTACTTGTGTCTCAGCTTTTACCAAGCAAGCTTCCCTGCTCCCTTCATCTTCTAAATACATCTGCAAGTAGAAGCTGAACAGCTCTAGTAATAACAAACTCCCTACTGAAACAGCTGGCTGCAATATGAGGATTAACTGAAGTCCTGTCCTTCCCACTTTCATCATGATTAGTGGAAGCTCGTATTTTCTCCAGGAGCCTCTGGCAGAAGCACTTGGGCAAACAGACAGAAACCAAAATGGCAATAAAAAAAACAACCAACAAACGAACCAACCAACCAAAAGACTCCACTGAGCAGCCACTTTGTTTAGGGAAAGCCCCTCACTGTACAAACTCAAAACACCACCAGCAGTCTGCATGTACATGCTTAAAACCAGGAATAAAACAAAAAGAAGCAGCACCATAGCTTTAAGGAACCAGCTCTCAAAACAAGTTTAGTAGATGTGGCTTAAAAAAAAAAAGAAAAATAAAGTTTCCACTACAGAAACTGCACCTTGTTAGCTAACAGAAGGATCCAGAGCCACACCACTAAAACTTTTGTCTCATAGCTGTTTTTACCCAGCGTAAGAACCTGGACAGTTTGGTATAGACACCATATTTGCCTTTCCTTGCACATCCTTCTCCCCAGCTAACAATTCCAGTAACAAAATAAGTATCTTTATATCTGGTTACATGGGGACCTCCACTGTCTCCTTGACAAGCATCTTTTTGCTCTGTTTCATAACCAGCACAGAACATGTTCTCTGTTACTGCAAAGTTAGTGGATTGCTTGCAAGTGTTCCTATCAACATAGGGGACTTCAAGCACTTTCAGTTTTTTGGATAGTCGTCCACCTTCAAATTCACGCCCAAAGCCACTAACCATCCCAGATCTTTGGTTCATCAGAACTTCGTTAGCAAAGTCTGCTTCAGGGAGGCACGCCGCGATAACATACTCAGAAAACGTTATAGGTTCCTTCAGCTTCATTAAGGCTATGTCATTATCGTAAGTCTCAGCAATGTATTTCGAGTGAACAAATATTTTGTCCACAGTATGCATCGATTCAGACTGTTCTTTCTTTTCTCTGTCCACTTCACCTGTACAAGATTATTAAAAGGGTCGTTAATATGGACATAGTAGAAGAAATTAAGAACAACTTTGATACAGGAGGAGCGTAGTATACCCATTCCTAACTCTTTGCCTAAGCCCTTATACCATACAGGTAAACTGTAAAAATGTATTGCAATATTTATTAGCAGCACCTGGACCAGCTCCACTTCCCAGCTTTTGTTGATGGAGGTTTTTGTACCAGTTTACAGAAAGGCATAAACTGATTCAGCTAAACTAATGCAGCTTTGGGAGGAAGCTCTTATAGGAGCTTGAGCCTGGCTTCTATCAGGGAAGAGAAACTGGTCCGCATGAAGACAAAACCAGTGCAAATATAAAGTTATGTTGATCTAGTATCATGCCTGAGAAGTGAGGCAGTCGTAATTTGAGTTTGTTTCTTCTTCCTCTAGTAAACGTATCATAGCCAAATCACCAAATCTCTATGCTTCAGATGTGCCAGGAGTGATAAGCGTTCTGAAGAAGCACTACTCTGAGGAACACAATGTTAGCCAACACTTCTGGAACGTTTGTTCTTAATCACTTCCAACTGGCTGGCAAAGAAGAAAGGGATGCACCATTATCACCTTCCACATCAGCTGTCCCTGTTATTACAACGCAGGATTCCCACAATAACAATAAGTTATAAAAAGCAAAGCAAAACCAAAAAAGTAACAAACCATAACAAATAAATATGAGTACATCTCACACGAGATTTAGAGCACAGAGGATTAGTCTGCAACACATGCTCAAACATCACACGAGTAAAATAAATAACCACTTACCAACAACAACTTTGATTTCTTTAGATTGGTTCATGCAATGAGCTGCAGTAAGTATAAAATTTTCATTCAAAATAGTTCCACCGCAAAACTCTTCATTTTCCTCGTTTAACAGAACAGCCTGCAAAACAAAAAAGGAAAGTGCAGAATCAAGAAGAGCAGTTTAACTTCAATGAGCTATAAATAGGTAATTGATTTCTCAACACACTACATGCATGCTTATTACTACCACATGTACTACTCTGCGAGTGTCTCCTAATATTGCATACTCACATGACTATGCTACAGAATGGCATGTACCACTACAGAGTCTCAACTGTCTTTAAGTGAAGTAGACGTTTGGCTTCCACGTCACCTCACTCACAGTGCTTAGTAATGCCTTTTAGGAACAAGACACTGACTGACTGAGCAGGGAGAATGCAGCCCCCAACTCACCTCATCCCTTGGACTTACCACCCCAGAGAATTCCTGTTCAAGCTCTGTTCCCATTTGACCCCTCCCTTAGTGTCCTGAACACAGAAACTAATTTTGTCTAGTCCAAACTCAAAGAGAAAAATGTAGATATGAAAGTGTATTTGTGAAGCAAATGCGTTTTATCTGACATGCTCGCAGGTGTGCTACCTAAATGGACAGACAACTGGACTATAACTTGCAAAAATGACACTGGTAGGCCAGCATGGCCCAAAAGCCTTCTCTGGTGACCGGTTAAGCAGCACCATCTAAAATTGCACAAAGCTTTTCATTCTGATATTTTAAGGCCGCAGTTTGCAGAACAGAACATCTAAGTGCCTAGGTACCTCCAGCGTACTACAAGGGTAACATTCAGAAGGCAACCAGGTTAAATGGACAATTGCACACATTCCCTCTGAAACACGTTCTGCTTACATGCAGAGCACCAGCATCAGATTTACCTGCCATGGACATTCGCCAAGATGACACTCATTGCCACCTACTATCCTGGTATCGACATATGGAGTCTTGCTACTTGTGTCATTGCCAGGAAGGACGGTTGGGCTTTCTGTGGTAGTAACAATGTCCTCCTCCGAACTTGTTCCATTTGTGGGAGGGCCGTCTTGATCACTAGTTACATTGCTATTATCAGGAGGTAAAATAACTGACCTTTTTTGTCTTTTCACAAGAACTTTTCCACAAGGATACTTTTCTGTAAAAACAAGAATGTTAAAATTAAAGATGGACAGAAACACCAGCACAAGAGGAAACTCCTTGACAACAGCATCTTACACTAAATCAGTTAATGCAGCTGTCCTGTTTTCAGAGCACTAGCAAAACCTTGGCAGATGCAACAAAGGAGGAAGCGAGAGGGTCCTAAAACTTGTCCATAGGTTCAGTCTCTGGCCAGTGTTTTCAAAGTATTTAAAATTTAAAACATCTTCTTTAATCGTTTACATCCCTGTATTAATGTACTTGCTCTTACTAAAACAATCTTAATTAGGAAACTGAGTGAAGTGTTTTATTTTAGGAATAATATGGCCCATGATAAAACCAACATCATGAGTATATGGTTGACTTATCCCTCCCCCCAGGTTAACTGAAATCTATAGCAAAAATGTTTTTGGGAGGTGCTACTTTAGACGGAGTGTAGGTTTAAGCAAATGAGATGTAACTGCAATCACTTTTCTCCTGTCACCAGCAGAGTTTACTCAGGTAATTCTGTGAGAGGCCCCTTGCAAAGCGTTCCAAATCAGCTAGGTTTGGTAAGTCCATCGCATCACCTCACACATGGAAGGCTTTGGAAATATAAATCAGTGTTAAACCTACGTCATGTAGAACACTGGTGGTTCAAAAGACATTCTTTAAGTGTGAAACAGCTCTCATCACCATTGCTATTAGTTTATTACGTGACTTTGTACCTGTTGAAACACAGCGTTTGCCATCCTCTGCTAGAGTATACCCTTTTGCACAGGAACACAAAACATTCTTCTGTACACTTTTTTTGATGCTGCAGAAGTGCTCACAGTCACCATTGTTTATTTTGCAGTACTTTGGTATGACTACAAAAGAGAGAAGTTTGGAGAAAAACTGTAAATAAACACTGACTTCACAAAAGATCTCAAAGCTCACCAAATTAAACTCCCCTCTTTAAACAGGATCTGTATCTCCACCTGTAAAACACCTGAAGCACATCTTAGTAACAACATGAGAGGCTAACATCAGCTTATGCCTTACAAAGCAGTCACATCCACTGCATGAAACATGCTTGCCAAGTGCAAGTGGGCCCAGTGGCCATGTCATGGCCAACTCATTGTTGACTGCCATCCTATTCTATGTATTTTTCCAAAAGGCAAATAATGCCCATTAAGAAAGGCTTAACGCTCTACGTTTCAGGTCCCTGGGAAATTCACTGCCACAGCTCTCTAAAGCAGAAACCTACCAAATTCACAGTTCTTGCCTTGATAACCATCCAAGCACGAGCAAGTGTAGGAACCAAGTCCATCTTTACATTGTCCACCATAGTGACAAGGATTTGAGCTGCACTGGTTCCCATCTACAAAAAACAAACCAAAAAACAAATTACCGTAAGAGCGCAAGCATTTTTAAGTGAACTCTGAAGGGGTGTTAGCTTAAAAGGCATCTTTCATCCTTCCACTTAAAACGTATGTCCTGTGAGTTGCGACATTCCAGATGGAACAAGGAGTATAAATGCAATCATTCCACATCAGCAATGATTCATATATATATCCTCAAGTTTTGCAATCTGTTTTTGGTGGCTACTGTATGACAGCACATATGCAAGCTTTTTCTTGTACGAAGATAAAGTAATACTTCATGGTCAGAGTATATACATCATTTACAGCGAAGGCTGTAAAAGCAGACAGGACATTTCCACATTGCAACTGCTGTCTGAAGGTATTAACCTTTTGGCCTCTTGCATTTCCCTACAGTTTCCACATAATAATGACAGCTTTTATTTCCTTAAAGGTCATCTCATCCCTTGTGCATGCCTTTTGCCTGCAGCGCAGTTCATTTAAAGAAACAGACACCAGCATATTAATCAGAAGATTAAAAAAACAAACAAAAAAAACGCTTTAAAAGCCCTGCTAAATCTGTGTGTGCAGGCCAAATTCCTGTTTTGTGCTGTTTACAGTACCAAAATTGCCACACTGTATCCATTGAGGTAAGAGCTTGGGCTTCAAAAAATCAGCTCTTACCTCACGCTCCCCACATCTACACTGGGATCTCCCACGTTTGAAAGGAAGTTCTTCAGCCTTTCTTCTGACCTGACCTGACTCCAGGGCCCCAGCCACAGGCATGTATCTCACAAACTCAAGTTACACATAGGACAGTGAGGCTGCACTTGCGTTTGGAGACACATTCCACGTAGCAGCCCTTTCTCCCACCCCCACAAAAGTATCTCATGCCTGCACTGATGCTCGCTGCCACAGTCACCTCCATCTAGTGACCTGCTGAAACAAATGCACTCCCCCACCGCATGACCTTGCTGGGCTCTTCTGTGCCGTTTGATAAGAAAACAGGATATCCGGAGAAGTGGCGCTTGCTTAATAATAATTCGTTGCTTTAGACACATGCTCTTCACATTTTTGTGTTTTACCACCTGTTCTGCCTCTGTTTGGAGCAGCTGGAAGAACGTCAATGCCCACAGAGGAGGTAAGATGCAAGAAACTGCTCACCCTAAGGATCCAGCTTGCCACCTGCATAGTGGCTCTGGCCTGTGACCTCATCTGCTGCAGCTTTATCTGTCACAGGGAATATCTGCTGGGCTTTGTGTACTGTCCCCATGCCTCAACACCCCTTCTGTACCCACACTGGCCAAAACCAACAGCACTCCAAATACTGCGTCTGTGTGGTCCACCACTTCAATGCTGTGGCCAACACAAAGTTATCAAACTGTATTGCACAGTCGCTTGCCAGTGTGATGTCACCTTCTGTGCCAGAGTGTTGTTGATTCCTGAATTATAGAGCATTTTGTGGGATGCATTTTCTACAGAACTGTTTGACATTCAAGGAGGACATGCCAATACATTAGCAGATACTGGCCATCAGTCTTTTCTATTTTTTTCTAAAGGTCTGAGTTGTATTTATTAGGGTTCTAGTGTTTATAATCACTGTGCAGGGACAGTTTTTTAATGCATTTGTGTTTGGTAATGTGTTCTCCTGAAAGTACGTGTCCAGCTTGCGTGTTAGGAGGAGTACCTCAAAAATGTTGACCAAAGACAGCTCAGCTTTGTCTTTTGGAGTCTGCAGAAAATTGAAGACGGTTGCCATGAAGAAGATGCAGACTTTCACAATCCTCTAAGTGGGGGATGAACTCTGCAACCTACAGGCTGAAATTTCAAGTGTCCATCCCCAACAGAGGGAAGGTAACACCACCATTTACCAAAAGAAAGACAGACTCGAGGCCTGCAGCACAGCTCCTGGTTTCTGCCTCCCCTGCAGTGCCAGAGCACTCCATTCTATAGTGGTCTTAGCTAAGCAGCATCCTACTGTTAGAAACTGTACCTGTTTAGTTTTTCCCTACACTGTAGTTGCTGCTGTGGTAATGAGTTTTATATCGATATTGCACAAAAGCATTGCAGAATACCCTACTAAAAAAGGAAGAAAGAATGAATTGTTCTAGTAACTTAGCTGAGGGTAGCTAGGGTTTTCAATGCTTCTGAACACCAACAAAGCATTCGTGGACTGTGGTTTAAAATGTATGAAATTGGCATTTCCGCTAAGAGCACTGGCACTGATGTTCCACTGCTTGTATTCTCATAAGAAAAATGGTTTGAAATTTTCCACTCATTTTCACTGCAACACTGACGCAGGCGTTGCTTGAAATTTCAGCCTGTAGTTTGCAGAGTTCATCCCCCACTTAGAGGATTGTGAAAGTCTGCATCTTCTTCGTGGCAACCGTCTTCAATTTTCTGCAGACTCCAAAAGACAAAGCTGAGCTGTCTTTGGTCAACATTTTTGAGGTACTCCTCCTAACACGCAAGCTGGACGCATACTTTCAGGAGAACACATTACCAAACACAAATGCATTAAAAAACTGTCCCTGCACAGTGATTATAAACACTAGAACCCTAATAAATACAACTCAGACCTTTAGAAAAAAATAGAAAAGACTGATGGCCAGTATCTGCTAATGTATTGGCATGTCCTCCTTGAATGTCAAACAGTTCTGTAGAAAATGCATCCCACAAAATTCTCTATAATTCAGGAATCAACAACACTCTGGCATAGAAGGTGACATCAAACTGGCAAGCAGTTTAATAACTTTGTGTTGGCCACAGCATTTAAGTGCCATCCTCATCTATGACTCTTTTACATCTTACATTCCTCCATCCAGGGCTGCTCTTCTGGAGGACAACTGACCGGCAGAGTCACACGCCCAGTTTCTGCTTCTCACTGTCCTTTGCGTGCAAAGGGCCACTATTCTTTTTTTGAGAGGACAAAGATCATCCCAGCAATTGGAGGCAGCTGAACCTTGCCTCTGAATGAAGTGACTGGGTTCAAGCAACAGCAAGGCAGTAAATCAGATGCCTTCTTCAAGGGAAACACAAAGTGAGGGTGTCCCATGGTGGAAAGAGAGGAAACAAGGGAGCAGGAAGTGGTTACTTAAGAGGTGCATCCTTTTTAACTTTGCAATAAGGAAACTTAATTCTCTAAACAGACACAGTGTGTTTCTTACCTACATAGATGTTCCAGAATTCCTCCTACAGGTAGGTGTGGGAAAAGGGGAATAAAAGGAGACAAAAAGAGCTAGATGAGAATTACTGAATTCTTCAGAAGACTATTAGAGCTTTCATACAGAGGATACTCGCAGCTAACAATTGTTAAAACAAATATTTAAGTTATGCCTTGCAGCCTGCTATTACCATTTAAGAAACTAAAATCATACGATCCATCTATAGTGCCCAGCTCTACAGAAACAAGTCTCATGCATTTTTCAGAAATATCTAAAACTCCTTAGAGATCTCCCAATGCGACTCACTCAGCATAAGGCATTTGACTTCTTGCATAACCGTATCCTTCCATCAGTTTTGACTGAATTTACTTGCATTCCTGTAATGCCAAATTCTCAATCTCCTTCCCACCCCGAGCCCCCATCAATCAGGACATCAGAAATCCTGAGATTTTAAAATATTTTGTCCAATTTGTGTGCTTCTTTCCCTCTGCACTGAGGACACCAGGTATGCTGTCCGTCCAAGACAGTCCTTTCCAATGACATCTGATCACCAGGCAGAACAGGCTGTGCTGTTTCTGCTATAGATCAGCCAACCTTTATGCTCTGAACTACCCTGGCGATGCACCCATGACTCCCCACCCAGGTCATCTCAGGGCCACCCCAAGAATCAGAATCACAGAATGGTCGGGGTTGGAAGGGACCTTCGGAGATCATCTAGTCCAACCCCCCTGCCAGAGCAGGTTCACCTAGAGCAGGTTGCACAGGAACACGTCCAGACGGGTTTTTAGTATTTCCAGAGAAGGAGACTCCACAACCTCTCTGAGCAGCCTGTTCCAGTGCTGTGTCACGCTTGTTCTGGCCATCAAGTAATTAGCTAAAGTGAAATGAATCTGGCCTTAACTCCAGTTTAAGGGCTGTTCTTAACAGCCACTTAGCTACGGCCAATGTTCCAAGTTCCCCTCCACCACCAAGTCACTTCAAGTTTTCAAACATCGCCTTTTCTACTGACCCCAGTTGCCCCATCTCTTTAACTCTCCCTTGAGCTTGGGAACAGATTGCATTTCTGTCTAAAGTTAAGCAGCCATCAGGGTAGGGAAGGTGACACAAGAGTCACATGTACAAACTTCATTCCATGTGGGCAATTTAACATTAAGGCATATAGCGACTGTCCACAGTATACCTTCTGTCAACTCAGATAGTGAAAAACAGAGCCACAAAATGATAAGCACTGCAAAGCTGCTTGAGATAAGTTCAGCAAAATTCTCCCATGAAGTTCCATGTCAGCATTTGCCTTCTCAACCTTCCTGTGGACTCTCCACCTAAGAACTCTTGAACATAGTCATGACGCTCAGCTCTGCCACCCAGACAGGATGAACATATTTCTAACACGGGTAATATCAAATCATTTAAAGGTCAAATATCTCACAATGGCAATTAAACAGATCAGAATGGGTAAAAGAATGGAGGCTTTAACATGGGCTGGCCTTGCAAGAGCTAAATTAAGACTGTTATTGTATGTTTCTGCCTTAGCAATTCCAACCACAGTCAAAACCACTATTTATTCTTTGTGTTAAGTGATCGAAAGCAACTCGGAAGTTCTGATGCCCAGTTGAAAAGACCCTAATACTATTTTGTAAACATGAAAAATATAGATCTGTGTTTCATATTAGTTCATCCTTACAGTTTTCTCCAGGTCTTCAAAGGCTTCTCTTGCTTCTTCTTTTGAGCAGCGCTCCTCATTGCATTCTCTTTCAATATTCCCTTTCTTCATTTCCTCAAAAAAAGAGTTAGCACGTTTTGATCTTTTCAAGAACTTGTCGGCATTTTCTTTCTCGATGAATACTAGACAATAGAGAAAATGATACAGGTGGCAGGTAACATTTGGTGGTGGTAGAGAGTCATTAGAAATAAATGAAGCGGAAACAAAACCAAAAGAGACTCTCACCACTCTCCTCGTAAGCAACGTTACCTGTGAGCTCAGTCCTCACACAGACTGATACATCTCAGGATCTCTCAGAGCCGTCTCTCTCTGAGAATCAGTGACGCCAGGACAAACCGCAGGCGCCAAAATTTTTCTCCTCCTGTTTTTCGTCTTGAAAATAAAACACGCAAGCTGCTGCTGAGGGCTTGTATTTCTGTTGCTCCTGCTGAAGACTCCAGTCTTGATCAGAACGACTTTCCCTGAAGGCCAGGGAGACTGCATTCCTTGATTTGGTTTTACAGCTGACAAACACGCAACACCACCTACTCCAGCGGCTTGTGGCACAGAAACTAAATGCCACACGAACTCAAGATGCAGTGACGTATCTACTGACAGATGGTAAAAGCTGTTTCACGGTCCAGCCCACGTATGAGTTCTACTCCCTTTCACCACCCCAAATCCAATTGCACTGCCCTGGGGTCTTCCTTCCCCCTTAACAACACTTCCTAACTGCCTGTAGTAATCATAGAACCATAGAATGGTTTGGGTTGGAAGGGAACTTAAACATCACCTAGTTCCAACCCCCCTGCCATGGGCAGGGACACCTCCCACTAGACCAGGTTGCTGAAAGCCCCATCCAGCCTTACTGATACGTGTGCAGGTAGAGCTAAGGCAGCTGCGTTCTAAGATTTAACAAAGAGCAGAAGTAAGTGAACGTCAGCTTTAGCACGAAAGTACAGCCTGAGGTCAGTTTGCTGGGTCGTTTTATTTTTTAAAAGCTTGGTGTCAGAGAGGCACGAGACCTTCTGCTTTCAAGTTCGAGATGCAGGTAACTGTTGATTTAAACTGACGGATCAGAGGCATTCAACTCAGCTCAGCCACTTGGCTGCGCAAACAATAGCGTTACTCTCCAGTCACTTGTCCACACATCGCCCGATAGGAAAAACGGAAACAACACAGGAGTAAATAAATTGCCAATTACCCTGTAAAATGCATACACTCTAGGAAAGTTTGCGGAGTCTGGAAGCTAGCATTTAATTATGTTCTGAACACCTGGAATTTAAAGGGAAAATACCCTTTCCAGTTACAGACTGGAGTGTGGAAGACAGCGCTGGAACTTGAAGGCCAATGGCTCACGCTCAGTGGGCAGCTTGCACGTACCTTCTGACACATACTTCATGCAGCTCAATTGAGCCATAAATAAACTAGCTGATTAGTAATCATAAACCTTAATATCCTCTAAGCAAACGCAGAAGGGACTTCCTCCGCTTTCACTCAAACGGGTGGATCAGCGACAGGGAGCCAAATTCCGCCAGTGCTATTTATATTAATCAATCCCATAGAGCCCATGAGTACTTTGGAGCCCCGCTTATTCTGAAAAGGCTCCTTGCAAGGAAGGCTTACAGAAAGTGCTTGTAACTCGCTGCTCAGCAACTGTTAGTTCATTCACCCACTATCTTATTTGCCCTTAAATCCCTCCCTGCAGTGACAGGAAAGTGACAGGACACAGCCGGTGGGGTCATCGCCTCTATATTCCTTTGCCTTCACATCACCCGCCTAAGAGGATGTTTTTTTGTAAACTTCAACTAGCCGATTAGTCTTCTGAGGCTGGTTGTTCTCTTTCCCAAGCTTTCCTTCATGCTTGCCTCTTCGGAGACCGCAAGGAGCAACAGGCGTTGGGTCAACTGAAGCAGGACGTTCCAGAAACGTGGGGAGGACCTCAATTTAAAGCCCAAGCGGGCTGACTCACTGAAGGAAGAGTTAACGACTTTTGAAAAGCTACCTGCTGGTGCTGCTCTGGACTTTGGTGTTGACCTGCGTGGCACGGAGGGTGGCGGGACTTGTTTCCCCTCCATGGCCAAGTGCACCCAACCGAGCCTCGGCCAGGCTTCCCCTCACGGAGGTGAGAGCACCTCAGGCTGCCAGGCCAGTCGTCAGGCTGCAAATCGCGGGGAGGGCCAGCGGTCCCGTTTTCCAGCCTGGGAAAGGCCGCAGGGGCCCGCAGCGGGACACGGCACCCCCGGGGCTCGGTCACCCCCAGGTTCCCCCCGGCAGTCCCTGCCCCCGAGGCGGGGGGCGGGGGGGCGGCGCAGCTGCAGACAAGCCCTCGACGGCTTTGGAGACCGACCCCCCCCGGGGAAGGCGAGCCCTGGGGTGCCCGCTCCCGTGCCACCGCCGCTTCCTAAGGGCCGCGGCTCCCCGCG
>VYZM01005592.1:23197-49774 GCA_013398915.1 Dromas ardeola
TTTTTTTTTTTTTTTTTTAACCCAAGAAACGGCGTTTTTTTTTTTTTTTTTTTTTTTTAAATAGTACCTTTTATTTGCGGGGGAAGAGAAGTGATCCATCACTTTCCATCAGCAAAGCCCCAGCCAGGCGCTGGCAGGTGTGGGGGCCAAGCCAGGGGCAAAGCTGGGCTGGCAACCCCAAAAACCCACCGCCCTCGGCAGCTCCCACCTGCCTCTCCCACATCCCGACCCCATCACCTGCTGGCTTTCCACACCCGCAGCCTGGTGGCCTTGGCCCGCCGGGAGCTGGCCACCATCTCCCCTTTTTTTTGGGGGGGTGGTTTCCCTCGGTTGTGCCCACGGAGGTCTCTGCGCGCTCGTGGAGGACACGTCTTGGGTGCTTCCAGAGCCTGCCGTCAGGTCGCCTTCATCTTCTTGGCTCATTGAAGCAGGCTGTTATATTGAAAATAATATACCTGAATGCCAGATTTGTTTTGAAAAGTCACTCGTGCAGTCATTAGTACTGGTTGTTTTCTTTCAGCATTTTACCCCTTTTCTGCAAAATGATGATTTGTTCATAAATGTCAATATTTACACTGGAATCTTACAGGGAAGAAATCATCCTATGGAGCATGGAGAATCACAGCATGGTTAGAGTTGGAAGGGACATTAAAGATCATCTAGTTCCAGGCCCCCTGCCCTGGGCAGGGACACCTCCCACTAGACCAGGCTGCTCAAAGCCCCATCCAGCCTGGCCTTGAACACTTCCAGGGATGGGGCATCCACAGCTTCTCTGGACAACCTGTTCCAGTGCCTCACCACCCTCACAGGAAAGAATTTCTTCCTCATATCTAATCTAAATCTACCCTCCTTCAGTTTAAAACCATTACCCCTCATCCTATTGCTCCACTCCCTGATAAAGAGTCCCTCCCCGTCTTTTCTGTAGGCCCCCTTTAGGTACTGGAAGGCTGCTATAAGGTCTCCCTGGAGCCTTCTCTTCTCCAGGCTGAACAACCCCAACTCTCTCAGCCTGTCTTCACAGGAGAGGTGCTCAAGCCCTCTCATCATCTTCGTGGCCCTCCTCTGGACCTGTTCCAACAGATCTATGCCCTTCTTATGTTGGGGGCCACAGAGAGGGACGCAGTACTCCAGGTGGGGTCTCACAAGAGTGGAGTAGAGGGGCAGAATCACCTCCCTTGACCTGCTGGCCACGCTTCTTTTGATACAGCCCAGGATGCAAAACCCAAAACTACTCTAGCTTGAGGGGTCTCGAGGGACGTTTTCGTACTGTAAGACGTCTTGTTTCTCAGGTCTCTGGAATTTGCTGCTCTTCCCAATTCAGTTCACTACTTAAATGAGGAGTATACCATTTTTCTGTGTCAGTAAAGCAGGTCATAGGATGTTCAGTATTGCATGGCATACAATGTCAAAATTTTCCCCTAATAATAAAGCATGCTCAACTGTAAGCATCCTACTTGCTGACAAGCTTTTTTGATTGAGCTAATATTCAGCATGATTTGAATGAATCCAAAGTGTAAGTTTTGCATAAGACACACTGTTTTCTAATCTCCTGGTCAGTTTTATCTATGCTCTCCCTCACCTTCTCGCTGTTTTCATGCTTAGATTAGAAGGTACATTTTTTAATGGTATAGTGGATGGTGTTTTCAGAACTCCTCAGGCTCTACCATTTATGCATTAAGGCTTTAGAGAATGGTCTTTGGCCAGCGTTTTGCAGATGGTCAGGCAATTATCTTATTCTGGTTTTGGATCTCAGGACAGAGAGTACAATTTAGATTACACTGGGCAACAAATTAAACATTCCCTTTCATTTGCCGTCTTCTGTATCAACAAGCATAATACCAAGGCAAAGATAAGATTACATCAGTGGTGTTCTTCACCACTTATAAATATAGGGTTAAATATTACATTTACTAGCCTTACTGCAATAGTGCTTGGTGCAAGAAGACTAAAATCAAGTTTTTGTAGCAGATCTGTAAATATGGAATTTTTCCCAGCTTTCTTGTCCTGGAGACTCTCTACAGTTCCTCCCCCTCAAATCTACCTGTTGCCACTGCAACTGTTGGAGAAAGCTACATACATAACAAACATAAGCCAAAAGAAACACTTTTTCTGTTTCTTCTGCTATTGCACCATTACATTACAGGACCCATCAGCACAGGAAGTTGTGAAAGCCAGAAGCATAAATGTGTTCAAAAGAGATTGCACGCATTTTTGGACAACAGGTTCATTCATGACCATTCAACCTAATGCAACTTCTGGCTCAGGAAGTCTGTACATCACTGATTACCAGAAGTTGAAAGGGTAGCTGGAGGAAGGATCATGGTACGCCTGACAGTCTTTCTCTCAGCATCTAGCTCTGTCCCTTAGCAGCAAATGGATGCAGAATGAGAGGGACTCTTGAGTCCGATTTGTTAGGGCCGTTCTGTGCCCGCTTGACGAGACATGCAAGTTTACAAACAATACTTTTAGGGAAGTTATTTTATATATTCAGGTAGGCATTAGGCTTGTTTCAAATCATTAATAGTTCAAATCTTTATCTATCACATATCTAAGATAATGAAGGAATGCTTCAATAGGAAGATGGCACAGAGGGATTGAGGGGCAACAACACAATCTGGAAATGCTCTGGTTCAGCATCATTAATCCATGTGCTTCTTCAACCAGTCGATGTATTTGGATACCCTTGTGTAAACCCCATAGCTGCCTTTCAAAGCACAGCCCTTTCCCCAGCTGACAATCCCAGTCAGAAACCAAGTGTTCTTGTACTTCGTAGCATGAGGTCCACCACTGTCTCCCTTACAGGAGTCTTTAACGCCGGTCAGGTCTCCTGCACAGAACATATTCTCTGTAATATTTAAATCAGTCTCCTTTTCACATTCTTGTGTCTTTACACGTGGCAAATCAACTCTCATCAGAACAGAAGAGGTGGCACCTCCATCTAGTAGGCGCCCCCATCCGCTCACTGTGGAGAACTTGATGGAGGACAGTTCATACACCGCAAACCGTTTTTCAGGCAAACATATTGGCACCACGTAATCGGTGAGATTCACAGGTGTTTCCAGGCTCAGGAGGGCAATATCGTTATTGACTTGCCCATTTATGTATCCTTCATGAACGATTATTCTGGCAACTCCACTTTCTTGCTCAGTTTTCTCATCGTAATTTATTGCGTGTTCACCTGGAAAAGTTATTAATCGCAGGTCATGTCAGGCAGCTCCTTGATTCCTCAGAAGTTTGTGGAGATAAGAGGGTTTCTAGTCTGACAGTTCTTAAGGACAATTCCCTTATTTTACCAAAGCCTGCACTTTTTGTCTTTTGTTCTGGTTTGTCAGGGTGAGAAGTTTCCACCACAACCACAGCCTGATCACATGAGGAGGGGAAGATACGTACCCAGTCTCACCAGAAGCTGTTTAGGATGAGTGTAGTCCAAACAGTGAGCTGCAGTGACCACCCACTCTGGGGAAAGCAGGGTACCGCCGCACTTCTCTTTCTGATCCTGTATTATAAGGGCCTGCCAACATCAAACAAATTTATGCCTTACACATGGGCACTTGACCTGAATCTCAGTAGTCAGGTTTTATATTGTTTCTGTATCTCACTTCATGCAACTGTGTTTGAGAATACGGTGCTGATTGCCTGGAGAGTTTAGGAGGGGGGAGTCTTTCCATTGACATTTTCTCTGTCTTGTAGTATAGACCCTGCCTGTTATGGCCAAGAGCGTATCCCACCAAGCTGCAGCTAAAATTCTTGCTGGCAGTAAGGCTAAGGACGGAGGGGTAGGAGCTAGAGGAGGCTGTATTACCACTCCACTCCTATGAAAGCAGGCACTGCAGAACAAGGCTACGATGCATGATTGAAACAGGCGGGTCTGCTGGCTATGGATGAACAGGGAGTTTGGTTATCCAGACCTGGCACTTCTTATGGATTTTTAACATAATAGATTTAAAACAATGAATTTAAGATAGTGGTTTCATGAGGAAAACAAAAAAAAGGCAATGAAAGATTTCTGAAGACTCACTTGCCATGGACATTCACCTGGAGGACAGATTAAACCACCTACTATTCTCCCCTGTGCAGTTGCATTTTTTTTTGCCAGCACCGGTATTCTCCCACATGGGTATTTCACTGGAAAAAAACAAAACAAAACAAAACAAAAGCACAAATGGCAGCAAGTGTGATTTTATTGCACTGAAGTCACAGCAAAATGTGCAAGGTCTTCAGTGAAGTTCCGTTAGCTGAAAAACTGGTTCCTAGTCGGGAAGCATGGGTTCTCAAAAGCCATTTAAAGCAGCTCAGCAGGTAGGTAGTCTTTTTGTTTGGAAACAGCGAGAAATGCTTTTACAAACGGAGTGCAGGCCCATACAATATCATTGATGTATATTGACCTACCACAGGAGCTTGCAAACAATAAATCTGCTTAAGTTATATGTCAATACAATAAAGTAGGCTGCAGGCTGGAGAGCAGAAGTGACTCTCAAGCTTTGTAGTCTACATATTTTCAGCAACCCTGCTGACTTTAACTCACTTGTACTAAGTGCACAGCATCCATGGCATGGTGAGACACAGGCTCAAGTGTGGGACGGGCAGCTTGCTATCCCTTGTTTGGGTGGACCCAAAGATCTCCTAAGAGCAGACACTATGTTTTCTGGTATGGCTCCCAGCAGACTGAGCCTGGTTTGCTTGGGTCTAGACCATCCTTGATTCTTCTGGAATGCACACCTCAGTCTAAGGTCCATTTTTAGCCTGGGCAAGCACGTGAAGGTTGGCCATAAGAGAATCAAATCTTGAGGACCGAACCTGCGACTGAGCTGCAGTGCAGAGGAAGCCTTGGTGTTTTCAGTGCCTCCTTCACCCAACAGAGTTTTTCTTTCAAGAAGAAGAAGGTCTGTTTGGGGGTTTTGGGTGCTGTGTGGCTGTGCTTTAACTGAGCACACCATCCCTTACATCCAGTAGTCACTCTGCCATAACGCTGCAAGGACAAGTACTTGCCCTCTTTTAATTTGGGAGACAGGGCCCTATAGTCTATGCTGAGCTGAATCCGACGTCCCCACGGACCTGTAATAGCCTGAATGTGCCGATTACTTTGCCTGACCCAAAGACAGCATCAGGCTTTTACAGGAACTGGCAAGGGATGGAGAAACAGGACTGGCCCTTTGGTGGCAGCTGGTGGAAGGTCAGCATAGACATAACACAAACCTATACCCTCTAACGCAAGTTTGGGCATTTGAAAGGGACATTGTGAGAGACGACAGAAAGACAGCGAAGGGACTGGCAGTCTGGCAGTTACACGGTTTTGTCTCCTTGCAACACACGGTCAGTGCTACGGATGTTTTGGTCCCCAAGAAGCAAGCAGTGACAAATACGTCTTCCTCGCAGGGGAAGACACGCTGAAAAGCCCGTGGGGAATATCGAATTCCTTGTTGCCAGCTTTTAACAAAAGCAGCTTCCCCATCACGTGACATTGCAGAATCTGCTAATAAGGGATAAGCACATTACTGGACATTGTTTCCTCGTGAATTGCTGTTGTTGAGAGCGAGGTTGTCATTATCAGTTCTCTGCATGAGTGCTCCACTGAGGTGTGTGTAGGGGGGGCATTGCTCCTCAGAACTACTTTGCGTGCTCCCTGCAGCTCTGTCCATTATTTTCACATCCCCAGGGATCTCCTTTTCCCCTCTAATAAAGTAATTGAAGTAGGCATCTGCAATAGAGTCAGGTGCCAGCTTATGTATTGGAAAAATAATTAACTTGTGCTATCCTAGTCCCAGTTGAAATTTACCTTGTTAGATGAGTAAGAGAAATATCTAGCCAGTGTCTAGAGGGATACCAAAAGTGTATTGGTTCTACCAAATAGAAAAAAAAAAGGGGGAAAAGAAGAATAACTGATTTTCTCTGGTTTTAATAGGCCTCTTCCTCTCTTGACTCCTGTGCTGAAGTAAATATGTCAATAAAATCCATTCTCATAAATTCAGATTGGCGATCCAACAGTAAAACGATGCTGCCTCCCAAATATTTTGCCTCTGAGGCCAGAAAGGAGGGGTTTAAAAGGCTCCCTGCTTGCTGTGCTTGCTTCCCCGACTGCTTTTCTGGAGCGTCTAATTTCCACCAGCAGCCCAAACCTACCGCTCTGGACGCTGCCCTTGCAGAAGAGGTGGGGAGCTGGTGGCCCAGGGTTATACCTCGCACCTCCTGATGGTGAGCGGGTTGAAAACTTTTCTTCCAGAGCTGGCTTAGACTTAGCATCGGGCTAGTAGCATCTTACCTTGGGGAATGCAGGACACGTCATCACTCGCTAAAGCGTAATCGTCCGCACAGAAGCACACTCGTTTTTCAGACTGCTCGTCAGTACAGTACTGTTCACAGCCACCGTTGTCGTAAATGCACTTCAGTTTGTCGGCCATCGCTAAAGTCAGAGAAAGAGAGTTTAGGTTTCCACGTGTGGGTTTTGGTGCTTAAGACCGAGTCAATTGCAACTTGAATTGTTGACAGGGAAGCAAGGCAGCAAAGCAGATTTCTGTGATTTATGTACAGCGACTGCATGAAAAACACCTTCCATTTGGCAAAAGAAAGGTAGAGCTGGATCTCCAGGGGTTAGGGAGGAAAAGTCTACGCCTAAGAAACATACACCTAAAATTAAATCAGTCTGAATTTGCACAGTATCTGAGCTGTCTGGAGGTGTTGCAATTGTGTGGTGACCATCGTGATATATGACTGAAAAATTATAATTATTTTGTATTTTGTCATTTGGCAGAGGGATGCTCTGGGATGACCTCTGAGACTGCCCCGTTAGAATTAATGAGTGCCTTGTCCTCGTTTGGGCTCAGCGTGTTCTGAGGGTGTAAGCGTAACAGTCGGTATGCAGCGCCCACTGAAATCAATGGCAAGACTTCATTAACCACTGGATCTGTCCCCTCGGGCTTTGTACGATGCATACGCAGCATAGTTCTTATCCACATACTGCACCAAGCTTCTAAGGCAAAGTAATTTCAGCACTCGGGTAGGAAAAAAAAATATCCTCCTTTTCTCTCAGACGGTGCACAAAAGGCTGTGGGTGCTTTTTTTTCCAAAGTCACCACAGGATAATAATTATCTTTGTGCCTTGCAGTGCCTGACAGCCAGCTGGCTGGATCCATCACGCGACACCGCAGGCAGTGCGGACAGTAGCTGTCACGGCTAGAATGATGCAGAATGATAACGATTGCTACCGTTTATCTCAGTGCCTTGCATTTGAATTAATAATGGCGTTTTTATTTTGCTAAGCTGTGCCAGAGCTGACCTTTTTCACAGCGTTTGCCCTCATATTCGGCGGGACAGCGGCAAACATAATCCTGAAACTGGTCGTCACAACTCCCGCCGTTCTGACAGGGGTTGGAGTCACACTGGTTCGGGTCTGTGAAAACATTCAGTGTCAGTCTGGCTCATGTGGAGAGCTGCAGCAGCGGCAGCATTTTCACAGCTGCTACAACATCGCGAACGATCGTACCGGAATAGATGTGCCAGAACTCTTTCTGGAAGAAAAAGATGCAAGATTTTAATTAAAGAAAAATTAACTGCAGTTAAGTCCTACAGCCCTTGTAGCACAGGATGTGTTACAGACAGCCACAGTGATGCCCTTTTTGCCTTTATAATTTATGACAGTTGATATCCATAAAATATTCTACTTTGTTTGCTGTGTTCTGTGTTATTTTTATACACCAATAGAGAAGGGCACTGTGTAACATACACAAATAGGTTATCCATCAATAACCTCCGTATAGTTGAGGTGGGATTGACTGAAACAGACGCTGCACAATACAATAATTTAATTTATTGTCAGCCTAGGAATTACTGGGGGGGGCTGGGAAGACAATTTAGAGAGCATCCACTTTCCCAGCATTGCCCAGGCTGGTACTGCCTGGGGCGGCCCATGCAGAGTGCCCTCCTACAACTCACTGCTGCTGCCTGTCCCCCTACAGATATAAGAGAAAGATGCAAACAGCGGGGCACAAAGTGCTTTTTTTTTGCTCTTGCGGTTTAAAGCGTCAAAACGCACCCTTGAGCAGGGGGAGTCCATCTGACAGTGAGCGCTCACCCAGCCCCATGTTACTTACCGTCCTTTCATCATCGTGGTAAATCTCTCGTGCTTCCTCAAAGGAACACTTTTCCTCCATGCATTCTCGCTCGAGTGACCCCAGCTTTATCTCTTCGAAGAAGCTGTTGGCTCGTCTTTTCCTTTGCAAAACGCTGCTTGCCTCCTCCTGCTTTAGAAAGACTGAAAAACAGCGGCATGTTCTGTCTGTCACACAGCTGCGCTCTCCAGACAGAGAGGATGGGGGACACGATTTCCCCTGAAAGCTTTTCTGCTTCCCAGGCTTTTTCTGAGAGACTTCAGGAAAGAAATGCAAGAGAGCCTCTTTTCTCTGGCCTGCCTCCCAGGTAAAGTGGCAGCACGTGATTACAGAGCCCAGAACTCAAGCGAAGATGGCGTGTTACAGCGGTGCTGTACGTCAGCGACTCCTAAGGTACCATGGCGTGTCATACAGTAGGTCCCAACACGCACAGCAGAGTTTCTTTCAATTCTAGCAGCTGAAAAGCACGCGTTGGTTTATGTAGCACTGATCTACATGGTGAAACCTGATTTTCCCGTACTGGCTACAGTAAGTTACTTGGCGATAGGCGGACCACAGTCACCCCTTCACCTACAGTCACACCTTATCTCACACCCCTTCACTCTTTGGGCCTGCAGAAGGGACTTACCCCACCACTAGTAGACCATAATTTAAAAAACATTGCTTTAATATGTTTTTCTTTAGTTTTCTTCGGTAAAAAAGGCTATGGTAAGGTACATAGGAAGGCTGGAAGATGCTGTTTGCATTTCCTAGTGGAGCCTGGGGATGGCTCCTAGCTGCTGCCAGCACCATAGGCCACAAACACGGAGGTCTTCTCCCTGTGCATCTCTGCTTTGGAAAGACATTGGATACGCAGGTTCGGTAGCAGGCGTGAGCAGTGCTCACATCGTAGAGTTACATCAACTCCCAGCTGGCAGAAGTGTGCACTGAAAGAGGTGATGGCATTGTCACCACGCTGACCGGCTCCTCACCTTCAGGGTACACACACATCACACAACTGTGCCTTCCCAGTATAGTCCAGGATAATGAACAAAGAGGTCCCGGTGCTGCGGTGTGCTTTCGCTCCATGCACTACACAGAACAAGTCTTCAAATAATTAATTTTGCATGGTTTTTTTTCTCCTCCATGTCAGTAGGGGATTCTGGAGCTTCATGACAACAATTTACATTTCAGTGCTTTTACCTATTTCACACGGGATTGTGGGCAGATTTGGGAATTAAGGCTGATGTATATCGCTTGCCTTTCTGCCAGGACGTTCTCCACTACGTGGCCCCTGAGAGAGCGGGAGTTACCTCCTACCTGCTGGAAGAGCCCCGAGGTGGTCGCTGAAGGATGAGACTCGTGTGTGTCCTCACTCACACGCACACAAACAGGAATCCTGAGGGGGTTTATTCCAGTCTGGTGAGGTGCCTCTCAACTTTTGTGTCTAATCAGAACATTTGCTGAATTACATGTAAAATAGTGGTAATTTTCACTCTATTTCAAAGTTACTTGAAGGAATAAAATATTATGTGGCGTGCATTGAATCTGCCCCAGGGTGCTTCATAAACATTTGCCCATTGTAGGAATTTCAGCTGGGTCTTTCTGCCGTCATTTCAAAGTCAGGCTTTATGCATTTAATGTGGCTTTCTTTAAAGGCTTTTAATTAACCTTACACTGCACATACGTGACACATGTATTTGTGCGCAAGCACAGCCTCCGACAGAGGAGCGTGCCTGGGCGCGTGGCTGGGGTGGCACTTTTATTTCGGTGTTCTCCACTTATTTACATTGGAACGCTTTCGACTTTGCTAGGTATTTTTCCAGCTTTGTTCACTGCAATGCGGGAGACCCCAGTCAACGCCTAACTGGGAATCTGAAAGCACTGGGGTTGCTTTATTAATCTGGGAGCTGATTTTCAGACACGTACTGGAGCCACCGAAGAGCTACCACCTCACTGCCTTCTACTGCTGCTGAAACAGGGTGGATCCTCACCTCTTTAATTTCTCATCAGCTGCATGACAGACTATTGAGTCTTTGCTTTGAAAAATACCACATTTCAGTATGAAATAACAAAAAATCCAAGTTCCTTTTTTTTCATGTAGTGTGCAGGCAGCTGATGGTTTGCCTGCTGTCTGCGCAGCGCGATAATAGATCCATTTAGCAGTCGAGAGGTGCTTTTCCTTAGTTGGCAAAATAAGCCTGTGGATGCCATCACTGAAAGCAAACAAGAGCCTTAGAATAACTCACAGGCACAACCGGAGGCAGGGCAAACACGCAACGGTGCTCAAAACTTGCAAAGAGAATTACATCTGAGTAACAAGAGAGAGGTCCATTGCCAGTAAACATAATTACAGCCATATCCTACGACCTACCTGCATCCAGAGAAAGAGGAATGAGTAGCGGAAAGCAGAGGAACAAAGCCATGCACTGCCTGGAAACCATGACGAACCCTGCGAGCCAGCGTCCCGGTGGCGTATTGACATTTCAGCAAGGACTGTTTGGCCAAAAAGCTCGGCTCCAAATGCTCGGAGCCAGAGGAGGGGCCGGCGAGTCATGGAAACAGAGAAAGATCCATGGCAGCCCGGGAGCGGAGCAGAAGGGCACACGCAAATCCTGCAACGTGCCCTTTTCACCCAAGCGGGGAGCTTGGGTTTGAAGCGCGTTCTCCTGACCTGT
Organism: Dromas ardeola; assembly: GCA_013398915.1. NCBI lineage: Eukaryota > Metazoa > Chordata > Aves > Charadriiformes > Dromadidae > Dromas > Dromas ardeola. The sequence goes on from VYZM01005592.1 coordinate 33,960, forward strand.
GCAAAGGCTGCACTGATTACACAGGCTGCTACCCGGGGCCTTCATTTTCCATCTAACACACCTTTTTCATGGGAAATATAAATGCCGGGACCCTGCATCCGTATGAGTGGCACTAACTAACATAGCCCCGAGCACAGAGAGCAGCGACGTGATATTTATCTCAAATCAGCAGTCGAGATACAGCCTTTCGGTGCTTTGGAGTGTGGTCGAACCACTGACATCTGTCTTTTCCCATTTCTCCATCACCAGATGAAACTCTGCACTTCTGAATTTGCTTGGAGACACTGATTAACCAGCAAGAAACACCCTGCACTGTTTTTCTCTGTCTTTTATTGCAAGACCTACATGGCCTGCACAAATTGTACCAGCTGGAAGAGGTGCTGAGCTGGTCTATGTTATATTTCATTAGCAACAACAGAGGTTTGGGGGGCTAATCTGCAGACAATGTTTTATCTGGAACACAAGCAGCCCTCGGATTTAATGGAAATCAATTAATGGCAACAGACTAGAGAGCCAACAACATTCTTGGGGAAATATTTGCCTAAGATAGCAGTGAGGTAAAGAGCACGTTTGCCGATGAGAAGTGAAGAGTTGCCTGAGGGCTGGAATATTTTCCAGGCCGTTCTCCCCTTCCTGCCTGGAAGGGAAGGAGGGTCAGCTCTGCATCTGGACGCTACTGCAAAGAAGAGCAACAGCTGGATTTTTGCTTTGCTGCCAAGGCTCAGCACAGCTCCCTGCAGAGGGGAGGGGACAGAGGAGTCGTTCTTCGTATGCGGTACTGTTATTTAGTGGCGGTGCACACAACTGGATGCCCTGCTTTGAAACCGTGCTTTCCCAGGAGGGAACATCCAGGCACTTCTCTGGATCGCAGCCTGGCTCATTCCCAGCAGCCCAGTTCCTGGGACGGTCAGGGCTGGGTGGCAGGTCCTGTCCCTGCGCAGAGGAAGGAAGCCAGTTACTGGAATACAAAAGGAGCCACAGCAGCCCCGCGCTGTCCCCATCTCTGCTTTTTGGGAACCCTCTCCACCCCTCATAGCCTGCCAACCTGATCCTCATTCCTTGTTCGCTTGCCCGAGTTGAAAATAGCAAGGCCATGTTCAACTTAGCAAGACTAAAGCTAAGCTTGGTGGAGCTGCTTGAAAATGTCTCTCATTCTCTCATCTTCTTGGGGAAAGACCTATCTATCGTCTATTTGAATGAGCGACGCAGATCGGAGCATGAGGCTCTGCCTCCCACACCTGAGGCCAGCCGGGGTCTGCACCTATCGCCCCCCCCACTCCCAGCTTCCTTAGGCTGGGTGTCACCCTGCCAGCGAGGGTTGGGTGGCCACCACTCCACAGCAGCATCACAGCACCTCTCCATCGCAGCACCCCTTGGATTTCTCATCTCGTTTGCAGATCCTGTACACCCTTTAGGACTGACGCAGTATTTTCCTTCTTCCTTCTTTTCTTCCTTAAGCCTGAAAGATTTTGCTTTTATTGCTTGGGAATACAGGCAAACGCTCAGTTATTATTTTTAGAGCCCAGGGAGAAGGCCAAGTGGTGGGAACAACAGTCAGTTCCTATGGGGTCAGTCCTCCTTCCAAGAAAAATTCATGTCGGTAGGTTTCACCAGGGATAACAGGGATGATCGTGCCCATGAGGAGGGTCGCTGGGGATTCAGGAGTCCCAGAACTTCATTACAGCTCTTTGCTCATGAACTTCACATTCATAGATTTCATCTCAAAGGTGTTTCCTACTAACTTCAGCCAGGCCAGTTGTTTGGTTCAAGAGCTGTGTTTTTAAAGAGCTCCCCTTCCTTACTGCCTTCGACCCCAGCCAGAGGACCAAACGTCAGTTCATTAGCTTTTCTTCCCCAGAAGATCCCTAAATCTTCCTTCGTTTTTCTTCTTGTGTGGTCTTGCTGCAGTTCATGAGAATTGCCCTGGTATTCTGCTCTATAAACCTCTTTGCCAGTGCTGGCTTCAGCCTTGGCTTATGTTTTCTGAGCAAAGAGCCAAGAGAAATAATCCGCTGTTCAATTAAAAGTAAATATATATAAACGCAAACACGCACCCCTGCTGCTCATGGGTGCTACTAGAATCAGTCTGGGGACAGCTGTTCAGAAAATACAATTTAGGGTGTTTTTTAGTGTATGCTTTGGATGTGCCAAAGTTGCTTTATTTAAAAAAAAAAAGTTAAAAAACATGAAAAATGTTAACAATGTGAAATAAAAAAAAATCTAAAGCAGAAACATTAGCCTTGAAGACATGATGAACTGATGCCTTAGAACATTCTTTATTTTTGTTTTGTTTCCTACTGACATTTTTCAAAGAAAAACTCTTACACTTTTGCTATTTTTAGTTTCCTATTTTGGGTTGAAGAGAAGATGGGTATGGAAGCTATTGGGAACTGTGCAACTTGACCTGATCCAGCAGGTCACTGGTCATTTAAACATGAGTTTTCTACTCAGCAAAAATTTGAAAAAATAAATCAATGATTTCTATTTCAAAGAGGCTGTAAGTTCATTTGAGCCAACTGACAAGGCTGTGTCTAGGTAAGGAACGTTTAGGAACAAGCTGTCTCATGAATTTATAGAAAATTAAATTTAAATCTCCAATAATAATAGCAACTTGCCATCATTCATTTATCAGATTAATTAAAAGCAAGCCAAGCCTGTGATAAAGTTAGTAATTTCCTGTTTCTGTAGCACTGTTCTATAAATATATGAAGATCATGCTGCTTAGCTTTAAAGCAAATGATTTGGATTTTAGACCTCAAAAGAGTACTATTTCTTTCCAGGATAAAATTCTTGCCTGCTTGACTGAGTTCTGTATCCCCATACAGCAATTATTTTCATAAAGAGAAAGTGGAAGACGGGGAGATAAGGCTCTGAATACAAGTGCTTAACATTTCATTTTATTTTTTAATCTTGCTGTGGGTTCTTTCTCTTCTTTAGCTGCCTGAGGAGAAGGATATCTGAAGACACCTAGGTAATAGAGAAAGCAAAAGACATAGAAAAAGCGGTGCAAAATAAAATTCCAATAAAGGCAGTGTGCCCCAAAGTTTGTCGGTTTAATGCCACCTATCTCAGTTGGTAACGAGAGATATTAATTCTATTACAGACCTTCCCTTGACTGTGTCCCCAGACCATCGCAGCTGCAACAGCACCACTGGTAAATCCGTAGTATTTTAAATGCAGCTGGGCACCTCGCTGTCTTGTCAATTGGTGTGGAATGAATAAATATAAAAACCTGAAAGGTGATTAATCAACTCAGTTCAATTGATTTGTCAAAGATAGCATTTCAGCACCAAACTAGCTAATCTGAGCAAAGACCTTTCAGACAAAAAATGCAGAACTTGATCCTTGATTTTCTACCACCATCTTTAGGCTGCTGCTGGTACAGGCAGCGGGGGCCGCAGAGGGACTTGGGAGAGGTGCAAAGATGCCCAGCGAGTATATTTTAGGACACCATCTCTTCTTGTCTTACTGTTATAGAGACTTAACGTTGTGGGCAATTTTGGCCTGTCCTCGCAGGGTCAGAGCTGGGGAGGAGCTGGCAGAGCTCCTCATGGTTTGCCTTCGTCCCGTCCGTGACTCGGCCTCTCCTTGTCAAGGGCTGAGGGACTCATCTTCTTGCTGCACTGCTAGGTTGGATGAGGAAACATTGCCACTCTGTCCTGCGGCCTGCTTTTTGTTTCTCTTGAGGCTTTGTCTAGACATAATGCTGCCCCCAGATCTTTCCAAGAAAAGGCTTGAGCCTGAGGCAAGGACACTTCACTGTGAACACCCTTCAGACCAAGCAAAATGGTTGGAACCCATTGACAGGGGCTGTGTGTTTATTTACGTATGACAAGATATTTTGAGCTAGCCATGTACAACAGTGTGTGAGCAGCCAGGGGAGGGAATGGATGCCAAAACAGCCATACCAGCCTTACCCACGCTCCAGCAGAGCGCCCTCCAGTGCCTCACCGTCCTGGGCACCCGGTGCGCCTGCCTTGCTGCCTTTGGAATTTGCCCCTGGTGGGAACCATGCTGACATTGCCGAAGCTGTGGTCACAGGAGCAAGCCAGGGCACCACTGCTCAGGGAAGGGAACGGTGCTTCTGTTCTGGGAGCTGATCCATCCAAAAACTGCCTGGGGAAGGGAGGCGATAACCGAGTTGCTCCCTGGAGCTGGAGGGAGCACAAGGGCAACGGTGCAGGACTTGGGAGGCTGGGGGGGAGCTTGCTGCTGGACTGGTGGCAGCCCCACACAGCAGCTGTTTTGGCATACAATATACAGCATTTTTTTTTTCAAGTCAAAATGTCGCTGTGCCCTGCACTCCTTACCCCACCAGCTCTATGTGCTCACCTCAAAAAATAATACATCCGCTCCACGCTCTCCCTTCTGAGTCTCAGAGGTCTCTGACTGACCATCGTGTTACAGCTGAACATAGCAGCTTGAGGTGCAGTGGCTTAGAAATATGTGGAAAGAAATAAAAATAGAAAAAAAAAAAAAAGGAGAAATCCAGTACAATCTTGCCAGCAAGGGAGCTGGTATCCCTCTGCCTGAGCTCTATCTCAGGAGCACCTCCTGCTCTCTTTCAAGCAACACCAACTAAGGAGAACAGGTGCTTTGGTCCCCATATTGCTATTTGAGCACGTTATTGCACAGCCTCCTGCATAGAAAAGTGACAAGTTTCACAAGCCTTTACATTACTTTCCTGGATGTATTAATGGAAGGGGGGGAAATTTTATAAATAAATAGGACAAAATTTAAAGAGGGTTTCTGGAAGTCACCTGGAACAAGGTAAGTGGAGCACATCTAATACCTTTGCCAAAGGCATTGGGTTGTCCTCCTGCCACAGCGGGCCTCGCCCTGACAGGGTGTTTGTAAGGGCAGAAGCTATTTATCAAGTGCTTTGATAGTAAAGGTCAGAAAACTACATTGCCCTTAGAGTCTTTACACAGCCATTCATTTCTTTCCAGCTGCTTAGGAATCTCAAGAAAACCTTACCTTCCTTAACAACAGCAGTTATTGCTAACATGGCCATCATAGCTTACATGTTACCTATTCATCTCCTTTCAAATGAAAGTCCGGAGAACCTATTTAAACATCTAAACACCTTATTTTGATAATATGTTATCTAGACACAGTTTACACAAATCTTAAAGGACAACAGAATCTGGCTCTTCTATTCCTACATCCTAAACTAAGGGAGCTGAATTGGGGTAGCTCCCCCGTACCAAGCTGCTCTGGCACTCACCCACACAAACCCAGGGAGGCAGCTAATTCTGGTGACTTGTGTGGACACTCCAAACTTTACAGTGCAGTTCATAATAACCATCTGATGTATGATACAGAAGGGGAATGGGAGTCCCTGTCATTTTGAGAGAACTGATGTAAATGAATTATGGTCCAAAGTCCTCCATTTTGCTCACTGACAACGTCTGTGCAGAACGGAGAAAGGGTTTTGAATTCCAACTAGCAAACAGCCTCCAATTTTGATCCAGTTATCTAGCATACAAGAAACTCAAGACAAGTCCACAGTGTTTGCAATGGGAAATAAACATCATTACAATTGAAAAGAAATCAATTGCTATTAGGCTTTTACATAGAAACCTCTTTACTCTTTAGTAAGGTAAATCTGGGCTGGAATTCTTTCATTCTTTTGCTGTAACAAGTACGATGTGGTTGTGCTTAGAAAGGCAGGGCCTCCATTTACTCAGAACAGTAGGAATAGCTACTACAGAGGTAGCTGTTAGGATATCGAGAACAAGAGTAAATAAAAGCCATCAAATCCCAGTAACAGCTTAGCTGGATTGTGTAATCGCACACGGCCACCAACTCAGCCCAAATCACTCCAGCTCAATGTGAAATTCACCTCCTACCATGGCGTGATGGTCCTTAAAGCCATTATTCAGTGAATGTACAAACACGTTCCTCTTCAGATGCCGCAAGTGTGAATGTGGTTTCTTGTTTCTCACCCAGCTGCAGCCGTTGCCAGACATGGACCTCCAACTTCTGCTAAGACCACAGGACCAAGAGGAGTGTGCGTACAGGAGGAGGGGAATCACGGGATACACAGCTTTTTTTAGGGACAACCCAACAGCAATTTGCCGTCTTTCAAGAAAAGGGTATGTGGGACAAAGGGAATCAATCTGATTACCTGGCACTGGCTCTCATCTTTTATCCTCAGCCTGTAGACATGCTTGAATTCCCCAGTGCCAGGTAAGCGAGGCAGGATCTCAAGGGTAAAAATGGTGTTTTTCTGAGATGGTCCAGAATGAGTAGGCGAAGGATTTGAACACACAGACCCTGACAAGCAACAGCTAGATGGACCTGGTTCTGTTCCAAATCCTTCAGCCTCTCTCTGTTTTTACATGATAGCCATAAGAAGCTTTTAAGACTGTGAGACAAAATAAAACACAGACCATGTCTACATAAAGGCATTCAGCAAGAAGCGCTGAAATTTATTCAAATTAATTACAATAGAGACCTCTGACTTTGAACTTCTAATTCACAACAGCAGTAAAAAAGGAAATGGTGAAATGGGTTGTATTAAAGTGCAATGATGTGGAGAAAACCATTGAAATAACACATGAGGCTGAGAAATGAAAGGACAGTCTCATCCTAGCAATGACAGCAATATATAAGTAAATTATGTTACAGATAATTTACAAAATAACTTACATAGATGAAGATAAGCTGAATCTCATGTTGCTGTTCCACTGTTAAATATCAGACTAAATATTCCCGGTCAGCACGATATTATATGGGATAATTAAAAAAAAGATCAGAGGATTTCTGCGTTGGAAAAGATGCCTGAAGTAAAACCCTGATCAGCCTTTATATTGCAGTATTGCAAGAAACCTAAGTATTTATGAATTGTAAAGTGACACATTCAGCAGCATGAAGACTATAAATACATCTTTTACATTGATACATTATATCTACACACATATACATATCTACACACACATATATATACACACACAAGCACATATATATGTACATAAATATATGTGTGTGTGTATATATATATGTTTCAATTTGTCCTGACCATGGTCAGCTGCATTTTGATTGCGTCTGGGGTAGGGACGCTTTTGCAACTATGGAGTAAGATAATTCTTTAGAGTATTTGTCCTTTACGTTTCCTAAGCTGGAGTCTCTAAAATCTAAAATTCTGGCATAAAGATAGACTTCAGAGCCCAGCCATCAGAGGGTCTAATGATTAACAGCAGTTCCCGTTTCTTCTGAAAAATTGCGCTCTTAATGTCCACAATATTTTTAAGTAATATGATACATGAATCAGTTAAAAACCTATTTTCATATAAGTAAAAGTATTTGAGAGGTGGACAGGAATGAATACAATATTGCATACATGCACACAGTTCTGGACTGTTTGTAAGGATGAAGCACAAAGAACATTTGACAAGGTGAAAATTTACAACATTGGCTTACATTACACCTTGAAAAATGGCAAGTTTAGCACTACCCTTCCTTTAAAAAAATTTAAAATACTTGTCTGTAGAGAAGAATCAGTTTTATGCTAATAAAGGTCTTTTTCTATCTCGTGCTCCCCCTTTTATAGGAGAATTATGTCATCATGGTTTTGTCTTCGAATAAACCTGCAACAAACACTATTGACTAAAAAATACATCTGGTTTCTAGCCCTAATAGGTTTGTCTGAAGGAAGGCTGTTGACCCATAGTGCAGCACAATCGTTTCCCTTTGCCTGTAACTGCACGTTGATTGTGAGAGCTGAGGGTAACTATGCAATTACTATTTATTAAGAAATCATTTGGTGAATAAGAACATTTGTGTTTCATTGTGCACCTGCATAAGGAAAAAAGATACTACTAAATTGCCAAGGCTATGTAAACACAGTGATCTTGGTAAAGAATTTGGTTGCGAGGCCAAAATACCTCAGAAAACAGCTGTTCCATTGCACACATCATTAAAAGGTTGGAAAGGAGAAAATAACAGTTTCTTTTGATGCTGTTGTGGTCAGTGAATTAGTCATGTCTGCATCCCAGTCTCTAAGGAGCAGAAGAATATCTTGAAGACCCAAGAGAAGAGAAAAGGCTGGACCAAACCTCCTTCCTGGTTGCTGTAAGAGTCCCATTCACTGCATTGACCGAGGTACGCCCTTGGAGAAAGGGGGTTTTCGGGAAGAGAAATTGTAAACTTGGATTTATTTTCTTCATACCTATCCTGTACAGTGATTGCTGTGTTATTAGCTTACAATAACGATTTAGCACTGAACACATTTTGTTTGCTCACATTCCGATCCTGGCTGTTACAAAACGATACAGTTCTGCAGAAACCTGATTGTATATCAATGAGAAAACGTGTTTTATGCTAACAGCTCTGCAGCTTCAGGCTTCAGAGCAGAAGCCTCTGCAAGACCCTATTTCAAATTGTTTTAACTTTTATTTACAACTTCACATTCCATGCACGTTCCATTGGGATCCTCTGTGAGAACCTGTAAAAATCACCAGTGAAAATACTTGAAGCTGGCAACACAGAACTGGTGGTTCTCTGAGTCCAGCATCCAGAACTCTGCACAAAATGACAAACTCTGGATTTACCTTCCATGGAGGTGGGGTGAAAATTTAATGTTAGCCCTTAATGTCCGAGAAGCTGGTGCTGCTGGCATTGCAGCTATCACTGCAACTTGATGATGTGCTCAAAGTGCTGGAGGCAGTGCCTGATTCTGGGAAAGGGGAAGGAAAGAAAAAACCCACAAGAAAACATGATATGGTCGTTGTTTTTCACAACTTACTTTCATAATAGGAATCTTCAGAAAGACAACCATATAATTTAAAATAAATAGCCTACCAGAGCTGCTTAAAGATTGAGCTGATTTTGAATTGCCTATGAGCATCAGCAGATTGTTTGCTGGGATCCAACCTTCTCTACCAGTGCTCAGGTTCTTTACATACCTAAAAAAATATAAACAATAAAAAGTCAGATGGCTTCCTTTGATGCCTTTGGAAGTTTTGCCCTAAACATCTGCCTTCCAAACACAGTTCTGCGTATAAAAATTTCCAAACACAGATCTGCGTACCAAAGTCCATCCTCCCCTTCACGAATCAGTTGAACTAGATCTCCACTTTTCACTGTAAATTCTTCAGAAACTCCTTTCTCATAATCAGCCACAACTGTATATTTACCAGGAGTCTAAATGCACACAGAGGAAAAACATAAACAAATTATTTCTATTGAGTAACTTAAGGTACGTGGCAGCTTTTGTTATGAAATTATAGTACTTTTCCGTTCTCTCTCATGCACATAAATGCTGAAGGCGATGTAAATATACATACTGAGGGACAGTAAAACTTGGCTGTTCGATTACATGCAAATTTAGTACATGAATTCTCACACCCTGAAAAACATTCAGTGAAATGTTTCCATTACAATTAATCCAAATCTCTAAAAAAAAAAATAAAAAAAATAAAAAAGCTGGCAAACTAGTGACACGATGTACATGTGGAAGTCTGTTGGCATGGTAGCTGAGCATGTCATTGCTTGACTGCCGTACTATGGCATAAGCAGTCACGGTCTCTCTAGTCTACGGGTACACAAAGGCACAGATGGACCTTCCCAAGGTCCAAACACAGGGCTGATTTAAGAGAAGGGGATATTTTCCATTCCCCTAGGAATTTTGCCCACCTGAGGATTTCAAGGCAGACACTTTCCTTCTGACAAGCTTCAAAAGCATTCCTATATACTGCCACACGCAATGTATCAGTAACATTTGCTTAGCTCAATAGGAAAGCATTTCTGGTTACCAGCTTCATCTCTCCTCCCCCTCCTCCTCCTTCTTCCTCTGCATCCGATGAATTCAGCGGATCTTCAGCACTAGACCAGCCATCATTTTCTTCAGATGCATCAAGAGAATGAGATGCTTTAGTCCAACCTTGGGGAACAAACAGTCGATGGTTAATTTTGCAGGAGTGAGCCATGGACTGGGAGAAATGGTCTTCCCATTGAAAAGCTCTTAAGTGATCAACATAATCATGAGGAAAAGCACACACAGGGAAGTTATTACAGCCCCTGGGTGAAATTCACAGCTGGCAAAAGTTGGCCTGTTTCCATCAGAGTAAGTGGAGTTGTGGCAACGCACAGCAGTGAATTTGGCTCTTTGGATTTACATAGAGGGAAACAGATGGAAAGAATGCAAATTCCCAACTGAAAAAAAAGCTATTTCTCCCTTATACAAAGATGAACAATAGATAGATACTCTTTTCCTTGGGAGGAGCTGGTAGACAGGAACATGCGCTCTATGGGAAGAGGATGAACACAGGGGGTTGTCACCCAAAGCAGCCTAACCAGCCTGCTGGAACAAGGGATGGATGCACATAGCTTTGTTCAAACTGTTGAGCACTTAGAGCTGTCGAAGAAATTCAACACAAGCTACAGGCGCTCTGTACTTCACCTGACCAGGCAGCTTATTATTTAAAGGTATTCAGGCACAAGGATTGCTTAATCACGCTGAATTATCTTGGTGTTAAGTCATTGCATCAAGCACCACAAGAACAATCTCCTGCCTGTCATTTATTGCCAAGTGTTCCCTTTCCTTTCTCAGGGTGAAGCATTTAATTTATTTACAAGGCTGAATCATATACAGAGTGCACAAAAGCCTTTTCCAAATAAAACTACAGTAAGTTTTACTAGTGGGATTCTTTTCACTGAGATCAGCAGCTGCTAATAAATACATTGCACTTACAATGAAGAAAAAGTCATAATAAAAGACAAATAAATATTTGTAAGTAAAATTTTGGTTCAGGCCAAAGGGTAACAACAACGAAACTCAATGAAAACAATGAAAGGAAGAACAAACCTCGCAACTTTTACGTAACTATTAGTTGAGAAAGCACCAGCATTTTTGCTCTTCACTGCTTCTGAGGCATTTGTCGCATGACTGACCATACCAGCGCATTAGGAAAAAGCCTGAGCATCGTCATAGTAAACCCAGAGCAATCAAAGGATCACAGAAAGAAATCACACCCACAGCACACCAAACGGAGTGGGACTTTTACCTCGCCTGCGCTGCTGGATGACCTGCACAAGGTTAGAAGTACTGACCCATTTGGCCCTGTCCAGGGTTAAGAATGAACTTCCATCTGTGAAGAAACTGAGTGATAAATTCCCACTGTATTCCATGCAAACTTCCTTGGAAGCTCACATCTCATAGTTGGCTCATAGGACACAGATGAAAAACCCTTTCCATTATTTCCAAGTTAAGAACAATGCAACGAAAGAAAACTCGGTTTCTCCTAATTGTTCCAAGCTCTCATTAGAAACAGAACCAACAAGCTGCACAAAAAAAAAGTGAAATCACCGTAATTGCTCTGCCTGTAGCATCATACTCACTGGCCTGCTCATCTGGAACATTTTGAGTAACAGCTCTTGTTTCTCAGCCTTTCTTTTCATATATAAGTGCGAATAAAAGCCCATCTCCTCCTGAGCTGGGAAGGGAAGTTGCCACTATGGGCATATTCATATTAGCTAACTACAGGCAGCAAAATTATGCGTAAATGTTCAACATGCATGTGTGTATTCTGCATGGTGAGACTAAAACAGAGCTCCCTACAGAGGCATGAAATGTCAAAAAATGGCAGACAGTCTTGAGAAAAGGCAAGGTTATGCAGAAATGAACTTAGATTTGATGATGCCAGGAAAACCAAGAATTCATTAACTGCTGCTCTTCAGAAATGGACCCACAGGTTTCTTCACAGAGGTAGGATCTATCTGCAAGATGTGATTCTGTCACCAATTCATTTTCCGTGAGCTCACTGCAATGTAAGTAGGAGCGATGTCGCAGTGAAAGGAAACAAGTGGGGGCAACGCACTCTGCAAGGGGGAGCCATGACCATCGCCTAGTGCAGTTGCATCCTGAAACGCCCGGGTCAACTGCATGCTTATCTCTCTCTGAGTTGGGGAAGAAGAAGAGATTAAGTGTCAGAAAAGAGATCAGAAGTTGCAAGACAGAAAGGGGAGTTACTATATGTTTTAAATTAATTTACTTGTCTTAGTGGTTTCATAAAGTGAGATGTTTCTGGACAGGACAGCAAATCAGACAAGACTGTTCCAAGGACCCAAAAATTTTACTGTAAATCAGCAATGATCAACGACTCTCTACCCCGGAAAATTCCAGCATCGGTGGAAAAGGCCACAAAACACCCTTTGCTTTCTGATATCATTTTCAGGCCTTCAGGATTTCCACGATACCTGGAGATCTCAGAGTTTTACTGCTACCTGCAGAAAATTAGCCTTGTAACTCCCATATCCACACTTGTGGAGTTACTGCATTGGTCTGGCCTGGGATTACATTGCCTGCTGCTCAGACAAAGTGAATGGTGTTGCATGGTCTCCCCAGCACAGCAGCCGAACCAGCATCGTTTCCACAGGTGAGACAAAACCAAAGGCTGTGGAAACCTGGAGAAGAGGATGATGGTAGGTCTTGAAACAGCTTCATCTTTAGAATAATATTTTCTAAAAGAGATGGTGGTGGAAAGACAGTCAGGAAGAGAGGGACTGCTTTCCTTGTGCTCTCTAGTTGATTTGCCCCAGGGATTTGTACTCAAGCCTTCACCAGCAGCCTCGCTGGTTAGAAAAGGGTCATTTAACTGAAATGCTTTTCTATTCTTTGCTTAGCTGTGGGTTGGGAGGACAGGAGGCAAACTGCTACAAGAGGTTCAGTTAAATCACCTGGGGTTCACAGGGTGGTAAAAATTGCATACTATCACCTGAAGAAAGATGCAACAGGACTATGACTACAGTAATAAATGCAGATCTAAAATGGGAATTCCACATGACAGTGATGATCCCCACTCTGACTAAAGTACATGAGTTTTGGATTTTTCTTTTTTTAAGAATTAAACCCTCTCCACATGGGGCACAGTGACAGGAGAATGCTAACTGGAAAACCATGTGTTTCATAGCAACTGGACACCCCTGTAATTCCATTAAACACTCAGCTTCTGGTTATTTCTTCAGCAGAAGATCCTTTTCCCACTGCCCTCTTCTAAAAAACAAGTTAGCCATATTCCACGGTAAAACTTCAACCAGTCATGCTATCAAAACAAGTATATACAGAAGCTGACAGACCCACGTTGAAAAACTCAGCTGATACTAATACTGCTGCACACAACAGCATCATATAGGTATCCTCAGTGCTCTGACGTAATATATTACACAAAGGATGTGTGGATATTTGTGGAGTACAAGATGTGGTATCACTATACCTCTTAAACCAAAAGGAGTTGGGTCACTCACTACTTCATGTCGTTTAGCTTTTTTGTCAGGACTGGTAGGAGAAGCTGCAGGAGGATGAATAGGCAAAAAACACAGAAGAGAGATATTGAAGAACTGGAAAAAAGAGAATAAGTGGATTGCATGCTAAATACCTTTGAGTTTACGCTGGAAAACAAGAGGATTTCTGTAATCACTCTAATTTTAGCTGTCATTGGTCAATTACAGCAGGAGGAATTAATTATTTACATGTAGTTATTTGAAGATAAATTGACAAATTTATTCTACAGTAATAGGTGAAAGTATACATAAACTTTTCTAAATGAACTAGACATCAACTGAATACAATTAATTTCAATTTTAGACAAACATTACCAAATCTAAGCAATCATTTTTGTATAAATCTAGTGCTACAGCAATACCTGGTCCTGTAAGAAGGATCATTGGCAATGTCTGGCTTTTAGCAGAAGAAGATGGAGTTTCTGTCAAGGCAAGCATGGGATATTAGTGCTCACCTCATTAGCATTAGATACACAACCCTAGAGTCTCTCCAGAAAGAACTCAAAGGTAATCAGGTCTTAAAAAGGCATTCTGAAAAGATGCTTGGGGTAAAAACAAAACAAAACAAAACAAAAATAAACCCCACAAACCAAAACAAAAAACCCCATGCTCTTGAACAAGTGCCACCATCTTAATGCAATTCAGACTGTTCAGAGACAGCTGTTCAAAGCAAGAAGTGAATGTGCCAGTGCGACTACTTGGCAGGAGGAAGCAAGAAAGGTATCAGACTCCTATTGCCTGTTTTACCAAAAAAACCAACCAAACAAAAAAGATAATTTCTGGAAGCATAGGGAAATTCTTATTTATTCTTGTATTCGGCAAAACAACGTTGTCGTACACATTCTGCTGTAGCCATCTTTTGCGAGTTCTGTTAGAAAGGATGCTAATATAGAAATACACTAGCAAAATCTTGATTCCTTTTTGCCAAGTAGAGGTGCATTTGGGGCAGATCCACTGAAGCCAGAAGCAGGGCAGGTGTCTGATCTGAAGACAACTTCCTTCCTCTAGTTTTCCTACAGGAACAGGGCACTATAAACTCCTTCCTTGGCCTTGACAGTGAGACTGGAGGCATTGAAAACTGCACTCCTTCCCTTGCTTCTCCAATAGCTCCACTTTTCACCAGCTGCATCCCCCCTCCCACTCTGGAGCCAGTTTCCCTTGAAAACTCCCTGTCAGAGTCAGTGACTCAGGAACCTAGCTTGAACTTAGGAGAACAAGCTAGTGCAAACACTGAAAACCTGTTACACTACACATACATACAAAGTGATGCTTCAATTACAGCCTTAAACAGAAAACAGTCTATCTTTTTTTAAAAAAACAGTTACCTTTCTGACTTTTGAGGTTAGTAAAGCCCTGCAGCGTAAAGCGCTTTTTTGACAGTACAGAGCATTCTGAGGTAGAGCTAGTGTCATCTACAAAGAAAGAGAGAGACACAGAAAGAAAGGGGAGAAGGCCATGAAAAGATCAAGGCGAAAAATCGTTTGCAGTCCTGCCAGGGAGCCTGCACATTAGGATTAGAAAGGACAACTGAAAGTCCAGGTCCAACAGAAGAGCCCAAGTGGCCAGTTGTTCTCACTATGCAGGGGCTTGTACTGCCACTGGTTCAGTAAATAATCTCTATGATGAGAACCAAAATTCAAGCAAAAAAAAACCAAACCAAACTAAAAGTCTTCCGAACAGGTAATGCCGAGAAATTTATCCAGAGCAAAAGAACCCTGAGAAGCTGGGCAGCTCTAAGAGAAGACCTACTGCAGACTCAGGCCTCCTAACACATAGTTCCCACCTCCTTTTGGCTACCCTTCATTCGAGGTGGCTTTGGGCCTGTCCACACCACACAGTGGAAAGCAGAAACCCCAAACTAAGGGCAGTTGGGACCAGCACGCTGGTGCAGTGTGGGCAGCACTTTGTGGGTGGGCTGCCTTAGGGCTGAAAGCAGCAAAGCCCTGCTCGTTCAGGTGTAATGCTGCGTTTCCCTGCACTACCATGGCTACTCTGCTGGTGGATCTGCCTGTGCATCTGCAGTGCAGGCATGCTCTTTGCAATTCAAGATAACGACACATTCGTTTAAACTCACCTTTGCCTTTCTCGGGATTCTTTGGTGCTACTGTGGTGCCACAACCCTCTAGACTTGCGAGATCAGCTTTTCTCTCCTCCATTTTTTTGGTGTTTCTGATGTGGTTCCGTGAAGGACTGTTTATTGGAAGGAAATTGAGACAATCAATCCATCTCCAGCAAATTTGAGTCTGAACAGGGGTGATGACCTTCAGTCATGGGCTGCCTTTTACATACAGATATATAGGCTGAAAACCACGTATTAGCTACTTCCCAGATCATAGCTCCCTGGGCTGAAAAAGTCATTGGTGATTGTGCATTTAAAGACCATGAGCACATACAAAGGAGAAAGGCTCCCCTAACTGACTGCAACCGCTTGTACTATGGCGGTGGGAGCTACTGAAAAGACAGCTCAGGACAACTTACTGTCACTGCCAGCTACAGGCACACATTCTGTGCTGACAGTTTCCTCCTGAACA
>VYZM01005592.1:49822-63333 GCA_013398915.1 Dromas ardeola
ACTCTGCCCCTCAGAAACTCTTAACACAGAAACAGATGAGGGATGAACAAGGAACATAGGCTGGATATTGCAGTTGGATTCCCATCACACCTCTCATTGGGAATGGAATGGAGAAAGACATCCCAGAAATACTATACATCTGGGAAATTCTCCCTGAGTGATAAGTAGATGCATAAAACATGCAAGGCAGAGAGCTACTGATACACACCATATGGGAATGACTGAAGATACAAGCACACGGGCTTATGGGTATATACACATGATGAAAAAAAAAAGAGTGAGTAACAAATGGAAAGAGACCTGGGAGTCCTGGTGGACAACAGGATGACCATGAGCCAGCGATGTGCCCTTGTGGCCAAGAAGGCCAATGGCATCCTGGGGGGCATCAAGAAGAGCGTGGCCAGCAGGCCCCCCCCCCCCATCCTCCCCCTCGACTCTGCCTTGGTGAGGCCACACCTCGAGTACTGTGTCCAGTTCTGGGCTCCCCAGCTCAAGAAGGACAGGGAACTGCTGGAGAGGGTGCAGCATAGGGCTACCAAGATGATTAGGGGGCTGGAACACCTCTCTTATGAGGAAAGACTGAGGGAATTGGGTCTGTTTAGTCTGGAAAAGAGACGGCTGAGGGGTGACCTTATTAATGTGTACAAATACTTAAAGGGTGGGTGTCAGGAGGATGGGGCCAGGCTCTTTTCAGTGGTGCCCGGCAACAGGACAAGAGGTAATGGGTACAAACTTGAGTGTAGGAAGTTCCACCTAAACACGAGGAGGATCTTCTTTACTTTGAGGGTGGCAGAGCACTGGAACAGGCTGCCCAGAGAGGTGGTGGAGTCTCCATCTCTGGAGACATTCAAAACCCACCTGGACGCGTTCCTGTGCAACCTGCTCTAAGGTGACCCTGCTCTGGCAGGGGGGTTGGACTAGATGATCTCCAGAGGTCCTTTCCAACCCTATGATTCTATGACTCTATAAATGATTAAAAAAAGAGGTGTCACAGAAGCGCAGAACAGCGGGCGGGAACAGAAGAATATACAGGTTGGTAGGATGAAGGATAAAAATAGGAAGAGAAGAGCTTGACTCAGAAGTTGGGACACTGGAGGAATCAACACATCACTTAGTTAAAAAAAAAAAAAAAGGAAATCGGAAGAAAAGAACAAGAGACAGAGAAAAGATAACACCCTCAAAAAGACAAAAAGGACAATAACACGACATTGGAAAAGGAAGAAAAAAAAATACAGGTGAATGAAAAGAACAGAGAAGGAAGGAAAAGGCTGCTCCACATAACTCTCTTATCTGGTGTGTAAAGTATATAATTAGCTGTTCATTAAACAGACCCATAATACCAGCAGGATTTTGGCTGGTGCAGAAAATGACTTTTCTGTGTTGTTCTCTATCAACTGACAAAGCCCATACCACTGCTGCTCAGTTTAACAGTTCTGGACATGTATAAGCCCCAAGCTTTACAGCTTTATAGTAGGAAGAGACCTAAAAAACCCCTAAAACATAAGGGCCAGTATTAAGGGATCGGAGTAATGAGACTTCAAACCAGATGTATTAGTATATTTACAAGACAGCCAGGCTGATTTGACAACATACATACTTACCTTGTACAAGATGATGATGGTAGAGGTAAACTCTGTGTGTGTTCTAATGTCCTGTGCTGACTAGCTTCTGTAATGGAGAAAAGAAAAAGAACTATTAAAATTGATTTGTGTTTTGAGCTTTTAATTTCTACAGTCTTATACAGTGAAGATACACAGGGCAGGTTCTGAAGTTCAAAGAGAAACGCGATTAAAAAGCGCTATATATATCCAAAATATTTTACCTCTGCATGCCTGCAGTTGACTCGTCAGCACTTTTCTTATTTCATTTACCCAAGTGGCTTTAACTTCAGGTGTTGGTGCCTACTCGAAAATAAATACAATCGGCCATCAAACATAGAATACTTATTACACAAAGAGTTGCATGCCAAAGCACATTCCTCGGAGGAATCCTTCAAGAGGGACAGACAGAGCTCCCTCTAGTCCTTCAGTGAACAGAAACCAGTCATGACAAATGGAATACGCTGAGGCAGAGGCTGTACACATGCTACAGTCAAACCTCGGCTCCCAAGCCATCCACTACTGCAGTGACAGCAATAGTAATGGTGTATAAAATATCCCCCATGGATATTGTAAAACATGATCCCCCCCATTCCCAAAGACTGCAATTGAAATATATCGTTTGAGAAACTACCTTATGAATTAATCTGGTATGTTTTGGTTTGGGTTTTTCCTACGTTTCCTCATTACTCTCTATTAGAGATATAGCAGAGGGGGAAAAAAAAAACCCCAACAGATCTTCTTAGGGTTAGACTTCCCCCTTCTCTCTCTCTCTCTCCCCTCCTTTTTTTTTTCAGTGGCGTGTTATTTACCTGTATGATGTAAACTTCTTCCCTTGCATTATACCAGATTTCAAATTTTTTTGCATCCCCTTTGACATTTTCTGTTATTCCAACTGCTGCCATCTGAAAGCAAAGAGAACGGAGGCTGACCCACCACATTGCAGTTACGGTAACAATGGAAGCGGGCGGCTACCGGTATTCTTTGGTACCCTATTTCTGAAAAGCAAAGCCACATTTGGCTTCTTGCTCAAAGAAAAGAATAACTAATAAAGCGTGATGTCTCTCTTAAAATCCAGACCACCAAATCTTACATCTATTTCATACTGCCCTGCTCTACCCAGCAGGTCAAGGGAGGTGATTCTGCCCCTCTACTCCACTCTTGTGAGACCCCACCTAGAGTACTGTGTCCAGCTCTGGAGTCCTCAGCTCAGGAAGGACATGGACCTGTTGGAACGGGTCCAGAGGAGGGCCACGAAGATGATCAGAGGGCTGGAGCACCTCTGCTATGAGGACAGGCTGAGAGAGTTGGGGTTGTTCAGCCTGGAGAAGAGAAGGCTCCAGGGAGACCTTATAGCAGCCTTCCAGTACCTAAAGGGGGCCGACAGGAAGGACGGGGAGGGACTCTTTATCAGGGAGTGTAGNAGCTGTGGATGCCCCATCCCTGGAAGTGTTCAAGGCCAGGCTGGATGGGGCTTTGAGCAGCCTGGTCTAGTGGGAGGTGTCCCTGCCCATGGCAGGCGGGGGTGGAACTAGATGATCTTTAAGGTCCCTTCCAACCCAAACCATTCTATCATTATTAGATTTTCTGTGTGATTAATGCAACTGCCATTCAGCTAGACTAGTATGGTTTGGATTTTCTCAAAGGATAATTCCCCCCTACCCTGACTCTCTAACAGACAGCAACACAAAGCAACAAAGACCTGCAGCACCAGCTTGGTTTGCCCGAAAGGGTGAAGTTCCCAATGCAAAACTGTAACACAGCTTCACTGACAAAAAAAAAAAAAAAAATAGAATATTGCATTGCTGCAGGCTAAGCCCTTGACCGTACTGGACTGCTCAGCGTCTTACATTTAAGGAATGTTTGTAGCTGTAAGAAGGAGCTTTCTCATATCCCTCTCCGTTTTCTTCTCGCTTTTTACAGAACAACACTGCTTTCTCGTGGAGGAAGAGGTGTCGCTGCATTGGCTTGAAGCGTGCCAAATCTTTCACCTTCGAGTGACCCTTTTTATGATCAGTCCAGACATTGAAGGATCCCTGCATTAAAAGCTTGCCCAGCTCGTTCAGGTTTCCCTGGAACAAAAAAAAAAAAGCGGTATTTATAACTACAAAGATGACATCAGACTGAAATACATACTCTGAACAGGTCTTTACAAGTTCTGTTATTCCAAGTAATCTCTCACATCAGTGTTTATGTTGGGTTTGGAAACGTAATAAAAATAAAGTCAGTATTGGATTTTTACATATAATTTTCTCTCTTGCCAACACTGTTCAGGCAGGATTTTACAGTCGAGAGTAACAGTAGCAGAGATACAGAGATCTACACATAGCAAGAGGGGGAGGCACAATACATATATTTGGTTCTTTGGGTTTTTTTCCCCCCAAACTCTGCTCCAAAGCTGCTTACGCTGTGTTTTGGGGTTGGTTTTGATGTTTCTTAGTTTTGGGGTTTTTTGTTTGTTTGAGTTTTTTTGTTTGTTTGTTTTTGTTGTTGTTGTTTTAAATAGAAGTTTTGTGTATAGTTTTACACACAGGTATAAAAACTTAGTAGCAACTCCCATTTGTCAGTAGCCTAAACAGACTCCTCATGATGATTTTCAGTTTCTAATTCAGTGTCAGGTAGATCAAAGAAAGAAAACTTGGGTAGACAAAGCAAAATATTATTCATAGCAGGAAAACTTCAGAAGAGTATAGAGATCCATTTCCATTATTTTCATTACACAATTCAGTTTAAAGGCACCTTTTGTAAAACATTCTTCTCATTATTAGTACACAGTATAGGGTATGCTGTACATATATCTAAGAAATAAATGAAAAGAAATTAAAAAAATATGTAAAAATACTGTTACTCACATCATAGCCTGTAATGGCTATCTGGTGCATAGAATCATTAACTGCTTTGAGAATACCCAGTATAGAAGTTAACGCCTCCTGAAGATCTTCAGCACCTTCACAGTTCTTACTGTACTTCAGCATTTCCTGAGCAGACAGGGAATGACAACGTACTTAGTTTTGGAAACAGCAATAACTAGGAACATTGAAATTTTAACACTGAATTTAAGCTTTTAAATTGAGTGTTTAAAGTTTTTAATGTTATCCAGTAAAGTTTTATACCATATGGTCTAGTGGGTTAAATACTGTCTGGAACTCAGAAGACCCTAAAGTTTTATTTATCATCTCTGCTGCTAATTAGACAAATCTATTTCGTTCATCCAAACATTTTATAAGCACTACACCTAAGAATTTTACAAGACTAACTTTACAAACATTTTTCATCATAATTGCTGAAAAAAAAAAAAACCAATAAAAAAAATCGTTACTTTTCATATTGATTACTTTTTAGAAGTGAACAAATGTAAAAACATAGGCAAATTTAATTTATTATTTGAATTATGGCGAGGCCTGGGGATGCTAGTAATTTTACTCACGGACTGCAGGAACTAAAGATACTTTAAATAGAAGACCTTTCAAATACTCCTCTTTTCATACATATTTAATGTAATTAATTCTTTAAAAGCAGTTAACTTTAACTCAGTTTTAACTCAAAAGTAAATTTGCTCCAAGGTAATTTTTTTTAAAACTACAGTTAAATAAAATTATTGAAACATGTGTCTATGTGGGAAATGCTTCTTAAAACAAGCCAGCTTCAAACATGGCAAAAACTTAGGCCTTCATTTTAAAATTTATAACAGTATATTGCTGTCATTTTGATCTCTCAGTATAGCACGTTTAAGCGAATCACAATGGCATCCTTCCTCAAAGTACCATACAGTGCTCTCGGTTAAGTACATTTCCTAGAACCCAGCAAGGCAAATTCCTGTAATACGCATGAGGTGATTATAACTGGCAAGTAACGAGTATTCCAGATACTCTCTTTTCTTTGTTGCAAAGGTTTCTTGATCCTTCTGTTTCCCCTAATGAACTTTTCGTTCTTCTCTTCAGCAGAAATATATGGAGAAAGCAGTTACACAAGGTGTCTCTGTGTAACATTTGTCTGTCTACTAGCAGCTTTTTGCTGAAAGAGAAAGGAACTGAGCTGAGAGTTGACAGAGTGGGATTTATACATGTCTGCTTACTTTTAGATTTTTCTCCAGCAGGATGAGAGAAGTAGCATTTAAAAAGCCAAACACACAAACCAGACTTAGTGTTAATAGTTTAGTAACACATACCTTTAGCAATAATTGGTATTTGGTTATTCTTTGAACAGGTTTCAGCAAGTATGAGTCCAAACTGAGCTTGTGATCGAGTTTTCTTTGACATTCCTGTAATCAGTGTTGGATTTCATCAGTACACTAATCAGTATTTCTGTTACTTGTTCTTGACATAAATCATGAAGTTAAAAAAACCAAACAAACAAACCAAACAATCAAAACAAAAACCTCCCCCCTCAAGTATTTTAGAGACTCAAGCAAGCATACCTGAAAGAAAACAGAATCTGAAAACTGCCTCCACAAACTTTCAGATCGAGGTTTATTTTGACAGTATTTTTCATAAATCTGGAAATCTTCCATCTGAAATTGTGGAGACAACCAAAAGATTAATATTCTTGTGACTTTAATGGACAAAGTTAGTAAGATTTTTTTTTTTCATAATCAATAGGGCTAAGAAAAAAAACCAAAAACAACAACAAAAATGCAATTCCTTGAGGCATCCCAAGCAAAATCCAAATATTCAAAATCATTTATTTTGTAACGGCTACTAATTTTTTACTTGGAACATCAGAATAAAATGTTCCTATTAATGCTTGCTTCAGTTGAATGTTAAGCACCTTATGAAGCAGCATATATCATATTCACAAATATATTTCTATTACAACATGAAAAATACTTCTATGAATGCCCAACCATGAGTCCCTCTGTGCAACTTTTTAAAAAGTCTTTGTCCTTTTTTCTTTATACATTTTCATTTTATTAATGTGTTTTTCACTGGGAGTTGCACTAAGGTAGACCAAGCAGTCTGTTGCCCCTTACCACTTTAGCAACTAAATAGCATGACTTCAACACTTGTTGACAGCAAAGGGAAATAAGACTGTTGAAAATGTCATAGTAACCACAGATAGAAAGGAAAAACTAGGTCAGAAATCAGCAAGCACAGAAGTACATCTGTCTCTCAGTTTTAGAAAGCAGCATCTCCATGGATGTGGCCAGTAAATCGGAGGGGGAGGCATGGCTCCACCCAGGAGTTTTAGAGCATCAATAGGCAGCAACAACAGAAGATTGATTTCCATGAACAGATTCCTACTTAGCCTTTGGTATAGTAGGGATGAGACTCATTGTTTAATAAATCCCAGATTAAAAAGTTCAATTCTGTCATAGCTTTCTATTTTCTTAATAAAAATGTTTTGGATTTACTCTGTTGAGGTGTACTCTTTAAAGAAAAGAGAAAAGCACAACAAAACCAAATCCAGTAAAGAAATCTAATCAAGCAAACCTATAATTTATTGCAATGTGAAATGAGGCAGTGCATGACTCCTCTTCATGTTTTCCTAACTGCCACTTTAATAAAGCAGTATTATTTCAACAAGGTAGTAGCTCTTTCTAACAAAATTAATTACCCTGCACAATTCTCAATTAACATCTACATTCTCAACCTGTTACCTGTTCAAGACAAACGAGGGGGATATGGTGGCAATAACTACATGAAAGTCACCCTCCGTCTTGAAGGGGCTTATAAACGAAATCCCAGCAAAAGATGACACATACCTGATCCAGAAAGCACCGTCCAACTAGTTCTGGGTATTCTACGTAGTTTTCTAGTTCTCTCAAAAATATTCTATGATGAAGAAGATTTTATTAGAGCAAATGTTAAAAGAGTGGTAGTAAATGTTCACATTCTTACAATTCGTTTTCTAAACTTTTGGAAACAGGGTTGCAATTCTGTACTACAAAAACTAAACAAAACTCTTCTAAATCACATACTAAAAAGGCATAGCAAATTAAAATAAACATTCTGACCAATTTCTTTTAGTGTACTGTTGCTACAACTGAAATCAAATATAAGACTGGGGAGGGGAGGGGGATTCTATTTCTCTGCCTTATGTATTCAACACCGGGATTTGTACAGTTTAAAGTGTTTGGTTTTTCCTTCCAAATACTACCAAACACCACAAAGCAAACAAACGAACCAAACCCACCTCCCAAAACCAAAAAAACTCACCCAAAAATATCAGTGGCAAAACTTCCCAGTCAAGTTTTGCCTGAATAAGAAACAACTATTTAATATGCTTAACTTCTCCTGAAAATACTTTTCTTTTCTACCAATTTAAATATTTTCCTGTGAAAAAATACCTCTAGTAACAACGATTCAAACTTCAGAGAGAGGTCACTCAAGTATAAAATTAACCAGCCTCAACCCGATGTAAGAGTTGAGAATTTGTGGTTTAGAATAATAATTTACTTTCCATAGCAAATTTCATAAAAAATAAATGGAACCCAAACAAACCTTGCTTTAATTAGATTGTAACCAGATCCCAATGCCTTTCTTTAGGAAGAGGACAACAATGCAAAATTTTGCCTGTGTACTGCAAACATTTGAATAAACTTTCACACAGGTTTGCTCATCTTTTATAGATATTTTGCTTTTCCTCTTCTATGCAATATGAATTTTGACATGCCAGGTAGCCAAGCTTGACTCAGTAAGGTTCTTTTTGCAATTTAAATCAGATTAAAAGAAAGAGTAAAGAATCCCATCCAAATGCTATTTTTAGATCTGAATGCAAATCCTCACCTGTTGTGAAAGTGATAAATTTCTTCCATATTCCCAAACAAGATATCCTTCTTATTTTGGAGTTCTGGTGAAATGAGATGAGCCATTAAGGGGTTGTCCATCTCTGCAGCGTAACCCTGCAACACAGGAGGGAGGCACACTGATTGTCTACCTTTACTTGAAGTACTTATCTCTCTCTGACAGCGCAGTCTGCCTGCAGGCTGACAGACAGCCAAGAAAGAGCTCAGTGTTAGTAATGAAAAAAGGATAAATTCTGTTTGTCCCTCGGTCCAGTAAGACATACCTATAGTCTTTAGAAATACACTTGAATGATTACTGCAATTTCAGTTAAGCAAGGATAACAAAGTTTGTAATCATTTCCACCCAGCAAAGGCTATGCATTCCCATACCGCTTACAAATTATAGTTCGTACTTTTTCTGTTAAGACTTTACACATCTGAATTCAAAGCCACAATTCCAGTGCACACGCAAACCTTCGTGCTGGTCTTAGCTATTTGTACGAGGGAACAAGCTGACTGTAGTTATTTCTGCAGGTAATAGAAACCATTAAGCTTCAAATTCTATCTTAAAGACATTTTCATTAGCTTTGGTACCAAAAGTCATAACTTCAGATTCTGACATCTTCCATTTGTCATATAAGGCCACATTCTCTTGTATGTGTCTCTCACACAGATAAGGGAAAGAGAGCACACAGGTGGCTTTCGCCCAGAACTGTTCTCCTCTGATCCTGAGGTCACTAATCTGTGATCTCTCAAAATGCTAGAAAAACCAACAGACAACACTTTCCCCCCAAAAAAACTGCAAACAAAACAACTCCAACCAATCAACCAGAAGAACTGCAAGAATGCTCTAGTACCTGTATTGTAAGCAGATTTCTTAATGTAAGTAGATTTCTTAGTGTACAGGCAGTGAAGAAAGATGATGTGACTCACTTTAGATTTAGGTTAGATTTCTTCCTCTTGTGGTTTTTTTTTTGTTGTTTGTTTGGTTTTTTTGTTTTGTTTTTTGGTTTTTTTTAAACACAATTATCATGGACAAGGTGGTCAGTGCATTGATGACATTGATTATGATAAACTGCACTGAATTTTAACAAACTGACCAATTAAATGAAAGGATAAGCAAAAGCGTACCTACAACTTAGATTTTCAATTTCCAAGTGATGTCCAAAGTACAAAAAGTAGGAGAATTAGCTGGTAAAGTCAGCTAGCCTGAAGAATTCAAGCATTTGGATAGGACAGTGATTAGATTATTTTTTTAAATCAGAAATATTCCTTTCAATTCTTTTCAACAAATCTGGGTATTTTTTCCTCAAACACCACAAAAAACCCCAATGGTATAGGCAAAGATGCTGGAGCTTATAGATAGCTAACCATTGGTCCCTCTCCCATCTCTCTCCCCCCAAACATGAAAATGCAGAGTCTGGAAGGCAGCGGGGCATGGGGGGGAGAAATGATGCAGCCTTAAAAAAGACAAAAACCATTTATATAAAATGGAGTTAAAATTCAACAGGGAAATAAGGACTGCGTCTACCATGCAGTTTAGATGCAGCAAACAGATGCATGAAGAGAAAGATTAAATTCCACTTGAAGCAAAGATGATGCTGAACGTAGCAGCAAAGCCAATCTCGGCATAAAGAAAGGGTACCTAACCCAGCTGAGGTGCAAACAAATCTCAGTACTTTCGAATTCTGAAGAAAACAAAAACCATGAAATCCATACATTGACAAAACGTTTTTAACAAATTCTTTTTCACTTCAGGCTGATGTAGTACTTTTTTTAAAAATTTAATACAAAAACTCTTCATTTTTTACTACCTATGCAGTACTTGTGTTTTAAGAAAGGAGAGGGAAAGCTACTCCATGCAGCCACAGGGATCACTTAATCTTACTTTAAGAATATATAAGGCTTTGCTTAGTCTTCCATTTGAAATCTGTTCAAAAAGCATCAAAGTAAATGGAAAAGGAGTCGAATACAATACCTAAGAATAGACTAGACCATTAATTTTTCCCCAGTAAAAATTAATGGATTTCACAGACTAAAGTGGGATGGCCGTGGTTATTAATGAAATGAAAACTATCAAGCTCGGATAAAAGCAGCTATAGCAGTTTCCCAATAATCGATCTTGGGAACTACCTTGTTTTTTTTCTATTGGAATCCTTGGCAGAGAGAAAACACGTCAATTAGATATGACAACATAGAAGGAGACACCGTCCATAAAAAGGAGTATCGGGTTATTTTACAGGAAAAATGGGAAGATTAATAGAATAGTAGAAACAAAGGAATTGGGAGAATAGCCAGAAGTATGAATTAATAACTAGAATTACTCAAAAGCTGGAAGACTGCCACTGAACCATAGCTCAGCAAGGATCTGATCCAGAATTACTGTTGGCAGTCCCAGTCATCCAAGTTCAAGAGATGAATCCCAAACTGCAAGGAGGCACAGCGAAGTGTGCCTGGCACGATCGGAGTACTGGACAGTCTATCACATTGGCAGAAAACCAAGACGGCTTGGCCTAGGCAAGACAAAGGTTGTGCTATACTCTATGCAAAACAAGAGTAATAGCAGAGAAAGAGAAAGATTCTGCAACAACTCCCCAGTAGCAGCAGTAAGGACCAAAATTCTCCAACTATTTGAGTCTTGATTTTATAACCAGAACTGTACAGATAGCATTGCATACAAAAGCAGAGAATAAAGCTCTCTAAGGTCCACTCCAGACCTACCTTGCTTTATTACCACACATCAGAAGTGACCATCCTACTGTCATTAGCACTTCCTAGCTCTTAGACCAGACCCAGGACATAAATGCTATAGGAACCTGAGCACAAACTAGGCAAAAGCAAGACCAGAGTTCAAAACCCTCATGCATTACTCTTACTTGAAAGTATGTCCTCAGAAATTATCACTCCCAATCCATAACTTCAGACAGCTCCTATTTAGGAGCTTAACACTGGCATGGACACCAAGAGTACCCACTTGGCTCAATTCCAATTCATCCTGATTAAAATAATTCAGCCTCAGTTATCTGCAACATCATCATCTCCTACAGTCAAATTGGACTACAACAAAATGACACATCCATATCTGAAGACTTAAAAAACTCAAGGAACGACAAAGAATACAAGCAACTCAGCAGTACTGCAATTTTGCCTCCACAGCTGCGGAACAAATGGAACACCTTTGTTTCCTTTGCAATTTAGAATTATTATATTACTATTACAAGGCACTCTGTTGCCACAGTTGTACCCAAGACATTTGGAAGATTATTTAAAGATATGCAAAGAGGGATTCAAGAAACAAACTTTCTCCTCTGACACAATATTCTCTCAATGCAGATTCACATTCCTGTGTGACACATGACCTTCCTGGAGTTGACTCAAGACTCCAGAATAAACTTTTGCAGGAATTAATGGTCATTACAAATCTCACTATGTTCCACCTGAACAGTTAGGCGTATCTTATTTTCTGCCCAATTGTGGTTTCTAATACTAAGTCCTAGTTCCATGAATATTTCTAGAAAAGTATTGCATATTCCTGCCTCTGTGAAAATACGATGAGAGAGGAGAGGTGCAATGATCACACTGCTTGACAGGACAGAGGCATTACAGTGATAAGGAAAGCATAAGAGCATACATGAAATGGAAGACATACGTAGATTCACTAACAGCTGCAATGAAATTTAATCTTTACCTCAAGAACACAGAGAAGTTCTTCCACATATGCTCGTTCAGTCTCAATAAGTTCATTAATTACATGCCTGTAGACAAAGAATGACAATTAAGGCAGGCGTATTCATTTATGCAAAGTAATGAGGCAACATCAACTTTGTCTGTGTTTCTACTTTAGTTCAGACAACGAAGGAGCCGTTTCCAGGTAATGGGAAATGTGATGTTTCATAGATATTTCTGTCAACAGTTTACATATCCTTATGGCGAAGCACATACTTTTAAAACATTTTAAAATTTTTGAAGATATGTTTAAACATGAAAAAAGTCAAATCTAGCATTTTAAGTGCTGTAGTAACTGAATTGAAGCACTGTACATACAAGATCTGGTTATGCTGTGTTCACAAGTATTACAGGAGCTGGAGTTAAAGCTGCATAGGATTATCAAATACAGACTTAAAGTTACACCAGTCATTTTAAATTAAAGACATTTAGGACACACTTTAAAAATCACAACGCCGCTTTAAGTTTACTTTCCCTAACGGTAAAGCAAGCATGCTTCCCCCCAGCCCCCTCTCCTTGTGATTTCGTACAATTTAACACGTGGTTTTAACAGTGAAAAAACAGTAGAAATATCCAGTTTATGGGCAGAAATGCAAGCTCTGCTATACACATTGCAGGTGGTAGTAAGTTATTTTTTTGAATAAGTGATGCTTTTTAGTTTTCATATAAGAAAGTGATTTTTCATACCATTTATCAAAACAGGGACTAAAAAGAGTCAAATAAAAAGACAAAGTCTTCTGAAACATGAAGACCAAAACCTCCGACAGATTTACAGGAGGCTTATTACTCAAAAGTATGTCATCTCTGAAATGAAAATATGTAGTTATCTTGCCATAGCATCACGTTGCTGCAACAAAGCTAGAGTCTAGTACTATATAAACGATAAAAAATGCTGCAGACTGACTGAAATACCTTCCTCTGTGTACAGAGCACAGCCAATGCATTTCAAAAAGCACTGAGGCTTAATTCAGAGAAGCATACTTGTCTTATCAAATCCTTAGTCAAACTCAGCCTTGCTGGAACCAAATCAGAGAAAAAGCATTTTTTGTTTATCAAAATATACTTACTGCCGTAACACAGCTAGGTTTTCTTCATCATCCATTGTAGATCCTCCTCTGCTTTGATGGAGTTCAGTCATTTCACCCTAAAGAAGGAAACAAACCCAACAAAAAAAAAAAATCATCACAGCATCACAGATGGGGGAAAACCACTTTAAAATATGGAGGTTTGCACTCAGCTCTACTTGCATGTGTTTTCACAGGAAAGAATGTATTCCATTAAAACTGAAGGCAATTTTCAAGAATGCTGCAAAAAACTCCAAGTCAACCTGAAGGTCTTGAAGCACACAAGAACATTTAGACATGGGGATCTCTCCATGAAAGGCCAGCTTAGAAAAGACCGTGGTTCAAGGCCCCTTTCCAGGAAGACAACATCAGAGCACCAGCATAATCTTGGACGCAACA
>VYZM01005593.1:284-11155 GCA_013398915.1 Dromas ardeola
TTCTCTAAGCAAGTAACTTGACGCTCTGGAAGTGTGACGGGCAGAGACTGCGGCTCCAAAGCCAGATGCTTCCTCTTGGCTTGGGAATTGAAATCGCCCGAGCAGGGGGTTTGCAGNGGACACAGGGGGGTGAAGGGCCTGATCCTCCCCGTGATGCTTTTACACCGCTGTGGGCTCAGCGCCACCAGGAACGGTGGGGTCTGCACCAACCCGGCACTGGCGGGTGCGAGGCCGTGGAGAATCAGGCCCCCTTTGTTTAATAAAGTTAGAAAAGAGAGAGGATTCGGCAGGCGGAATCAAGGGGAAACGTTAGACGATGCGGGAGGTGCTCGGGCAGTTTTCTCCCTGGCTCTGGCTGCTGCCCCAAACTCCCGAGAAGGGGGTGTGTTTCGATGTGCACGGTACGCAGCGGCGCGGCCAGAGTGATGGAGAGGAACACGGAGACCTGGATTATTTTATTTTATTTCCACCATTTTTAGTGTTAGAGTGAGGGTTTTTCCCACATTGGGGCAAACTGGGAAATGCCAGTGGGCCGGAGCCCCAGCTCCATCAGTTGGTGGGTGGGACGGTGTGAGCTGTGCCCCTTGGAAGAGGCGTGCGGGCCGGATCCTGCGCCGGTGGAAACTGAGGGGGCTTGAGCAGAGCAGCCCCAGCTCTTTACTCCAGCAGAGGTTATGGCCCACGCTCCTTATTTTTAAAGGCCTATAGGAATGTCTCCTGGGTCCGTTTTTGGGCGGAAGGCCGGATTATGAGGGTGGAGCTGGGTGCAGGGCACCCTGAGGGGCCAAATCCTGTGTGCTTGTGGGTGCCTGAGCTGGAATCCCGGGGGGGGGATGACCCAGGAGCTGCAGATTGTCCCCCCCCTTGGTAATACTGCTCATGGGGCTGATGGCTTTCGAAGGAAAGGAGTGTTTGATGGGTACTTGCGAAGAGGGTGATGAACATCTTGGAAAAGAGAGTGAAAAAAAAGATGTAACAGTGGAATAAAAATTATTTCAGGGCTTTAATTGGTAACAGGGTTGAGCTTTTTCTTCAACTTTGTGTTTTCTGATCTGACACACCACACTGTTCCTTCATACGGTTTTAAAAGATGATCTACCATCTTTGAAAGTGTACCTTACTGTCATGGATGTGTGTAAAAGGCCTGGATTTGGGCACAGGGGCCCTTTTATGTGCATCCGGTGATGGGATTTCCACCTGCCCTTTACTTTGCCGGAAGAGTGTAAAGGCACTTGAGTATAAATAAGGCTCAAGCCCCATATATTTTTATTGGAAGGTTTGTAAGTGTGATTTGCGAAGAGGTTTAATTGTGGTGGAGGGGGTGGCTCCGCTTGGAAGGAGAGATGCTGCAGGAGCGAAACCTGTGCGCGGTGGCTCCCTGCGGCTCCCCGCTTTCCCCGGGAGCTGGGACCGTGCCCTCGCGGATGGAGCCAATCGCGTGCTGGAAACCCCGCTCGAGTTTGCGCTGGTGCCGGTTTGTGCGCTGGATTCGAGCGGCACTTCTTCAGCGGCGCGACCACCGCTAGCCGGGCGGGATGGGGGGACTTGCTGGGACGAGATCGGGGACTTTGCAGGAATTGGCCGGACAGGCGCTGGGAGCTGCTCATCCACTGGGATGGCCCAGGGTCCGCGGTGGAGAGCGGGGTGGCTGGTGGGATGAGCCAAGGACTGCTTTGCAAATTGAAGGAGAGGAGACTGGAAAAGGAAGGATGAGGGGATGAAGTCCTAACAGTCCCTTTGGCTGACGTTTATGACCTCTTCCACTCTGCCCCTGGCCGTGGTTGGCAATGACTTCCCTTCCCAGGCTGGAAGTGGAGCCATGACCCCCATGCACGCCCTCCTGTTGCTGCGAGGGTGAGGAGTGCAGATGTCTCTGCCTCTGTTGCGGCTCCTGCAGATTGTTCCCCCTTCCCTTGGTGTGTGAACTCCAGTGGTGCTGAGTTTGGGTGGTTGAACCTCCTGGCACATGGCGTGGTGAGCACGGTGCTCCCTGGTTCTTCTGGAGCCACTCCGGACCTGCGTGGTGCACGGGGGTGCTTGGTGGCTCTTGTATTTTGCCTGCCAACTCCTGTGGGCATCTTCCCTTCAACACCCTTTCCGTGACCGCGTGTGTTCTCAGGGCCGCGCAGATAAATTTGCCAGGGTGTAAAGACAAAGCAGGGAAGTGGTTTGCAGGTGATTTTTGAGGAGATGGTGGGGCATCAAGGGAGTTGCAAAGGAGAAGGTTCTTGCAAGCGAAGGGTGTGGGTTGAGATGGGGGAGATGCTGGGAGAGCATCTCAAGGCATCGTGCTTCGGCTGTTCAGACCGTGAACTCAGAAAGGGGCAGAAGTCCTCAGCCACCGAGATGTCCAGGTTTTTCCCGAGAAGTCACCTGAGGCGGGTGTAGGCCAGCCTGGTGAAGATGTGTATCGGACTTTTCTGCCAGTGTTCAATCTGCTCCGAGTGCCAAACTGGGCTGCTGTCAGTAGAGCCCGGGAAGAGGCTGCTGGGCTCTAAGCGGGGCACGTTTAAGGCTGGAGAACCGGTTAGGGAGACACGGTCACGGTTCTTTGTGTGCCTGCTGTGTGCGGCCATGGGGAGAAGGTAGCGGGTCACAGTTTGGCTTCCTGCTGTGCGCACCACAACAGTGTGAGCCACCGGCTCCCAGCAGGCACCAGTAAGAGTATTTTTGCTCTCATCATCGGTAGTAGCAGCCATTGTCACCTGTACCCAGAGACACCCTTTGATGAAGCATCTCCCAGCCTGCTCCAACTAGCCTGTTGTCACCAGGAATGAGATTATGTGAGAGAGGAGCTTAACATAAATTGCTCTTTCTTGGCAAGGTGAAGTCAAATAACAAGAGGCCCCACTAACCCCAGGTGATTGGGCTCTTTGTGTAGCTCCAAACATGCTCTAACGCTTTCAGCATTTAAAAATAGTCCAAGGAAGCCTTTTTCATTGAGGAAGTCTGATGATTGCAGCTCCCCCACCCACCATGTGGAGGTGGATGCACAGCATCCGAGAAGCAGCGAGGGGGTCAGATCCTGTTGTCTGCTCGCTTCGCGTAAATCTTGGAGCTAAAGCCACCCGGTCCGGTGGGGCCTGAAAACCAACCTCCGTCCGCCGCTCAAGCAGCTCGAGATGGGCCTTGAAGGGAGAGAGAAATTGCAGTCGGTGTCAGATTGTTATAAAGTGTTAATGAGAATCCATCTGAATTTACACCAGGGAAAAGTGCGGAACGGGATCGACTTTGTGCGGTTTGAACTAGAGGTGGGAGGAGAAAATGGGTCTGGGAGAGAGACAAAGGGAATTTTCTAGGGAGACACGCACGCTCCGCGCATCGGATCCGGCTGCTGGATGCCGCGCTGACCGAGTGAACCACGCTGCAGAGCAGCCGGCCGGAATCTAGGGCAGTGGGAAAGCGCGCTGGCGTTGGGTGGGGGCCCCCGCACCCACCCCCCTCCGTTCCTGCCTTTGTCTGGCAGCCCCCTCCTCCTCNTTCCCCCCGTGCCGTCCGGCTCCCAGCGTGTGCCGCGCAGGATTGTGCCATGCAGGGGTCCGCGGTCACACCCACCCCGGTGTGATGCATCGCTGCCGGAGAACGGCTGCTCCGCACCGGGGGCTTCCAGCCCCACTTCCCAACTTTCCCCCGCGCCGCACAACAAGGCGACGATTGTCTGTGGCATCTGGGTTGTTGCTTTTGGGTCGGTTGCTTTTTTTCTTTTTTCCTTTTTCTTTTTTTTTTTTTTTAATTAATAAACAACTTTCATCGCTGCATGAAAACGCTTAAAATCGCTGCACTGAAATGAGGTGGTTGCTTATTTTCATGGCGTGGCGGTGTGTTGGGTTTGGTTTTTTTTTCCCCCCCTTCTTGTAAACACAACTTGCATCATCAGTACAATAAAACCTCAATGCAAAGGGATTTAGTTGTTTGTTTGTGGTCCTTTTGTGTGCATTTGTGTTTTTTTTTTGACACCACTTTCATCAGATTTTTCAGTGCAGCAAAAATCTTACCCCACAGATATTCAGGAGGGTTTATTTGTGATGTTCTTTGTGTGCATGTCTTTTAACATGGCTTTCATCTTAAATGGAAAAAGAATGCCCCACCTTACCAGAGATATTTGAGGGTTGTTTATTTTATGGTCCTCTTTAATTTTATTACTATAACAGAAAAAAGACCGGGTCCTAATTTGCCCTCAGGCTCTCTTACACCACACCAGCAATGTCAAAATGTCTTCGGTGGGGTATTTACAGGTGTAATTTATACCCGTGCAGTGTAAAGGTGCGTTAGTATAAATGAGAAGAGGGCTAAAAATCTTTTGTCTTTAAAGATAATTTTGCATCTGATGAAAACAAGAAATACAAGGACCTGGAGTGATTTGTGTGGGGTGTTGGTTTTTTAAAAAAAAAAACAAAAACAACCCCCCAACCAAACAAAAAACCCCACCTTGGGGCTGGGTCCTTAGCTGTTTGCTGGGAGCTGGTACGGCACCTCCGATGCTTTCCGGGGAAGCCCACGCTGCTGGGCATAAACTGGCACGTGGTGGAGGTGTGCCAGTGTGTGCCAGGTAGGACCCTCTAGACTGCACCAGTATGGCCCTGGGCAGGATCTGGCCTTCCAGGAGCAGTAAGGAGAAGGTTCTCAGCGGGTTTAACTCCGAATTTACACTAAAGTAAAATATCCGATGGAAGTACTCCGTAGGCATGGCTGCGTTTTCCATCGCGCCGTCCTTCTGCTGGCACTTACACCGTGCGGGGTGCGGTGGGCACGTCCAGTGCACGTCCATCCCGTGCGCTGCTCCGGCCTTTTCCTGCTGCTGGAGCAGTGCTCGGGAACCGGGGTGCAAACTGCAGGGAGGTCCCGTGGTTTTACATGGTGGTTTTACACCGCTCTGAGTGAGAAAAGGTTTGGGATGGGTTCGTGCGAAGTAAAAAGCAGCCAGATCAGATGCGTCTTACACCCTTGTTGCCTTCGTGAGCCTTAGCTGGACCACGCTCTTGAAGCCTTCTCGGTTGGTTGTGATGGATTTGTTTCCCCCTGATGTGGGGGTAAGCAGAGAGGAGAATGCAGCTGTGCATCCAAATCTCCCCGATTCCCCCCTACCCCTCCCCAGTTTGGCAATGTCTAGACTCTATTTATTTATTTGCTTTTAGCCAGAGCTAGCTGCTCTGCGGATTAATTCCAGTTAGGTAACTGGTCTGGGTGCTGGAGGCTCGGCAGTCCTCAAGGGTTTGTCCCTGTATGTTAACATTTGTGGCTTACTAGGGTAATTTGCAAACACATTTACTTTGAGTCAATTGGCAATCAGTTAACTGAAGTTAAAAAGAAAAAGGGGTGGGGGGAGGAAATAATCTTACAAGCCTCCTTTGCAGAATGCTTTGGGATCTGTGTTATTGGCAAAAAACAGAATAATAGAAGCTAGGTAGTGGAAACATGACAAGAAAGGGCTTAATTCTCTCTCTAATATAAAAATCTAACTGGCAGGAGTCTGCCAGGGATCAATTAGCTGATGTCTACACACTGCCTTTTAAAGAGTAGAACACAACAGCAAAGTTATGTATTATTATAGTTTCTACAGGTCCCTTTCTCCTCTTAGTTTTACGTTTTTACACCACCTACTAAGCAGTTCTCTCCCCTTTTAATAATCCACCGAGTAAAGCGGTTTGTTGCATGTTGTTTTCAAATTTCAGTTATGCACGAAGAAAGACTTTCATTTAAAAAAAACCCAAAACCATACAGGACAAAATTCATTTGAAAAAAGCACATAGGACTGTGCTGCTCATCCGGACGGGGTGTAAGGGGCCACATCCTGATCTGGCTGTGCTCTGTCAGAAGTGGAGCGATGTCGAAGAAGGCTCAGCCCCTATTTAGTTGTGCGCAGCGAGGTCGGGGATGGGGCTGAGATGGGCTGGGAGCCTCGGCGCGAGGTGGGTAAATCAGATTTAAGCCCAGCCTGATTTTAGCTGATGTAAATCAGCGCAGCTCTCTTGGAAGTTGGTGGAGTTACCTGGATTTATGCTGTTGATGGCTTGGCCTGTTGTCTGCACCAGTTTAGAGCTGTTAGAGATCTGGGCCACTGAACCTGCTGGGCTGCTGGTCTTGACGGAGTTGGTCTAATTTCCTGTGGGGTTATTTTCTCCAGTTTTTAAGCACAGGATCCCCCATCTGTCTGTCTCTGCAAAGCTGGCTTTCCTGTCTGCAGGCCTGCACGGAGACCCTCCCTCCTCCTCCTCCCCCTGCTTCTCACACCATCGACTGCACCATGCGTCCTTTTGTCCGTTTCTAGATCCTCCCTCCCCCTCTCGCCACGCTCTCTCCTTGCCCGTCTCCCTTTTGCCGTTTTGGGGTGTCTCTCCTTTGCCTCCACACCCCTAATTCTCCTCCTGCCTCCAAGGGATCCCAGCATGCCTCTCCCTCAATTTCCATCACCTTTCCTCCATCCCTAACTCCCTCCCACCCTCTCATGTAACTCGCTTACGTTTGCCCTCATTCATGTGTATTCCTTGCCACCGTTTCCTTCCATCTGTCCCCAGCATGGAGCCCCCGTCCTTTGTCACTGCTCTGCTTGCCTGACCCTCTGTGTCGCCTCCTTGATTGTCCCCTGTCGTGCTGGGCTCAGATCTCTCTCCCCCCACATGCAGTCATTGTCCCGTGGCTTAGAAAAACACCGAACCCCAGCCCCAGCCCTGACAAACACCTACCTGAGGTCCTTTTGTGAAGGAGAGCAAGCCTTGCGCTCCTGGGAGGCAGAACATGGGTCACCGAGGAATTCGGCAACCGCTGCTTCGGTCTGGGGTGATGCACAGGAGTCGTTTTCAGCGCAGATGCTTGCTGCTAACACCCCTTTTCTTTCCATGCGACGCTCCGGTGATATCCCTGGGGAAATGGTGGCATCTCGGTTAATCTTCCTAAGATGGAATCTCCATCTTTGGAGCGAGCGGCACAGGAGCGGAGCAGGGAAATGTCTGCCAGGGGCAGGTCAGGGAGAGCCAGCCCTGCCCTGGGGCTGCGGGAGGGCAGAGGTGACCCCTTCACGCTTTTATCCCGCCCTCCACGGCCTCCTTGGGATGAACCTTTATTCTGGGATTGTGTCTGTGTGGTTTTATTCTACAGTTGTGTCATGCCCAGCACCGTAAAGTCTTATTCTTTGAGTTTCCTAAGACCTAATAATAGAACACTGTAGGTGACCACCGGTCCGCATCAACTGTTTAGAAACTTTACTGAACAAAGCGTTGCAAATATACTTCAGGGTGCAAACTTGGTGGGGAGTAACACGTGAGCGACATTGGACTTGGCAGGAGGTGGATTTGGTTTGGACTTTGGGGGTTTGCCCAGCTCCTTCTCTGGGTCAGATCTAGCATTTCCATTCCACAGGAACGTGAAATTAGTGGCTTAGAGATGGGTCTAATGCAGCAGCATCACAATGCCATGTATTAGAGGAAGTTTTGCAGTAACACAGAGCAAGAGACAGCAATTCTTCCCATTCCACAAACGGGGGACTGAGGCTCAGAGAGCCGAGGAGCTAAAAGTATCATTGGGAGTCGACAGCGAAGTCAGGATTTACCGACACGTGCCCTACACCAACGCCAAGACCCTCTGACGGGCGGTGGGGTTTCGAAGCGCTGCCGGCAGGTTTCGCGTTGGCGCCGTCTCCCGCAGTTTGAGGAGGCTGCACCCCAGTGCCCACGCAACGTCGCGAGATGCGAGTTGCGACCCGTCAGGCTGAGCGTGCTTTGTGCCGCTCTGACTATTGGTCGTACCGTGCGCGGCGCCTGCCACCGCTGCGAGCGCGGGGAATTATTCTTGTCAGCTGTCGTGGCACGAGGCTCTGTTTTTATCACTAAAGGTGCGGGATTCGATTCTTGCTAATGATACATGGTGGTGGGATCGTTATGTTCCTGTAAATACCCCGGTGTCACAAGTCGGTGTCTCATGAGATGAGCTGCAGATAAGTGGGAGCACTAAGTGAGTGGCAGCCCTGAACTCCCAGCTGGGAGGATGTTGTTATTTATTAGGATCTGTATAAATAATAATGTTCCAGCCCACCAGCTAAGGAATCTTAATTTCTGGGTTGCAGAAGCATCATTTGCAGGTCATCTTGTGTTAAAGGATGATGGCAGTGTAGTAGTAAGTTGAGGGAAACAGATGGTCAGAGGAGAGGACAAGAGATGGGCTCCTTTTGGGGTGGGGAGGAGCTGGGGGATCTCACAGAGGGTTCAGTGCCATATCCTGATCCTCTTCTTCCATAAGCCCCGAGTCAGACACCTGAATCTTTGGGAAACCAGGGCAAAACACTCGCCTTACTCCATCCGCACAAGTAGAAATGCGGTGTCCTGGAGAATCACAGTTTTTTATTTTTCTTAGGGACCTGAACTTGGCAGCAAACCTCCCTGCAGAAGAAGCCACAGTCTGCACAGAAACTTGGTGCCAGGCTTTGAAAATGCCTTCAGGCACCGAGGACGGCTTTTGGAGAGAGGGGTCAGAGGGACAGCAGCAGGGAGGGTTTCCAGAAGTAGTTTAGAAAACTGTGCCACATCTGTAAAAATATTTAGTTGCTTGGTGGCGTCCTGGTGTCATCTAGAAACCTGGAGTCACACAGCTGGCTCTAAACCCCTCTAAAAAGCCATTTGGAAGCCAAAACACACTGAAAAGTCTCTTGCCTTTTTTGGAAAAGCAGAAAGATGTTTTCTGAGCCGTATGGAGCAGGGGGAATAGGCTTGGTGGGCTCCAGGGAGGTGGATACCGATACACAAAAGCACTGGTATGGCAAGTGACCTCAGGAAAGGGTCCGAGCGCCCGCTTGGGTGCCCGCGGTGGTGGGGAGGCCTGTGGCCACCGCTGTTTGACACACCAGAGGGAGAGTCGAGGGCAAAACGCAGCCCTTGCCTGCATGGCCTCCCTGCCCCGGGCAGCCATGGCCGTGCCGTCGCTGCAGCTCCTGGTGAGCGCCAGGAGCCAGGCCCCCTCACAGCCTGCGGCGGGGCTCACGTGGACGCGGGAGGGCAGCCCTGCCCCATTTCCTGCTGTTTTGACCCCAAAGCAAATACTGGCATCCTGCGATCCCCCGGCCTCCTGGCAGTGCCGACGTTTGCGGTCCCACCATATCTGAGGTGGGGAGCCCAAATTGCTGCATCTCTGCTAACCCTGCGCAAACCTTGCCCCCCAGAAGTGGCCAGGTCACACCCAATTCACCCCAAAAGCTCCACAGCGGGGCAGGAATCCCCATGGAAGGCTCCACTCTCTGGAGTTATGGCAGACTCCCCTCGTGCTCCCCGTGAGCTGGCGCGGGGTGGCGAAGGGGCTCCGCATCAGCCATGCCTGGCTGTGGACTCAGCGTCCCCCTGCTTTCTCCTGTCATCTCCAGCCTCTCTCATGGCCCCGTGTGTCAGCTGAATCCATCCTGTCCCCTCTGAGGAGAGGGGAGCCAGGGCAGCCATCTTCTCTGAGGGGCAACATGGCGGGACCTGGCCATCAGTGGGGACAGGCTTCCTCACAGGGACCAGAGGGCTTGAATCCCCTCCACCCCGGCTCCCTGGTGCCTGGGGGTGTGAGAAAGGGAGATCTCTGAGGGGTGATTGCTGAGGGGTGGCAGGTTTCTGAGGGGAGGTGGCTGAGGGGGATTGTGTGGTGGGGGGCAGCACACAAAATGGCGACACCCTCATGAGGGTGAGGGAGTGGGAGCTCCTGAGGGAGGAGCTCTCTTGGGATGGTGAGGGGGGAAGTCTTCCTCTGGCATGTCTCCTGCCAGGGTTAGTGGGGAAGAAAGGGCCTTTCCCTCATTTTAGGTTCCCGGGCAGTGGCTGCTGCGTGGCGCAGGCCCTGCTGCAAGCATGGCACCTCAGCCTGGTTTCCTGAGGAGAGGGGAGGGCGGCGGGACAGCCTCTCTAACCTCCCTGCCTTGTTTTCTCTCTCTTCCCCAAGGCTGCAAGATCAAAGCCCTGCGGGCAAAGACCAATACCTACATCAAGACTCCAGTGCGGGGTGAGGAGCCGGTCTTCATGGTGACGGGACGGCGGGAGGATGTGGCCATGGCCCGGCGGGAGATCATCTCCGCGGCCGAGCACTTCTCCATGATCAGGGCTTCCCGCAACAAGGCCGGCACCACTTTCGGCAGCGCTCCCACCTTGCCGGGGCAAGTCACCATCCGGGTGCGCGTGCCCTACCGCGTGGTGGGCTTGGTGGTGGGTCCCAAAGGAGCCACCATCAAGCGGATCCAGCAGCAGACCAACACCTACATCATCACGCCCAGCCGGGACCGGGATCCCGTATTTGAAATCACCGGCGCGCCGGGCAACGTTGAGCGTGCCCGGGAGGAGATCGAGACCCACATCGCGGTGAGGACGGGCAAGATCCTGGAATACAACAACGAGAACGACTTCCTCTCCAGCAGCCCCGACTCCGGTATGGAGAACCGCTACTCGGAGGCCTGGCGGGTCCATACACCGGCGCCGGGCTGCAAGCCCCTCTCCACCTTCCGGCAGAACAGCCTGGGGTGCATCGGCGACTGCTCCGTCGACCCCGTCTACGAGACCCCCCGTCTGAACGACCAAAACGACTTCAATTACGGTTACCTCTTCCCCAACTATGGCGTGAACAAGCAAGATCTGTATTACGGGGTGCCGGAGTCGGGTGCCCCGATGTGGGCTGGGCAGGAGAACACCAACCCCGTCTCGGTGCTCTTTTCGAAGCAGCAGCGGTCCAGCAGTACTGGCGCCATCCACCCAAATTCACATCGCTCCCCGTCCTCCTCCATCCAAGAGCCCAATCTCTCCGGTCTCCCCAGGCGGTCGCAGGGGGAACCGCTCCAAGGGTTTTCCAAGCTGGGGACGACCACCGCTGCCCGGACATCTGTCTCCAGCAGCCGCGAGTGCATGGTGTGTTTCGAAAGC
>VYZM01005593.1:41845-53360 GCA_013398915.1 Dromas ardeola
TGGGGGAGCTGGGGAGGCTTGGGGGCCACCCCTGGCCTTTGAGGCCTTGTGGGAGCCAGGCTTGGGGGGAGCTGGGAGACCTGGGTGAGGGCAGGGGCTTGGTGGGGCGCTCTGAGTGGGGAGGTGACACTTGGGATGGGGACAGTCCCTGTGGGGAGCGGGGAAGATGGTGCTGGGGTAATCTGTGGGAGGGTTCGTGGATGGGATGGGGGGTGAGGGGCTTGAAGAGTGGCTGTGCGGGGAAGGGAGCTTTGGGGTGGATGGTGGCTGTGGGGAGAGGGCTGTGAAGGAGGGGGGTGGGGGTCTGAAGGCTTGGCCTGCGGGGTGCTGGAGGGAAGGTGTTCCTTGAGCGGTTGGTCTGGGAAGGGGGCCACGAAGGGGAGAAGTGGCTTTGGGGGTAGAGCCGGAGGAGCGCATATGAGGCTGCTTGTGGGGAAGCAGCTGGTGGTGTGGGTCTGGACACTGGGAGGCAGATCCCTCGAGCAAGAGGAGAGGGTCTGGGCAAGTCTTTTGGGTCAAAGGTTGGATGAAGCGGAGGAAAGGGAACATCAGCCCCTCCTGCGAGGGAGCTTCACAGGGCATGGTGGCATGGGGCAAGCGGCAGGGGGCTGGAATTTGCAAGGCCTGGCTCAAGCGCTGTTGGAAGTGGCTGTGCCCACTGGGACAAGGTGTCATCAGCACGGCTCTCGGCTTTTTGGCTTGTTGCGCACTTTAATCTGGGGTGTAGGGCGCGAGGTTGCGGTGTGAAGGACCTGATGGAGATCTGTGGGGAGCGGAGTTGTGGGGTAGGCAGGGGCTGTAGGACATGTGGTCCTCCTGCTCCTTCGCGGTTGGCTCCTGAGAGCCTGTTGGTGTAAGTGGGATGTTAAGTGACGGGCTTTGTGCAGAGGAGGGCATGAAGCTTTGTGACCAGGATGACGTGGGGTCAGGGCTGCGCTCTCCCAGGCATTGTTTTTGAGGGTTCTAGTGTG
Organism: Dromas ardeola; assembly: GCA_013398915.1. Taxonomy (NCBI): domain Eukaryota; kingdom Metazoa; phylum Chordata; class Aves; order Charadriiformes; family Dromadidae; genus Dromas; species Dromas ardeola. Next base: position 42,817 of record VYZM01005593.1, read on the forward strand.
AAGGCTGTGAGCTCCTCTGGGACAGGTGTGTGCTTCTCTTTCCATCCTGGCCTTTCCCTCTGATTTCCTCTAGTTTGTGGCTTCCAAATGCAAGGCTTTTTCCTCACAAATCAGGTTGGAAATGTCCCGGCTGGGCTAGCAATGACAATCGTATTGGCAGGTGTTAATCCCACCCCATCACAGAGTAAAGAAGAGGTGTCCATGTTACGTGGCGTGGCATACTCATAGGGAATTCAGTTGCAGAAATAGGAATTGGAGAAGACCTAGTTTATTTCCATTGGCTGATAAAGGATTGTTCCCTTTTCCATAGAGCTCTGTCCTGTATTAAATCAGAGTTGGGCTTTCCTTAGGAAAAAAATCAAATGAGCAGAGACAAAAAAAAAGTTCAGTCATTCAGAGGATAAATGGTGTATTTGGATTAGACCTAAGAGACACACTTGATCTGGCTTTGGAAGCCTTCAGCTCTTCGTGAGGTAATTGTTCTATTCTTTCTGAAATTTACTCCACATTTTGTAAGTGCAGAGCTTGTCTTTGTGTTGTTTTTTTTTCTTAACACCTCAGACATCCTCAGCAACTGGTGACTGAATTGGTACCTGCATGGGCTCCTTTTAGGTGAGGTACTGGAGGACTATCAGTTCCTTATGCTGTTTGCATAGCGGATATGATATCTGGAGTGTTAGCTTTAAATTTCTGGTCTCGGTCCTTTGCCTGAAAAATGCTTTGTTTGTTTTTCAGTTCAAAGAAGAGATTTCCAGGCGGTTTAAAGCCAAACAGGATCAGCTGGTTCTGATCTTTGCTGGGAAGATCCTGAAGGATGGAGACACGTTGAATCAACATGGGATCAAAGATGGGTTGACTGTACACTTGGTCATTAAGACTCCACAGAAGTAAGAAGCTGTTTTGTCTTGGGGGGGGCTGAGGGTAAATGGATGATGCGAATAAACGATGGTGGAGCACTTCTGCGCAGTTGGCAACTGAAGCGGAGTACTTGTGTGCGGCCTGAGTGCTGGTTTTGGGGTGTGTGTGAGTCTGGCAGTGGTGATCTGGCAGGAGAACTCTCCCAGGCTCTCTCCCTGCCACGGCTTTGCCATGCAGCTGTGGGGTTTATCGCATGCCCTGTCTTTTCCCTGGGTTACACAGCGCTGTAAGTTTGTGGCAAGTACCTGAGGGAGTTGACTTTTCTTTAACACAACTCGTGTATGTGGCTTTGCATATTTTGAGCCTTTATAATTTAGTAATCGCGAAAGAACCCATTGGAACTTGATACTAGTTCCACCAAAGATAAGGTGCTGTTAACTGAAATTACTTTCACAATGAATTCGTGTTGAAGTTGAAACCGATACCCAGTTTTTCTTTTGCTTCCTGTCATGTTCTCTGCTCTGAGCCTGTGCTCACGCTCTCTTGGGTGCCACGGGAGGTATGCTGCATGTACAGAGCACTAACTATAGGGCAGAGTTGTGTTCCTGTGTGGTACCTATAGTATGTCTGCATGGGCAGGTGCAGACAGGTGGGTGCTCCACCTCAGTGGGAGTGTGCGGAGGCTCGGGATGTATGACCACATGCACGCAGCGATGTGGTTGTTAGCTCAAGTATAGTACTGCAGGCACACCCCGCGGTAGCTCCCAGTTTGGACACGGCTCACTTATGTCCATCTACACCGTGTAACTTGGCCTGAGAAAGGGACACAGGATTGACCGCAAGGCCCTGCAGGCTTTTCCCAGTGCTGTCCAGTGGAGTAGTGGGCACGGAAGGCTCTTGGGAACAGTTGGTATACTTCAGATGCAGCCATGTCTTGTTGATCTTGAAACCCCCTTTGCAACTGTTTCTCGGGCTCCCTGCTGCAGTCTGATCGGAGTCCCTGTGAGCTAACGGGGCTGTGTCTCTTTGTGCAGTTCTGCTGTCCCCTGGGAGAGCTGCCTTACTGGCTTAGTCAAGGTTACTGCTTCCCCCCCCACACACCCCTCTTTTTTTACAAAGACAAGCAAGTGCATTGTCAGCTTCTGCAGGAGGCCTCTCTCTGGATTGTGCATCTCCAGGTAGCCAGATAGTCTGATGCTGTTTACCACTGTCTCCACAGCAAACGGCAGTACTTGTGAACCATTTCAAAGGGTAAACAAGAGAGCTGTCCTGGATTGCTCATTTTTTTTTTTTCCCCCTGCTAATAGTCATAGATAAGTGCTTACTGAAGACATTACAGCCTCTTCCTGTGCTGAGAGAAACCAAGTGACCTTTCTCCAGCTTCCTTCTTCCTTTTTTGTTCAGCTTCCTTTTTGCTTTGTTTCCCCACTCTCTGCCTCCCTCTCAGTGGCTGCTGCTTTCCAGCAGCAGCAGTCAGGTGAGTCTGGAAAGTGGACAGGGACCTTTAGGTTTGATTTTTAAAGTCCTAGAATAAGAGTGAAAAAGGAAAAAGAGTTAGAGAAAGGAATTTTTCTTGGTTTGGAAAAAAAAATATCAAGAAATCATTGTTCTTTTTTACTTGTCAATGGCATAATAGCATTATTTGAGGCAAGTAAAGTGAGTTTTGTGGTCTAATTTAATGTGAAAGCTCTTCAGCACTAGTCCAGGACTCACTGTCATGACTGCAGGTGCTTCAGAGAATCTTTAAACGTTCTCTTTCAAATTCCAGTAAAAATCCTAAGGAGGAACTATGATTACAAGAAGCTCTAGTCAACTTGTGTTGGACGGGGAAGCCTTGTGTGCAAAGTATGGCTAGTGGCAGAGATGTGAATTCGTAGCCCAGCTGGCCAGAAATGTTCTGTAGCTTCATGGGGCAGATGCTAGCTGCCTCGTGCCTCAGTTTCCCTATCTGTAAAGCAATGCTGATACTTATTTTTGCCACCAGGAGCACTGATAGGAATATTCAGTGCATGGGAGGACTTGCAGAAAAGCAGATTCGTGTTTACCCCATGCACTAGCCCTGCTGTAACCTCCTGTGGTTTCTGTGGGAGCAGCAGGAGGATTTTCCTGTTTGGAGCAAACTCATTGCTCAAGGATATAGCTGAGGTAAATAGTTCAGTGCGATTCAAGGAAGAGCTAGATACATCTCGGGGTAAGACCAGTCAAGCCGCTTTGTGTGGGCCAGGATAAAATGTCCAGGGCTGTTATGCATCAGGATGGGAGGCAGATTCCAGCAGATGGAAGGCATCTGGGAGCACAGCTGTGCATCCGCGCAGGCAGGAATGGAAGCAGCCGGGGCTGGCCGCTGTGGGGACAACAGGCGCGAAGGGAGGCTCAGTCAGTGTGGGGTGCACTGTCCTGTGTCCCCCACAGAGGCCCCTGCTCACCGTTCCCGAATCTCATGAGTTTAATGCCTTCTTTTATTTCTTTGCAGGGTCCAGGATTCAACATCTGCTGCTTCTGCCCCCAGTGCTGCTTCTGCCCCCGCTGCAAACCCTTCTTCTCCTGCTGCCCCGTCTCAGCCTTCCACATCCAGCAGCGCCGGTTCTGACACAGGGAGCGGCAGCAGACGGAGCAGTGGGTCAGGGACCATGGGAGGTCCTGGAGATGGAGGCCCCAATAGTGCTACATCCATCCTGTGTAAGTGATGGCTGTGAGAAGGTGTGACACGAAAGAAGAATGTCCTAGGATTAGACCAAGGAGTTCTTGACCCCTGCAGTTATCTCTGCTTGCTGTAGGCTTGGCATGAGTCGCGTCCACCAGCGTACCTCAGTTTCCCTGCTCAGGATAATGCCAAAGCCCTTGTTGAAGCACGTGTAGGGGGTGTCCTCCCTCAGAGCTGGCTGCCGTAGGAATATAGGATACCCGTAGATTCATGTGGGTGCAGTTCAGCTGATGTGCTTGTCCTCTTTTTGCAGCTGCCGACAATTACTGACTCACGCCTCTCTCCCCATGTATTGTTCCCTCTCCAGCTGGCTTTGGTGGCATCACTGGGCTGGGCAACCTTGGGATGGGCTCTGCCAACTTCATGGAGCTCCAGCAGCAGATGCAACGGCAGCTGATGTCCAACCCAGAGATGCTTTCTCAGATCATGGAGAATCCCTTGGTGCAGAACATGATGTCTAACCCTGACCTCATGAGACAGATGATCATGGCCAATCCCCAGATGCAGCAGCTCATGGAGCGAAATCCAGAGATAAGCCACATGCTGAATAACCCGGAGCTCATGAGGCAGGTGAGTCAGCACGCCAGGGCCTGTTTAAAGCATGTTCAAGAGCATCTTTGTGGACCAGCTCCAGTGTCTGCTCTCCAAAGGGAGTGTGTGAATGCCAGATCAGTGATTTTTAGACATCTCTTCCTTCCTGCTGTAAGCCCCCCACAAACAGATGGTGGTCTTGCGTTATGTGAATACTCATTACTCAATCCACGTACCTGCAACTCTTATTTCCCTTTCAGAGCTATTGAATCCATCAGGTGTTGGGCAAAAAAAGGATGCTGGGATCATCCTAGCATGCTGTATACAAGGCTACTGTGTTCTGATTCAGGAAGGGCAATAAAAGCAGTCATGGAGAAGTGAAGCTACTGCGAAAGCTTTTTGTTTCTCTCTCTTTCTCTTGATAGATTAAGTGTAGACTACAGAGCTGTACAGTCAGTATTTTGTTACCTGTATCAATGGAGAGCACTAGTCATAGGCCAGGATCCTAGAGGTCTCAATTTTCTGTACAGTCCCAGAACAGAGAGGGCCCATGCCCTAGAGGACTGGCTATCTGGAAGACCGAAGGTTCATCGGAAGGGAAGCATAAGGGATAAGTGAAAGCCTGAGTGTTAAATAACCCTTGACAGGACTCTGCTGTTCCCCCAGGAAGACTTGTCAGGAGGTCTTTCTGGCTCGTTGCTGAACGAGCCTAGTTTCCATCTGCTTCTTGGTTATCTTTTCTTTCAACTGTGTCGGCCATACATGAAATTCCAGAGCTGCAGGACTAAATTGTGAATGGTTCATACTTAAGCAGCTCCTTAAATGAGATCTGGATGCAGGGAGACCCATCAGAAGTCTGGAGAGGGTGAATTTTTTGGTTTTCTTGAAATGGGAAGGATCCAATCTCTTCCACCTTCTCAGTTTTTGAATGCAGTCCATCTACTTTGAGTGGGAACATATGGGTGTTAAATGTTTGGATGTCCTGATACTGCTTAGAAACAAAACAATCTCATCCAGCTGAATTGAGGTTGAGAAGGAAGAGAGCTGAGCAAGGATGGGAGGAGCCAGGATCCCTGGGCTCTCTTTGCTTGGATAAGTGATCTCTCTGCTCTCTGGCTGTGAAACGGGTTTAATTATACTCTTTCTTCTGGGAGCTGAGATTTAACTCTTTCAGTGCTTGGCTGGTAGATCAGTAGAATACTGCTGGGCTGCTAATTCTGATCCACTCCGGCCTTCCGTGGTGCACATGGGCCTGAGCTTTCCATGTTTTCCTCCTTCTCCCAGACAATGGAATTGGCTCGTAACCCTGCCATGATGCAGGAGATGATGCGGAACCAGGACCGTGCTTTGAGTAACCTCGAGAGCATTCCAGGAGGATACAACGCCCTGCGCCGGATGTACACGGACATCCAGGAGCCCATGTTTAGTGCAGCCAGGGAGCAGGTATGGGCTGAATTCCCGTTAGTGGGGTGTAGTGTGCTGAGCACGGGAAAGGGCTCTTTCCCTGACCCCCGTGATAACGGGGCAACTTTCCCCAAGCATGGCTGTTAACCCCTCCCGCTCTAGATGATGAATGAGAATGTTGGGCAGTGCCTGTCATCCGTTTTTACTACGCGGTTTGGTGTATCTGAGCAGAGACCTGCCCTCGCTCCTTTGGTCTCCAAGCAGGCTGGATGCCAGCCATCGCCGATGCAAAGGCCCCATAGCTTCGTTAGCACAGCCCTCTGCTCTCAGCCCGGCTTACTGTATTAGCTCGAGCCTGACGCCTTTGGATTGGAGCTGGCTGAGATCCAGCTGGCTTGAAGCGCAGGAGGAGTGAGCACAGGTCTGTCTGCAAAAGGCCGTGCAGACATACTCCAGTCTAGCATTACCTACTGGTATGTCCGGGTGCTGATTTTACATGGATGTTTTGAAGCCCTGCATTTGGGAGCCAAATCTGGGGCTGTGGCCACTTCTTGAGCCTGGTGTTTTTCCGAGCGAGGTGTGTTGTGGATTACAGATTTCTCAGGAGGCAAATTATGGCATGTGTTTAGCAAATTCTGGACCTGGATGAATATGATCGGCTGTTCCCTAGCTCATACAGTGGTGGGGTTAGTCTGACATTCTCTACTGGGGCTAACTGATTACGGCTATTTCTTTTCTCTTTTTCCCTAGTTTGGCAACAATCCTTTCTCTTCCTTGACGGGGAATTCTGATAGCTCAAGCTCTCAGCCTTTGCGGACGGAGAACAGAGAGCCGTTACCGAACCCCTGGAGCCCCACGCCCCCTGCTTCCCAGAGCCAGGCGCCCAGCAGCGAAGGGAGCACTGGCTCGGCAACCACCCAAAGCACGCCGACTGTATCCAACCCCTTTGGGCTGAATGCTGCTAGCATTGGGGCTGGTACGTGAGCAAGAGAGGAACCAGAGGTAGCTGCTGACTGAAGAGGTCACCCAGGCTTCCTTGGAGGGCGGTTTCTTCTGGCATTTGAGTGCCTGCCTGTGGCTGCTCTCCAAGTGAATGAATCTAGCCCAGTTGCAAGCACAAATGTGTGCCTGTTGGAGGGTTACCCTGAGGTCCCTGCAGCCCTCGAGGTCATGGGGGAGTGGCAGCGATATTCCCTGTTGGCCAGGGGATGAAGTAAAGGCATTGCAGTTATATGTCATGTTGTATTTCAGGCAGCGCTCAGGTTTTCCTTTCTCTTCTCTTCCCTTTCCCCTTGCAGGCATGTTTAACAGCCCAGAGATGCAAGGCCTCCTGCAGCAAATTTCTGAAAACCCTCAGCTGATGCAGAACATGATTTCTGCCCCTTATATGCGGAGCATGATGCAAACTCTTGCTCAGAACCCGGACTTTGCAGCACAGGTAAAAGTGTTGCGGTTGTCTTCTGTTGTCAGACTGGCCGTGAGCACAGTGCTTGTGCTTCTAGAGTTGGAGTGCTTCCTCTTGCAAAAAACAGAGCACTGAGTGAAGATAGACAGTTTTGTTGTATTTTTTGATAGCTTGAAGGCAGTCACAGTGCTGAACCTGTGTCTTAGCAGAGCCCCTAACAAAAAAAGCGGCTTTCAAAGGGACATGGGAATGACCCTTCTTTTTCGCCTGGCCAAGTGGTCCCTGTTCAATACTGTTGCCAGGAATTGAGCTGTCCTGTTTCAGTCCCCATTAGCATTAGGGGAACATGTTGAAAAGCCCAGGGAGGGAGACAGGGGCATGACTCACTTGTTCTTCATGGCTTAGTTATGTAGGGCTTAACAGCCAGTGGCAGCAACCCTCTGACCCTACCTACGTGTGCTGTCTCTTGCTAGATCATGGTAAATGTCCCCCTCTTTGCTGGGAATCCACAGCTTCAAGAACAGCTCCGCCTTCAGCTCCCTGTCTTCCTGCAGCAGGTAAAGGCCCCTGTCTGGCCCTGTGCTGCTCTCGGCCCCCAGGCTCCAGAGCTTTTCCATCCTCTGTAGGAGAGGGAGTAGCTCGGCTGCTTAGTCAAGTGGACAAGGAAGCATGTGGGCTTGGGTGGTTTGGGCTGTGAAAGAAAGGGGTTTGCACAGGGGAGAGAGAAAGGAAGAGCTTATTTAGACAAGGCAATCTAAATTAAGTAATCTACCTAAGGTGGGCTTCAAATTAGACTAGTTAAGCTACATGAAACCCCTGTGTGGACAGTCTCTCACTGTAGTGAGTTTACAAAAATTAAACCAGCTAATTGCGCTAGAGCAGATGGTTGACTCAGGTAAATCAAATAAAATCACTTTAATTCCAAAGGCATAGGCCCCCAGTTCTAATCTGATTCACCTAGTTCATTTAGGAAATTTGATCTGAACTCTGAGTATCTCTGTAGATGGTGAGCTCTGCAGTCTGGAGACTTGAAGGAGGAACCAGACTCGCAGGTTTGCTCTGGCTGCAGGGCGAGAGGCGAAGCTCTGTGCTAATTGTTGTTCGGATTTAAAGCTGGTGGATCTCTGGCTGCCGAAGCTCTCGCTGTTTGGTACCGCTGTGTCTTTTTTGCCTTTGTTCCCAGATGCAGAACCCAGACTCCCTCTCCATTCTCACCAACCCCCGCGCCATGCAGGCGCTCCTCCAAATCCAGCAGGGACTCCAGACGCTGCAAACGGAGGCCCCAGGACTAGTGCCAAGGTAATGAGCGCTTCAGAGTGGGTTTTTGCAGGCAGAGATGACATGCTTGATACCAGCAGGCAGACTAGCTGTTGATTCATCGAGGAGATCTGCTTAGGGCACTCTGTCATGGGGACTTCTCTGTGTATGTGTGCGCCTGAAGGCCTCTCTGAGTTCCAGCTAATTAGCACTTTCTGCTTGTTTGTACTTCACACGGGGAAGTCCTTGACCCTTTCTTTTTGGAGACAAGGTTTGGAAACCACTTGGTCCCTCCTTCATCTTTTGTTTGCTTTATTCAGCACTGGCTGAACTCAAGAATTTTATCTCTGGAGAACAGTCTGAGATGCACAGCCACAAGGTTGGGTGGGTACGTTGGGGCGGACTGGTCTGCCGGCAGCCCTCAGGCCTTCTCCTCTCTGGCAACGTGGGTCACGTTCAGTCTCTGCAGTTCCTTTCAGGCCTGCGCCTCTGTTAGGTTTGCGTACTCCCAGCACCGTGTGTGACCAGGGCACAAACGCAGCCAGTTTAATTTACAAAGCTGTCCTGTAGTACGGGCCTCAGCGCGGGCCAGCCTGGCAGAGCCTGCTGTTACCATGCTGCCTGGCGCTCAGGGGACACCCAGAAGTGCCGGCTTGCCTCTGAGCGTGCCCTGCCTTCTTCTGCAGCCTCGGCTCCTTCGGCATGCCTCGAATGCCCCCGTCCTCCACAGGAGGAAGCACAATCCCGGAGAACCCCGTTCCCTCCGCTTCAACGCCGGCCAGTGCCTCTCCAGCTGGGGGTGGTAACCCCCAACAGCAGCTCATGCAGCAGATGATCCAGCTGCTGGCCGGAGGAAGCTCTCAAGTATGTAATGCCCAGCTGCATGCTGATACGTTTCTGGGGAGGGACATCTTCAGGGTGAGCTAGAGGATGTTCCGATCTCCCCCCGCTCTAGGGATGTGGTCCCCAACAGGTTTCTCTTGGCTGTGGTGCTTTATGCTGAGTTTGGTGTCTCGGGCTGGCTGGTTCTTTGGGGCGTGGTAACCCTTTGCACAGGTTTGAAGCTAAGAGTGGCAGGGATTCTCCTCCCAGTGCTGCTGTCACCGTAGGTACAGAACTTGGACTAACTGCATGCAGTGTGGCTGCTGTGCCAAAGCCCGTGGCGATGTGGGGAGTGTTTCAGCGATGTGGGGAGCCTGGAGTATTTCAGTACCCCTAAAGCTGAGCTCAGGGTCCTGCTCAGCCGCCGTTGCTGGCCCTGCCCGTGTTGATGTTGCTCTCTGCCGTCTGACTCTAAGGTCTTTGTCCTTTCCCTCTGCAGGCGCAGAGTCCTGAAGTGCGATTCCAACAGCAGCTGGAGCAGCTGAACGCCATGGGCTTCATTAATCGTGAGGCCAACCTCCAGGCGCTTATAGCCACTGGTGGAGACATCAATGCAGCTATTGAGAGACTGCTGGGCTCCCAGCCTTCCTAAACTCTTGTCATGCTGCCCCACAGATGTCAGCACATGCATCCATACACATGCACAGGGGGATCTTTCAGGAAAGCCCACCATCATTTTCATATCTGACAGCTGTCCATGTATTTAAAACAAAAAGATACAGCTTAACCCCTGACCTTCCTACTAAGTTAAGATTTCATGTTGAAATGCTCTTTAACTGGCTTGTATGTGGATTCCAGTTCTCATCGTGGCCACAGAGACTTCAGATGTGTATTTTTTCCTAAATATGCCCTCTGTCTCAGACACTCTTCTCTCTCTCTCTCTAGATGGTAGAGGCGATACTTCTAGTTACTTACCTGAATGATTGTGTTTTGAGTAGCTTGATTTTAACTGTACATGATTCCCTCCCCTAGCCCTCCTTTCAGGCAAATATTTAAAACTTGAGCCAAGTTTGGTTTTTGGTTATTTCTCCCAGCATCTTATTGGGAATGGATCAAAAGAAAAATTGAAATGACCTGGAAATTTCTGATGTCATTTGTCTTAATGTTCTATGGGATGAACTGAGCCTGTGTCCCTTGCATACAGGTGCGTCTGATCTGGTAGAGGGCTAACGTGCATGAAAATGTCTGTTGAAGTATGGCCTCTTTACGCTCTTGGGATGGTGTAAAGGAGCCTCGATGCCTTCGGGGATCAGGCTTGCTGTTCTTGAACTTGAGTTGAAAGTGCGGTGTAGAAGAACGTGTTCGAAAGGTGTGGTTTTGCCCAAGCGATTTAGTTCTTGCGCAGTGGTGGCAGGGGTTTGTTGACGCGTGTCCTCAGTAGGCTCGTTCCTGAAAGTGTAAAAACAAAAAAGGAAATTGAAAAAATAAGTTAACAATCTTTTCGCTTCACTGGAAAATGTTGAAGTTCATGTTATTCCCGGTTTAGATTCATCCTTCATCTCC
>VYZM01005594.1:0-11179 GCA_013398915.1 Dromas ardeola
TTGCATCAACATTCCGGAAGGCAGCGTCCTCCTCCTGGAGCTCCCACTCAGGGGGCTGCCCTGCACAGCACATTCTGGGGTACCCTCCTCCTTGCGATCCTGGCGTCTTTCCCTTGTCTCTCTCTTCCTTTAAGGTTTGAGGGCTGCAGGCTCCTTGCTGAGATTTCCCCTGAGCCTCCAGCAGCTGTGGCCTGCCACCCGACTTTCCTCGGTATTGCAGTTTCAGAAGAGTGGTGTGGAGGTGCCCTCTCCTCCTCCCCTGCACCGAGTGCAGCCTGCTGGGGTCTGGATGACCAGGCGCCGAGTTTTTTAAAGAGCTCCATATCCCAGACCTCTGCCTGCTGCTTGAACTGGAGCTATAACAAATGTGGCATCCACTCAGTTTTTAGGTTTTGGGCAACTTTCTTGGGTCCCCCGTCAATCTAAGAAGCCAGGACTTTGCATGTCTTACCTCTGCTTCCTGAATGTCCACAGTGGCAGCTTTCTGGGAACCCGATGAAGCTGGCTGCCAAAAGAGTGCCCCCACTTTCTGTGCCCTGCACACCTTCTCATAGACCTCAACGGCTACGAAAAGACCAGGGATTTGTCTGAAGGCGGCTTGACTTCCTTGTGCTCATCCCTGTCACAGCCGTGTGTTTGCTGTGACCTGTGGTCCCTGAAGACGGAGGTACGGGTGTCGCACAGGACCTGCTGCCACATCCCCTTGCACTCTCCAAGGTGCTGTCCTGGCCCTGACCGGGAGGGCAGGGACACTGGTCCCAGGCCAGTGGTTCCCCTACATGGGTCCACATTGGCCCTGGTTTGGGTTTTAGGGCTTCTCCATCCCTTTTAAGAAACAAAGTGACCCGGCCTGGACTATCTTATAGCAGTTTGAAGAGAATTGGAGACCATCTATTGACCACCTATTTTCAAACCTCTCTGCCTCTCAGTCTTCTCCACCGCCGGGGCATCCTTGATGTGTTTTGCTCCGTTTTGCCTTGGGTGTACAACTGTTGCATTCAGTTCTGTGGAAAAGGAAATCCATCACCCAGGAAGGTGAATGACTATGCGTGAGCTCCAGGTGACACCAGTAGCTGTAGTAATGGCCTTTCTGGTGCAGGAAAGTGACAAGGTTGTGTTTCTTAATCTTCAGTTCTCCAAATATCTCACAAAACAGGGGGTTAGGATTGTATCGTCATACTGCTTCATTAGTTGGTCAGAATTTGGGTAGTCTCAAATCTTACTCAGTGTCCACTTAAGAGGTTGTGCACCAGAAGCACATGAGGGGTGTATGTGCTCATTATCTGCAGAGGAACATTATTCTTTCTTCTTGCTTCATCTCTTCTCTCTGCATTGAAGCCCCTGTGCTGGATGTGGAGATACTGAGAGATATTTTCATGCTGGTTGGATGCTCCTCTATCTCCACTCCTGAGCATGCTAGCTGTGGGTGAAGAAGGGAACTCATGTCCCTAACTACAAGGGCTTTAATGACATTACTGTTCTGAGCAGTCTTTTTTAGGCAGGCTTTAGAGAAGCTGTGTTAATCCCAAACAATGCAGTGAAGAGACAGACAGCACAGCCTGGGCAAGACAAGCATAGTGACTCTAGGGTGAGGCTCAGGGACAGGAAGATAATGTGGCTTCTAGTCTTCTGACCCACCTTTGGTGGGCGTTCCCTGCTAACCCAAGACATAGAAGAGCTTTGAAGCTAGGTTTGCAGCACCTGAGATTTGACAGCGTGAAAGACAGGAGCATGACTGTTGCAAACAAGTTTGGTGTTCTTTGATGTCCGTAACAATAATGGCGCTGGAGAGTGTATGTGGAGCAAGATGTGAGTCTCTTCTGATAATAAGCTCCTTCAAAAACTTCTGGCTGTATGGGAATTACACCAAGCAAAGCACAAGCTCATGATGCAAAGGGTGACCTCATGCAATGTGGTGGAAGAACTCCAACTTCCATCCTTCCTTATCAGTGTTGGCCGCCTAAGGTTTTGTAAGAATTAGACCCAGCGTATGGTGCCTGTGGATCTGAGCATGTTACCGAGTTAATTAAACTCAGAAAGGGACCTTACAAAGACTAGTTTGCACCACCCTCCTCCTCTTTAGAGACTGGACATATCATACTTGATTCTTGTTCTGCCCTGGTACCTCCATCTTTCCATTTCCCCTGCAGGTGAGTAGTTCTAGGAGAGGGAATATCATATTCTTATTTTACAGTATGACTTACAAATCCTCGTGTGAAGAGAAAACAGTTGTTAAATAACCCTCCTGCCTCCTGAATTGAATGTCAGGAGTTAGAAGGGTAAAGAGACCTGTTCAAAGAGTCATAAGCCGTGCCCATCTAAGTCTAGCCGTGGTAGCTGCAGTGAGGATAAATAAGGTGAGAACATCATCATCTCTTGGACAGACAAAGGTAAATGGAAGACAGAGGTCACCAGAATGGGATTTAGTTTTTTCTCAGTATTTAGTGTCAAACACACCAGTAACAAGGTCGTAACATAAATGTTGGGAGACTTTTGCACATTCCTGTGAGAGATCAACTAGTAGGCAGGTGAAGGATGGAAGGGGTGGTAAGTTGTGTTAGCATATTAAAGTCAATGACTTGAGCTTTCTGTGAGAGAAAAGGGGACTTGAGCAGAGGAGGCTCATCGGATAAGTGGATCCCAGGGGTTTGGACCTTTTGTTTTTTGGTTGCTCATGCTGAGTGATGGTTGTGTGGCTGTCGTGTTGGCTGGTTCTGATCCAAGCATCTGGTGAAAATGAAAGCTGAGGTTTGGCCATCTCCCTTTTTTCTTTCCCTTTTGCTGTAGACATTGTTCGCAGCGACATTGCCCTGGATAAGCAGAAAGGCTGTAAGATCGCCCAGCATCCTGACATAATGTTGGAGCTACAGAGGGAAAAGGCAGCTCAGATGCACTTGGTTTTGTTAAAGGAGCAGTTTTCAAACACATACAGCAACCTCACATTAACAGGTAAGGCTGCAAGACCAGCTCTGGAGCCGGGAGCTGGGGCTGGTTCTTGCTAACTCACAGGTGTGTTAAAACCCTCGGGTGCTTCACCTCTGTATGAATCAGCATCTCTCTGGCTGCCTCTGTTTCCTACCAAGATTACTTGGTGCTGGGAGGGAAAGGACCTGCAGGAACTCCTGATGGACTCATAAGGCCTCTGCGGTTGGCACCTATGCAGACGCTCCAGATTTGGTGCCCCTGGACAGAATGTTTTCTGCAGTCTGACCTAAGCAGAATACCACGGCACGTGAAGTGCTGGAGAAATCTCCCTGCTAACCGTTCATGTCGATGGGGCTGCAGCAATTACTAAATTTGGAGTCCTTTAAGCTGCAGCTGAGTTTTTTTTCTTTCCAGAGCATGCACTTTGTGTGAACCCAGTAAATATTAAAGAGCAAATATAAAGGGATAATGGCCCAGACAGAGATGAGAGGATACTCTTTTTCTGGCAACTGTTTGTATTATCTAGGGAACAGAATCTCAAAGGATGGAGGAGACTGCCACATTTTGGATACACATTTAATGGTGCTTGTAAAGGACTGATGTCTTCAGGCAGTGAGTGGGCAGAAGGATGGGTTCCCAGCAGCCAGCAGTGTCCTTTCATAGCTGTTCTCCTTATCACTACAGCTGGATGAGCCACAGACGATGGGAAGGAGGAAGAGACTAATAAATCAAACAAGATCCCCTTCTCCTCTTGCCGGGTCCCCTTCCTGTGAAAGGCAGGGAGGCATCTGATTTTTATGGGAGGGAGGGCCCTGTGCTCTGGCTGGGGACGAGATGGCAAGCCCTGTGGTGGCCCTCCCCTCCTGCTGGGCTGGGAGAGGCAAGTGGGTCCTGTGCAACCTCCCCCCAGCTCTGCTGCCATCCTGCTCTGTCCCCAGGAGCTCTGTCTCTCCTGGGGACGTTGGCTGTGCTGGACCTTTCAGGGACTCCACAGAGGTGGGAGGGCAATATGAGGTCTGGCAGAGGGCTCAGCCCTGGGGGGCTGTGGGCATCAGGGCCATAAGCATGGCTGAATCGCATCATTCCTGAAAGCCCAGCATGTAAATGGGATCCTTAGAGCCGTTTCTCATTCTCTGTAACGTAATCCACTTGGCTGTTTATTCCCAGTACAACTGCTGGAATCAACATTGTCAGCTTTTCCCCTGACAACTTGCTTACTTTCCACTAAACAAACTTCCCTCGAGAAGAGAAGCTGCTCTCCCCTATCCTCCTTCCCTTGCTGCTTCAAAAGCTCTCCGGCATTGCTCACATATTTTACAGAACCTGCAGAGCAGAGGTGCTACCTGGTTATCAGCTCAGCTCTTAGCCTTTCCAAGTGTGTTTACAGGATAGTTCATAAGGTTTTAGCTCTAACTCTCCAGGGGGATGAGAGCAATTTCACTGGAATATTACCCAAGGAACTATTTTAATGTCCTTTAACTCCCTTTGAATGTGAGCAGAGCAACTTCATAATTGTTATGAAGTTTAATCTTTTATTTCATAGGCATAGTCTGAGAACATGGACTCTAGACAGCTAAGCATAATATTTAACTGGAACTCTACTAACTTGTGTAAATATTTCCCTTCTCCATGATGGATCTGGTGTTTGGGGTGGGCAGAGGGGGTTGTACATCTGTTGCAGAAGGGCATTCCTTACCTTCAAAACTCAATCAGCCAGAGTTTGCTTGAGGATTTCTTTTTGTTCTGCACAATGTTTTTGTACAGTGCTATAGGGAGTCCCCAGACCAGCAGCAGGGTATGTGGGGCGAGGTGCAGGAGCAAGGATCCAGACCTGGGCAGGGATAGCAAAGGACGGAGTTTGCAGGGATGGAGTATCCAGGGGATCCCTGAGAACAGGGTTTCCTCCCTGGAGCTCTGTATCCAGGAGTCACTTGGCCTCATGCAGTGCGCGTGCTGTGGATGATTCCCAGTACCCAGTGTCCAACCTAGACTGGAGGAATATTCAACCCCACACCTCTGAGGGGGGTCCTACTACTGCTAGTTCCTGCAGCACTTTAATTATATCAAAGAAATGTAAATGGAGTATCGTACCCAAAGTCATGTGAGAATAAAGATGCTTTACGATGGTAGCGATACGAGCTACTTTAGGAGAGCTTGGGAGTAGGAATACCGCTGTGAGGCATCTTTATTCCCTTGCTACTACTGCTACCACTGTAGTGATTTGGATAAAAGGTCCCCTTCTCTTCCTCCTCCTTCCAGATGACATAGTTATATGAGCTCGAAAGACTATAGATCAGGCCTCCCACGCTGCCTGCAAGTGTGGGCAAGTGATATTGCCATCAAACTTCGATGCAACATCCTCATGGATTTAAGAATGAAAGCTCTCAGAGTGCAGGGAGTGTGATTCTGCAGTCCCTGTGGCATCGATGTAAATCGGGGGCTTTTTCAAATCTATTCACCAGTTGCACATGGTTCCCAGCTTGCTCCTTATCTCAGCGATCTGTCAGGGTTGTGGTTTTGCGCTGGGATTTAAGCTGCTCCCAGCAGCAGGTACCTCCAAGGTAAGAGGGTGTCTTAAAATGAAATGGGGGGGGGGGGNGTGTTTTAAAATGAAATTGGGGGGGGGGGTTGTGCTAAGACACAACTGAGACTGAGTGAAACCAGGCAGTCTTTCTGGCTCTCGTTCCTCCAGGAACACATGTTAGTCTCTGGTTTAGGCCACTTCGGTTTCTTTAGACAAGCATGAGCTTTCCTCAGCTCCTGTCTCCCGGCTTTCTCTTGCATCTTGCATTTGCTTTCTGTGCGTGATCTTTCTAGGCTTACTGAGCCTGCCTCTCTCAGATGAGTGATAGTCTTTGATCTGTGACAGTACTATTTAAATGCTGTAAAACATTTTGAGGCTTATTAATCTTTGCTGCTTCCCCCTTGGTGCTCAGAGATAGGTATCTCGTTTCACAGATCAGCATCTCTGATACTCACAGGTGAGCCCGTGGTGGAGCAGGGGGAGAGTGCACAGCATCGCCTGCTCTCCTCTGGGAACCGGCTCAGCTCAGCCCACGCTGGGACACAGGAGGAGGAGGAGGAATCTTTCCCTAAAAACACTTCTCTGCTCCTTCCCGGTTGAATTAGGTGGAGCAAGTGGTGATTCTTTTATGGCTTCTATCAGCAGGGGTAGAAACGGCAGTTGTCACAGCAGGCTCCCCTCCTTTGCAGCCCTCAGGAGAAATGTCCAGGTGACAGTGAAGTGATTTTGGAGCCCTGCAGCTGAGGGGTGAATGCACAGCGTTGGGCTAGCAGCGGGTGAGGCGTGAGGAGCTGCCCGGGGCAGTGGAGGCCCAACGTGTGTGTAGGTTGTGGGGAGTGAGATTGTGGAGAACGGGGCAGCAGCAGGCAGAGCTTTGCTAGATGAAATCCGAAACCTTCCCTCTGCGGTGCCAGTTTGGGCTGGGCTCATGTACCGCGTCTGTACTTTGAGAGATTGGATATCCACAGGTTTCTGCACGGTTATTACTAAAGCCCATTAAGCCTGATAGAAGTGGGAATCACTCAGGTCAATAGACACATGTGAAAAACTGTCCCCTCCTGTATTAACGTGAAGTGTTAAGTGTAGCTGAACTTCCCAAGATACAAGGACAAACTATAAATTTGCTTTCCTGTCCTGAGGAAACAAAATAGTCCACCACTCCTCGTTCTGAAGAGTGGAAAAATGTCTCTTCTTTCTGCTCTACCTTCTGCTCGCAGCTATGATGCAGATTGACTCTCTGCATTAAGAGGCTGGTGGCGACAGCTCCCCAGCCTGTCCCACCACACCACGTCTGCACTGAAAAGCTGGTGAGGGGACTGCAGGGTGTGTGGCAGGAGCCCCCCACCCTGTCACATCATGCGACACAGCCTTTAAAAGCAGCGGTTAAGGAAGGAGACCCTCCCCACAGGGTACATGATGCTCCCAGTTGTTCCTCTGAGGTCCCACCCTGCTGAGGGTGTTAGCAGAAAGTTTCTTCCAGCTGCACTCAGAGAGACCTGGGGAATTAAAATCAGGTGGGAGCTGCTAGGAACACACTGCCTGTCCAACATTGCAGTCAGGTGTTTTACATTGGCATCCCATCACCCTTGTTAAGGTCATTTAATAACTTAAACTCTGCCATAACAGCAGTTGTAAGCTCTTTGTGAGGCTCTCCTTGCAAAAGGCTGCTTCTGGAGATACTAGTGACCAAGTAGAGACCCTCCTCGACCCTGGTAAGTGCTATTGGTGTGTGAGGTGGTGGTGATGATGGAGGCCATGTGCTAGCTTTTCCTAAGTAGGGATGCAGAATGGTGGCACGAGTGGGGAACAAAGCAAGTCATGCAGGAGCAGAAATGTGTGTGTGGTTACTGCAAAGCAATCACGTGTGGGGTGGCATGGAGCAAGGATAAGGGCAGAATGTCTGTGTGAAGAGCTTGTAAGAGAGGAGCTACCCCACAGAAATTTGTTTTTCTCCTTTCCCCAGAAGACAGCGAGAGCCGCAGTCGTGCTCATTCTTGGCAGGAAATCACACGGCTCAGGTCGAGCACCTGTGACACTTGTGTTTCCTGCACTTGTGAACCTCCCCTGGTGGTTCTGGGATTCCTGCTGAATGCTGTGGGTTTTGTGAGATGGTGGTCCTGGCGCAGGACACGTCCCCAGGGCCTGGGGCCTGTCTCGTGGGGACCTGGCTCTGGAGGGGGCCGTGGCTCGGAGGCTGCCCTTGTGCGGGGGTCCCCGCAGGGAGCAGGGACGGGGCTGGCCGTGCTTTTGGTGCCTGTGCTGCCGGGCAGAAGGGCTACTCTGCTTGTTTTTGCTGGAGTTTTCCCCAGATAGATGGTTTTATGTCCAGTTATGGCTCAGTCCATGGGGCTGAAGGGGGAACCACCTTGTCAGATGGGACCTGGGAGGGTTGTTGCAGAGGTAAGTGCAGCTTTCTTGCCATTTTGGCACCTTATTTGGGAATGTCCTGTGGTCTGCACAGCAGTGATACCTATCCTAGCTGTTTTACTGGGTGCTGCACTAGGGTGGTCCGCGCTGCGCTTGCTCCCCAGCTTTCCTTCAAGGCAAGTGCCCTCCGGGGCTTTGCAACAGGCCTGTGAGTGGCTTTTGGGTCAGGCTGTCTGCCCTTCTGTCCATCGCAGCCCGTTACATTATACACGTTATCCACGTTATCCACATAGTACAAAATAGATCTGAAAAGGACCTCAAGAGGGCATCTTCTAGCCTTTTCCGTGACAAATCAGCTGTACCTGGACTCGGCTTGGGGAAAGGTACATAAGGAGAGGCAATACCTTCTGTGTGACCAGCTGATACAGTTGGAAAAACAGACAAACTTTGAGGGGCTTGAACACTTTGTCAGGGCTGAAGAAGAACAAGCAGCATTCAAAGCTAAATACATGGTGAAAATAATTTGCCTGAGTTTGTCTCCTTGATTAGCACAACTGGGATACTGGTGGGGAAGTCAGGTTAAGCAAGGGGATGACAACAATGTCATCAGCTCCTATGGGAAAGAGAGAATTGCTGTGAAGCGCTGGGGGGATTTCTGGGAGGAAGGGACCAGAAAAAAAATTGTAATATGTTGTTAAAACAATAACTGTACCGAGACCATAGTTAATGACCAAGCAGCGTTGCCAGGTCCATTTTGAGGATGGATTGCAGGTGTCTTCTGAGACCTTGGGATCAGAAATGAGGGGACAGTGCTGGGAAAAATAAACCGTGAAAAACAATCTCTTGTAACTGAGTATTTTTGTGCCGTTATCAGTCGTTCATATGAGCTCATTCTGAAGCAAAGTGGCTGTTTGTTTTTACGACGCAGCTTTCCGAGGGCGTTTGGTGCGTAGCCGAAATATATTGCGTTCCTGGGCATGTCTGTGTAAAGCCAGCAGGTTGCTGGGGCTCAGCAGCTGGGCTCTGGTGTTGCCCAGGTTGTGGGGACATCACTGTTAAGTGATTCCAATGATGTGGCCTTATCCTTGTTCTTAAGCCTCCTGCAATGGGAGAGATGTACCGTCCCTCAGCGATTGGCTCCAGGGCATAATTATTTTACAGCATTATGGAGTTGGTGTTCTTAAAATCTGTTGCTTCAGTTTAAGCCCATTACGACATGTCCTCTCCCCATGGACATGGAGAGCAGCTTACAGCACTCCTTTCCTCTTTGCAGAAATCTTTTACATATTTGAGGCTTGTTATCATGTTTCCCCGAAGACTTTTGTTCTCTGCGCTGAACAACTGCCTTTCTTTTGCCTTCCTCATGGCCATGTTATTTTCAAGTTGAATGACACATGCATGGCTGATTCTGCCTCTTGAGGTCCCTTTCAGCCCTCTTTAAAATTTTTTTTGCGGTTCTGTGTTTTGTTGGAGTCCCTTGGGCTCTCTCCGCTTGGTCTGGGCTGATTTTGAAGTGTGTTGCCTTGAAATGAGACCAGTATTGAGGCCGAGGCCTTTCTTGACTGAGAAAAGCAGCGGGGTTATTTCATGTATCTCATGCCTGATGTGCCTGTCTGTATACCCCTGAATAATCATGGATTATTTTTTGTTTGATACAGTATTGCTTGTTCATGCCTGCACTTTTGTGTACCATTTCCCAACCCGCTGTATGCGTTCCCTGTATGGAATTTCATCTAGACTCGATTTTCCTAATTTGCTAATTTAAGATGTTGTATGAAACTGGAGGTAAAGCCGTGCAAAAGTAAAGGTATAGAACATGTGTTGCCTCTGTCTCGCATACAAGACCCTTTTGCTCTGACAAAGAGAAGGCAGGTTGGCTTCACGTGGCAGGGCTATTGCTTCCAGCCTTTCTTTGCAGATGGATTGTTTGATGATACTTTTAAAAAATTTTTCCGGGAATTGAAGTTACGTTGACTGGCCTGCAATTTCCTTGAGTTTTCAACCTGTTGAATGTAGCCGCTATATTTGCCCTTTTCCAGTCTTTTGAAACCTCATTTGTCTCCCAGAAACTCCCACAGGTAGTTGCTGATGGACCTCAGCCTGTTTGACAACATCAAACTTCAGTAATCTTAATTCTGCTTATGTGCGACTACGCCTTACACTTCTACTCTGCTGCTTTTAACTGCGTTCACTTTGTGGTCTCAGTTATTCTTTTTCATCAAGTCTGACCCAACAAAAGCATGAAACGTTTCAGCTTTGTCTCTGCAACTCTGCGAGCTGTTGGCTATTGTGAAATTGTGTCCCAATTTATACCTCTTTGCTTCCTGAGACAGCTGCGAGCCAAACCCCTGGGATCCCCCGCCTCCTCTTAACCTAATTAGTAGTTTTACAACTCGTTGTTTGCTGACAGCGTGTGTGTGTGTGTGTGAGAGAGGTCACGAAGGTGAATCTCTTTTTCAGGTGACACTCTCTAGTCTGTTAAGCAATGCTTTGGCTTTCTCATTATCTGATTTGGTTATTGCTTTTGTAACTGTGGGGGGACGCGGCTTCTTATGACGTGTTAGGTATTTATTAAATTCAATTTATTGTCCAATTTAACTAGCCTCAGAAGAGAAGATATTTTACAAATTGTCTATCTTAAAATTAGCAATTATACGTACATTATAATATGTAATGTCATTACCAGAGCCAGCCGGTTCTGGGTGCCGCGTAGAGAATAAAGGAAACACATAAACCTAACAGAAAACAGATTTCGGTGGCGGGGGTGTATGGGGGGGAGGGCTGACACGCACTAACAGCTTTGGAAGAGCTTGTGGCGTGTTCAGTGGCATAAACCAATCTATTAACCTTTTCTCCCTGCTCAGGAGGTGATGAACTCTTTGGTCTGTCTCTTCCCACTGATGTAGTTATCAAATGTCTCCTCGTTACTGCTGGTGTTCCCCGCTGCGAGCCGTTCCTCCTGAACACTTGGCTCTTTTTGCTCTGTCCCTCTCTCCTGGTGCCGTTGCTTTGTGCTCGTCCCCATCAGCCTGATGGAGTTTCCATTTCTCCTTCCTCTGCTGCAAGCCGGGGAGGAGCCTCTCATTTACCCGTATCGTACCCCCACACTAAGATAACTTGCATTTGTTCCTTTATCTTGCTGCGTGTTTACAAAACACCTTCTTTCCCGAGCTCCTTTTTCATTCTGTGTGAAATCTCACTTGCCAACCCTCTGAGTTTACTGAAGGCTCCGTCCTTACACCGCACTGCTTTTACCCTGCTGCTCTTTCCCCTTCTATTCCTAATGAGCACAAACACTCGTTTCTAGCTCCCTTGCCCATGGTGCTTTCCACCTTTGCGATCTCCCCCCCCCCCCTCTCACTG
>VYZM01005594.1:11217-102404 GCA_013398915.1 Dromas ardeola
CCCCCATTTTTCTCTGCTGATGGGAGTCAAACCTCGAGGAGCTTCCTTTCTAGTTTTGTTCCTGTCTCTTCTTTCACAATTTTTTTTTTTCTTTTCCTCGGCGCATTCCAGGAACTTGATGCAAGGCTGTGTCTGATGTCTTCCTTTCCCGGCAAATGTGTGGGCAGTTAAAGGTCCCTAATTACCAGCGAGTTCTGTGTTTCAGATGCTCCCAATAAGCCTGTGCTTCTGATCTCCCTGATTTTTGTAGCCTAAAGCAGACCCCCAGTGTGCCAGTGTCTGGGCTCCTTCCACTCTTACGTTACACAGAGGTTTTTATACCTGCCCTTTGTACTACTGAATTCCACCCCCTACTTTTATGCCGGGCCCCGATATCATCCAGACCTTCTCGTGTGATGTTTCTCATCCTCTGCTGTGCTGATGGTAATTTTCTTCTTTGTCAGCATCGTGCTTAACTTTGACTTCCAACCCCTGGAGCTTACTCTGCCTCTCACCATCAGGTTGGAACCCCCTCTCCCCCCACGCTAATGTCATGCCCGAGAGCATCATCCAAATCTTATGGATTTTCCTCTTTCATAAGATGAATAGATTTGTGTCCTTAAGCTTCGCTTCATCAAAGTCCCCTCATAGCTCCTGCTTTGTCCCATGGCCGTGCAGGACAGACTTTTCCATCCTGGAGATACGAGCTCTGTATTGTTTTCCCCTACGTGTATTATCTCGCGCTTGGCTGGATTAAAGCACGCTTGGTTGGATGGTGGCCATTTAGCCATACAAATTGGATCACGGGGTAAGCCGGGGCTGTTTTGTTCGTTATTTACTAACCTACGTTTGTGCTATCTGCAAGCTGCCTCTGTGGACCTTATATTTATCTAAATGATTGGTAAAAAACACTGCATCCTGTGGGGATGGGAAGCAGGCGATGGATGCGTTTTTGTCTCATCAGCCACTTCTGTCCATCTAGTTACGCCAAATTATTCCTATTAACGCAAGTTCTTAAATCAAGCTGTAACATCAGTTAGACAGGATGATTCTGTACAGCATATGTTGGCTGGTAATTAGTTGAGACATGAATATAATGAATGATCAGTAGATTCTCATATTGGCTTTTAATTACTTTGTCTAGGTCTGCTGTCAGGCTGATTGCCTGTTGCTCCCTAGGTCAGCTAGTCCTGCCTAAGCACCGGGACGGGGTTAGGGCTCTCCTACCCTTCTAGAGTTACTTGGCATTCCAAGATTTATTAAAAATTAGCATCAGCAGGTCAGAGAGCTCCTTAGTGCTCTCGGAGGTGCAAATTATCCAGGATGGGTGATTTAACAGTGTTTATCTAAAGCAGATGTTATCTAATACATCTCTCGGTCATTAGTAAACTGTGAAGTACATCATCGTCTTATGATGGGTTCATCATCATATCTTTTTCCCCATATACAGAGCGCATATATTTATATTTTTGTAATTACATTGGTAATTCTACCGTGTGCACAAAATAATGCATCTATGTCTCTGTTCATGTTTCCCTTTTTTCTTCTATATTTAAATTTCCACTAACTTGGCAAGGCATGAATCTTTCCATTGTGTTTTTTAAATACTTTATTAATTTTCTACGCTTTGTAATTTGCAATAGGTTGCTATTTCTTTAGCTTTACAATCATGATTTATATTGTTTTCTATCATTGTTGTCTGTACCACTGCATAAGGGTGGGTTTCCAACCAAAATCCCCTTCCATCAGTGGTGGAGTATGCTGATTTTGGCCATCTAAACCACCTGAACACAAACTAAAAAAAAAAAATTTAGATGTTCTTTTGGATTCTTTTGTCCAGTATTTTCTTCCCAATAATTGAATTAGGTAATCTTTCTCAGCCTGGAGAAGTTGTAGCACCTTTGTGTATGTGTTTCTGACTGGCATCACAGTCCCAATAGCTTTTCTTAAATGCAGGCTTTGAGAAGGCAGCTGCTGATGCAGACAGAGCAGGGAACTTTGTGTCTGGCGAGTTCTCTGCGTTTTTAAAAAAATTTCCTAGGAAATGGTGACATAGCAACAAATTTTGCTGCAGTCGGAGGAGTATTGCCAGCTTCAGCGCTCCAGCCACCATCCTTATGTATTTGCTCCCTGCAAAAAATAGCAGGAATGGTTATTTACGTGCTGCTGGGAAGCTTGCAGCCAGGAATTGGGGACACATGTCTGCGGCGTGAAGGATACATCTTGGACAGACCCGCGCTTTGTGGCTGGGGTAATTCATGGATAAAAGAGAGGGGAGAGGTGCAAATGGTGAGCCTGGCTTGGCAGGGAGCAACGGGGATAATCTCTGCGGCCGGAGCCTGGCTCCTGCCTGCGCCGCGCTGCTCGGTGGGGGCACTGCCTGCTGGTGGGAATGCTGTTTGGTTCCCAAGGCTTCTTCTCTGGTTGCTCTAACCCCTTTTCCATCTGTCCGTTCATTTATTATTTACCGCTTTCTCTTGCTCTTCTCTTCGTTAGCTGGTTCCTGATGCTCCTGGCTCAGGAAGGGGGTGTCTGATGGGGCACACGAGGGCAGCAGCAGAACACCGCTGTCCTGCTGCTCTGCCAGCCCTCCTCGTCGTGGCGACAGGAGCGTGTGGCACGCATGGTTAATTACATTCCTTAACATTTTCCCAAGGTGAGAAAAGGGTCAGAATCCTGGAAATAAGAGGTTCAATGGTCCCACGTGCAGTCTACGCTCTGCTTTTCCAGAGTCTTGTACTGGGGATGGATATGCTGGGGTGGGAGAGTAACATGAGAGCCTGTGGAAACGCATGCCTTGTGCAGCGAAAAGTGGTGTGGGGAAGAGCGAGGTTACAAGGTGTTCAAAAGAAAATTTTGGATCTCTTTTTGCTTCATTAAGTTTTATATTAGGTTGCTGTGCCAAGAGACACAATCGTTGACTTTCTGAAAGAAATTTAAAACTTCATGAATTTAAATAGTCTTCTTTTTCTTTCCCTGTTGAAAAGGTGGCAAAAGCAAAGGTTTTGTAGGAGAAACTCAAACCGGTTCAAATATAATTCTATTAACTAATTAGGGGAACCCTGGAAATGGGGCTGAGACTCACAAGCCTTTTTTCTTCTCCTTGCTGGGGCACTCCAAGAATCGGATCACCTGGGGAAAGCATGTTTAAGAAATACCAGATGGTGTCTGCGATGCTCCAGCTGTGGACAATCACTCCCAGCCAGGCAATCTGCCTTGCTGTCGAAGCCCTCTAAAACTGTGCTGCCCATTTGTCATGCTTCTCCAATTGCAGCGCTCTGGATAGCTTCTTTTCTCCTTGTCTGGCTCTTCCTTTCCAGTTTTTATCACCCACCCCCTCCATGAGCTAATGTAGTAACATCCCTTCATTGGCTATAAATCCATTGAAGAGCCATATATAAAATATTACTTTGTTAGGGAAGATTGGGAAACATCTGTTTTTTACCCGTAAGAGTCAGTCTCTACTTGCCTCGTATGACGATGTGACTATTTATATATTTGTAAAGTAAAAAGGAGGAGAGAGAGATGGGAATCCTAGAAACAATTTGTGTGGAGCCTCTAAATGGAGGAAACCGATTCAGCTCTGGGATTTGTTTGGAGGCTAAAGCTTGTGGGGGGCACAGGCCAAGAAAAATCACTTAGATGTCTGACTAATAGTTGTACCAACTGCAGAAGGTCCTTCTGGAAACCTTGTGATCATGTAGGACTGTTCCTAGGTGCTCCCTGGCACATACTCATCCTGTGGGTCTAAACCATTATGAATTATCTACTACATAGAACCAGGGAACTGGAAACAGTGAGGGTCCTTAGATCGGTAGGAGGCTATAACCATTGGGGTGTACATGCATAGCAACAAAAGTACGTGCCTATGGAGGCTTTGCGTTTAGGTGGGTGTGCCAGGGCATGGCATCTGAGCCTGCTGGCATGACCTGCCTCTCTCCTGACCTGCCTTGCAGAGCTGCCTGCTTTTGCTGACACATGTGGCACTTATCCTACGTCCCCATCCCCTTGCGGGACAAGGGCGTTGGTGTCTGTGAGCGTGTGCGTGGGGAGGGCTGGCTTTGGGTACCCCAAAGCAGTGGTGGTGAGAGAGTGGGCTGCAGGCAGTGTATCATCCGTGATGTGAGACCTTGGTGGGATATGGGGCCTCTGCGGTTGGTGCGGGAAGGCTGTCGCAAAGAGCCAGCCAGGCTTGGGACATTTTGTTCGTGCTGCTGGTGTGAGCCACGGGGTGAGATGCTCTGTCAGCCATGCTAAGGTTGCAAGGAATGAGCCTGTCTGTGTGAGGAGGACGCTTGGGAGCAAACAAGGGAGGATGCTGCGTGGGGTGAGCACCTCCAGAAGGCTGCCTGTGGCTCTGGGTACCACAGCTGCTCTGCTGGTCTCTGAGCCGCCTCAGCAGGTGAATGTGGAAGAAGGAAAAGGAAATTTCAGTTCTGGCATGCAGGTGGTGGCAGGGTTTGCCAGGTGACCCGTGCCACAGCTGTTCTCTGTGCCCTGTGAGGCTGGCATGTAGGAACAAAGTGCCAGAGCTGCTACTGATGGATGCTGTTCCACGTAGCTCTCCTCCTCTTGTGGCCAGGTTCAGTGCCCTCAGCCTGACCCTCTGCACAAACATGAGATCCTGCTCTCAGTTCTCCTCTCCTCAGCGTTATGGGTTGCTCTGTTGGTTTGGATCCAGCTCGCCCATCTGAGGTGGGGAATGCCCTGGAGGGGACCTCTTCCCTCTCTCTGCCAGCCAGCCTTGTGCATCCCCTGTAGCCTCCACGATGGATGGCTGCCTGCTCTTCTCAGCCTGGCCAAAACCAAGCTCCGTGTGCGCCTCCCCTGCTGAGCCCTTTCTGCAGGGCTGTGGTTGACAGCTGCATCTTCCCTGCAGCCTCACAACACGCTGCTCCGTCTCCCCTTCTCCCACGCACGAGCTGCTGTGCTGCCGTCCCCTCCTGCCGCGCGGGAGCTCAGCATGTTCTGATGGTTGTCTGCCCTCGTGGCCCTTCTGCTTGGCTTTTGCAGCTTTTCCTCTCCTGAGCTCCCTCTCATTCTCCCTCCCATGGTGCTACGGCAGCCTCTCTTGCTGATCCGACCTTGAGCCCTCTTTTCCTCCCTCCACCTGGTCCACTGCCTGGCCGGTGTCAGGCTATGTTTCAGCCCCCTCAGGCACTGGCAAAAGCTCCCCACGACACCCACCTCCACCTGGTGCAGCTCCGCTCTAATGCTGGTGACAAGTGAAAGGTTATTTTTAAATGGTAAGATGTTAAAATGGGCATTGCTGCTTTAACACCTGCTGTGTCTTTGTCTTCCGCCTTCTGTGCCAAAGCCTTCAGTTATCTTGCAGGGCATGTCAGGGGACCAAGGTAAAATCTGCTGCTTGGCTTTGTCAAGCTCCTGCGGCAGCGAGCCCTGTGTGGCTCTGAGCTTGGGAGTGGCATCTGACGGTGTCACAGGTGAACACACATCCGTGCGCCTCGATGCTGAATGTAAATTTGGACTTAACAGGATAGGCTAAATTTGTGAGGTGGAGCAAATAACGAAAAAGGAGTTGGAGATGTTGCAAATAAGCTGGGTGGGCACGAGGCACACCAGCAGAGCGGCATCTGGCAGGACAGGCACAACCAGAGTCGTCTAGGAGTCAATGGGAAGCTCGGCTGTTGGAAATGGTATTGGTGAGGCGGTGTTGGGCACCGTGTCCAGTCCTCTTGTCCGTTTTAATGAGAAAGGGTGCTGTATAGTTGGAAAAGATTCAGAAAAGAGCAATAAATGTGACCAAATCCTGGAAATATGGAGCTATAGGCAAGTTTTTAGTAAGATTCATCTACTTAGGGAAAATTAAAAAATAGCTTGATCGTAATGTACAAGTACCAGCAAGGGGAAGAAAAAGTTCAGAGCAAATAGCTCGAAATGTTAGCGAAGAAAGGCACAAGGAGAAGTTATGATTTAAAACCTAATGCAGGACAACCTTGGGCTAATAATGTGCAGATTTATAATGCTGAGAATAAAAGTTGGAATGTTTCTACCTAGGTATGAGGTGGATTAACAGCCACTGTCAGCCTCTGAAAGCCAGACTCCTGCTGAAACTGTTTCAGACAGAAGTTATGGATTTTGTGTAGTGATTACGGGGTTAGCTCCTCTAATCCCTATCAAGCAGGAAGCAAAACTATGTTATATTAATGGTCCTTTTCATCCTTATAATCTGAATAAATGTGTAACGTGAGCATCGTGCCTCCTAGAGAATATGTGGTGGCAGGAATTGATTGCTCCCTGAAACCAAACTGAATTTGTTAGCCTTTGCTAGTAACTTGGCCAAATGGACCTTTTGCTCTGCTGGGAATAAACTACGGGCTCCGTTTCTGTCCTGGTTAAGAGTGGAGCTGAACTTAGCCCCTGCCTGGGCCAGAACGTGCCTGGCCCTGGTGTGATGTGCATTGGCACTAGAAGAAAGATCAAGTTTAGGTCAGGGACTTTTTGGCCAGAGATGGATGAATTTAGGCAAGCTTGGCTGCTTCTCCTGGCCACAACCACCCCCAGGGAGGAGCTGGTGCTCTGACCAGGGCAACCTTCGCTCCCTGCCACCAAATCCTTCCCCAAAATGAGAGCCAGAGACCAACCAGCTGAAATGCAAGAGCTTCCCCAGGAGGACCCTGTGTTTGATACGGTAGTCTTTATTTTCCTGCTTTATTTTAAAGCTTGTTCATTCCCCCCCAAAAAAAAAGATTTAGCGGATATTTCATTGAATAAATGTAGTGGAGCTGCTTCTGAACTTTGGTGTCCAAAAGTTCATTTATGATCTTGCTGTATATAAATTCCCAGATCTAGGGGGTTTGACACAGAAATAGTCTTCATTTGATAGAACGTTACAAATTCAAGTTTCAGAAATTATCCTCTTGAGCCATCTCCGTGGTGTTTGGCACCACGACAAGTCATTAGTCAATCCTGAAATAGTCATCAAGCAGAGAAACAGCTTATTTTATATACTGTTTCTTACAGAGTTAAATATTTCCACATAGTCAGGCTCTGATTGGAGTCTTGGATCCATTCCAAATGTTCAACCTGTAAAGATATTTGAGAACCCCAGGACTTTGGCTCTTTCCAAAAAATGATAGATTTCACTTGAATTTTCACAAATGGAAAACCGCAACTCCCCATAGCTGCAAAGAAGCAGCTGTCATACCAGGTACGGAGTATGAGAAAACACTTTCTAAAAGCTTCAGGGACTTCCCATTATCTGGAAGTTTTTAGTGCTCTTAAAAATTTGTGAAGAAAACAGCGTGGTTTTTTTTCCGGCACAGTGTTGCCTCAGATAATCGGCTGCACCTGTTTGGAAGTGGCGCTTCACGTTGTTCCCTTAGACAGACCCTTGCACGTGTTTCTGTTAATTTTTCCTAGAAACCCAAGTGTCAACAAATCGGAGCCCCTGCCTCGCAATTCTGTGCGAAATCCCAAATTGGTGTGTTTCTGAACATTTTGCTGTGGAAAGGCTGTGGCCTGAGCGACTGAATTGGCTTTGGGGGTTTGAAGCCGAAATCCTGGGATGTGGGGATTACGGGCAAAAAGCTATCGAAGAAATCGGTAGCTCCAAATTAACAGCTCCACATCCAAAGTTTGGCTTTTTGTTGTTGTTGCTGCTGCTCTTCTCTTCAAAAGAAGAGGCAATTTTCCAGTTCAGAAATTGGGATGGATTTTGGTAATGGGCTTCTTCCAGACAGGGTTAATTCTTGGTGCGATTCGGTGCAGACGTGCCTGATGAGAATTTGGGAAATGAGGAGTTAAGTCAGTCATGATGAGGTAAATCATTGTTCTGCATTTAAAATAATAGCACTTGGATAATTCTGATGTTGGGGCTTCTGCTTTTATTGGCTGAGAGGTTGCCAAAACATGTGTGTGTTGTTCTGAATTGGTAAATGATTCCTATTTATAGGACAGGTGTCTTCTGATGTCCCGAGTTCAGTCTGTTCTGTAATCCCAGATCCTGTTTCTGATCTACATTTAATAATGTGTGACAGAAGAAGACAGGAACCTTGCAGACCAAATCAGGCTAGGAATGTTTTGAATTTAGCTCTGCCCGGCTCTGTCCGCTTGTTATGCAGGGTATCTTTTCATAAGGGACTCGCCCTTCTAAAATTCATTTTTGGACTTATCTTTTCTTTCTGAAACACGTTGTCTTTTGGCTTGTTTACGTGCAGCCTGAAGGCTGCTGGGTGTGCCAGCCTCCTTCCTTTGCGCTGACTCAAGAGGAAAAATGCTTTCTTACATATATTATTTTTTTACATATATTAATTTTTGAATGCAGGAGCTGCAGTGGGGCAGGGCTACAGGGAGAGCTGTGGTGTCAGGAACAGAGCTGAGATGTATGTGACGGCAGCCATGGAAATAAACCCTTGTGTTTCCACGAACGTCTAAATTAAACAGCGCTTTACAGCTATTGGTTTGGGCTATGCAGTATCATCGAACAGAGGGTCCGATTAATTGCAATTAGTTATGCATCTGAGTCAATGACTCTTTCCTGTAATTTTACAAGCTGGTGGTGGAAATGAAGACAGACCCCGTTATCGTGATGCTGATGCTTCTGCTCTGGTCATACTGCATTTTGAAAATAATTCTTAAAAAAAAAAAAAAAAAAAAACTCAAAACTTGAAGTGAATGTGGAGCCAAAGGAGGTGTTTGATAAGGGGGATGCAAAAATATGACCAAGCTCCTCTTCTAGAGAGGATTGCAGGCTCTGGAGCTGGGGGCTCAAGAGAGACACAGGCTGTTGAGAGAAATGGAGGTTCACAGGCAGGGGAAGCTCTTGAGATGCCTAATTCAAGGGAAGAGGTGCAGCTGCAATGCTGGGAATGGGGGTGAAAGGAGGAAGGAGTGGAGCTCCCTGCGACATCTGCTGCCCCGTCGCCCTCTGGTCTGGCCACTGCAGAGCCAGGCCCTGCTGTGGCATGTCTGGCCGTGGCATGGGGACAGCAGGAGCACCGAGGGGCCCTAGGCGAGCACGCTGCCACAGGGTGGGTCGGCAGAGCATCTCCAAGGGGGGACAGCGGTTTGCAAGGAGCAGCTCGGCATCAGCTGAGCGCTGAGGATACCATCGTGCCAGAAAAGGGAACTGGGTCTAGGGGGGGCTGGAAGGGGCCATGAGAACTGGATGGGAGGTTTGGCTCTTTGTCAAGCAGTTTCTGAAGCCGGATTAGTCCTCTTCGCCAGCTGGTGTGAGATGTTAAGTTTGTGTTATTTCTGGCAGCCCCATGGGGACTGGGAGTAACTCCATGCCTCTTGTTTCTCTTTGCGAGGACAGGATAGTCCAGAAGCAGCACGAGCTTTATGTTCCTGTCCCCAGGAGATGCGATCCTGGTTTGCCTCCATGTAGAAGGTGTGAGGGGAAGGACCCAGGCTGCCGTGCCTGTCTTTCACCTCCGATGCCACCAGCTTCCTCCGCTGGCTGCGTCACCTGGGCTAGGCTGCTCTTCATGTCACCATCTGTCCAGGTTTCTCCAGACGTGTCCTCTTGTTCGTCACTGTCCGGACAGATTTGGGGCATTCAAGTGCCTTGCATGCTGCCGTGCCTGCACAGAGACTCTGACTGGACTGCCCCACGTCTGGGGGGGCCCAGATGTGTCCACAGATGCAGGAATCCTGATGGGCTGCCAAGCATCTGGAAATGTGGGATATGCCCACATGCATAGGAGCTTTGAGCTGCTGCTTGTCTGGAAATCGCGGATACGCTCTTAAATGCGGGAGACTGGATGCTTTGAGGAGTTCTGGATGGGCCAAATGTACATGTGTTGTAGAACTGCTTTTAGTGCACTTGACGAAAATACAAGATCTCGAAGAAGAGTTGGTCTCTGTGTGTCTGAGCCTGGCAGGTCCCCAGAGGTTTAGGATTAGCTTTGTTGCACGTGCACAGACCGCTCCATACAAGCGTGCTTACGTTGGAAATCTCTCTCCTAGTCCTTTACATTCCCTTCCTAGATGGGGGTATTTTCCATGAGGATCAGTAGGAAGGTCCTTTGTGTCATGGTCTTGTTTTGAGGCAAGACCTTTAATTTTTCCTGTGCCTAAAATTCCTTTTTCTGCCTTGTGCTTCCTTGCTGGTCTCCTCCATTCCCTCCCTGCACAGGTCCCTGTAGGGATCTGTACATTCCCATTCCTCTTGCAGCACAGAAGAGTGGAGGATACAGGACAATAGTGTCTCTAATGTATGTCTGACATGCTGCTTGCTCACACTTGGGACATGGAGGGACTGTAACTTGAGTGTAAGCTCTTGTGTTTGCACGATGGCTTTTCTGGATCCAGATTTTTGTGACAGGCTTTCTCTCCTAGATCCAGACAAAATGCAAGCAAATTCACCAGATCCTCTCTATGGCGTTTCTCTCTATTCTCATTTACAGGCCCACAATATTTGGTCCTTGCTCTGGAAGCGGGTGGACCTGCTTTCCCATAGCTGCTGTCACTGCATGTGATGGGTGTCGGATGCCTCCTGCCTTCTGTTGGGTGATGGGCCCCGAGTCTGGCCAGCACAGAAGCCACCTCGTTCCCTGAGCCCCTGTTCTGGGGTGACCGAACTCCCAATATATTCCCTTTTTCTTTTTCTGGAAAACAGATTTGTTCTGGCACTCGGCCTTGTCCACACGCTCCCCCTAGTGAATTCCAGGGTTAAAAAAACCATGTAGGCTTTCTATAAGAGCTGCCTTGCTTGTCGTTTAATGATTCCACCTCTGAACTGGGACCCTGATGCTTCACTGGCTGCCTTGACAATATCTCATTTGTCTTTTCTTCTTTTATTTAGCTTTTCCTACATTTTTCGCACATTCTGTAGATTCTCCTGCATTCCAAGTGTCTTATATTTTCATGCCTCCTTTTATCTCTCTATTCATCTATCCCAGTATAGACAACAGAAATGCTAAGTCCACATAATCTGTAGAAAGCATGAGCTGGGTTGTTAGACGTTTTCCAAACATTACACTTCATGGAAATATTTTCCTGTAAGATGTAGAAACGAAACAGCTGTCTCCCGCTCTCTCCTGGGCTGTTCCTGTGCAGACTCTCCTGCTCTCTGAATTTACAGCACCATCCCTTGGACAAGTGACCAACGGCCAGCTTCAAGCAGTTGTATTTATGATGTGCCAAGCAGTGGTGAAGATGATGGTGTTTATACGCTAGTCAGATCTATGTGGTGGGATTAACGTACCGCGAGAGACCTGGTGCCGATGTTTCCAGCGTCAGGAATGTTTCACCAGCAGAATTGTCACTAGGGAACTTGGTGCAAGTCATGGCTGATGGTTCATTGCTGACTGCTCGCTTTGTAGGAACTTTTGGCAGACTATGGGACAAGCAGGGACGCTCCTCACTTGTGCATCCTTCTTCCTCTCACTTGCCCATGTCCTTCTGGCTTTATCCTTGGCCAAACAATAAAAACCCTCCAAGCTCCTGCCAGGAGCTGAGTACAGGGGTAAGGAATGAAAGGAATAGGTGCCTCATCTAACCCAGCTCCCTGGAAGACGGTGGGCACCTGGCTTTTGTCCTTATTTCTCTGCCTTGTGGGGTAGTGTCACCTCTCAGCTGGCCTGAACATGGGATGGCAGCCTGACACCCTGCTGGGGTACCTGCCATTGTGGGCATGGTTTGGACACCCCTTTTTAATGTCATTGCCTATTCTGCCTGCGTGTTGTATAATTTCAGCACACGGCTGAAGACGTATTGTTTGCCGGAGGGTAATTATTTCTTGATTCTTATGGGAATTTATGGGAAGCTTAATGCATCGGTGGAGTTGTCTGAACTCGAAAAGTAAATCAGGAAAAACAAATACACACAGCAAAGATGTTTGGGCTGAAGCAATCAATCCTTCCCCTTCCATGTGAAGTGAACAACAGGCTTTTTGGACAGAAGTGTGAACATCAGCGCTGGTGTGAGCTAGCAGAGTGGGCTCCTGAGCAGATGATGGAAGAGGAGAGAAATAGCGAAATTCATATGTTACCATCTCCAAACTGAGCAACCAGAAAAAGAGTAGGAGAGACCAGAAATTATTTGAAGATTTCGCTTCCCTTCAGTATTTTACTGGAACTGAGCGAGCAGATATTCGCAGTCTGTATTCCAAGCTGAGGTTATTTTTTTTTTTTTTTTCAGAGCATGTTCTGGCAAAGGATTTTTGGCTATGACCCATCATCAACCTGAATGGGTGATACCACGGGGAAGAAATCAGCTAACAGCAAATCATGGATCTAAATTTCAGGCAGTTGTTGAGGGTGCATCCGTTATGCTGCTGTTTTATAACTCTCCATGTTGTAATCCAGTGCTTTTGTCTTTGACCTTGAAGGGATAAAGCAGAACTACTCTTACCCTTCCGTGCTGCCCCGTGAGAAGCGTGGTGCCTCCGTGCAGCGGCGGGAAGGGGGCTCTGCTCCATGGGGAGGTCCCAGAGGTGCCTGGGCAGTCTCTCGGCATGTGCCACCCAAGCGCGCCATGGGGATCTCATGCTTTGGGAGCTGCTCTGGCACATGTGCTGATGAGTCACGCGCGCAGCTGGGGAATAGCAGAGACTTCAAATGGGAGCACATCTGGATATGCACGGAGCACATCTGGAGCATTAGAGTTGCTGCATGCTTGCAATATCCCTGTATTGTGTGTGCCATGAACTGCTTTCTACACTTTCTGTACTGTCTGGGGGAACCTTTATCATATTTACATAAAATAACATTTGGGAAGCACCTTCCCTTCTTTTCCTCCATGGCAAGGCTTCCCATGTCCATCAGTGTGGGCAGTAGGGTTGTTGCACTGAAGGACAGGCTGTGTCAGGACTCGGTGTGAGTGCTTCAAGGTTGAATAACTGGTTGTGTTGGCCGTGCGTTGTCCAACGTTCAGGTATCCAGTGGTGTCTCAGAGAAATGTTCGTCAGTGTCTCTTTCTCTGGGTAGCCTGGAGGGCCTTTCATATATTTGCCAAGTGCTGGTCTGTTGTATCATTTTTCCAGGCATGATACAACACTTGGCACGGCAACCCTCCAGGCTTTGCCCTTGTGAAGGCTCTAGAGATATTCCCTGAGTTGTGACTGTGCCCTGGAAGAGAGATTTGAGGGTTGCCCACTCTATCAATGCCCATGTGGACAATGCAAGGGAAAAAATCAAGTTATGTACTGGCATCAAATTCTTCAAAACGTGCTACCTGTGTGAACTGTGAGCGCCTTCCCCCTCCTCTGCTTTGGAGTCTCTTGACTTCTTAGGGTGGGAAGAAATGAGGGATGTGGGATACTCCCTTTTCAACTGTGTCTGGCTGTATAAGATGATGGCTTTTATAACCCGGTCACCTCTCTGGGGCAATTTTGGGGATTTATGCTGCCCTGTGCGCACAGATAGTACTTCTCAAAGTGCACTGGGTACATTAACATCCCCAGCCTGGGCAAGAGGGCAACTCTTGATCTTCCAGCACTTGCCACTGGGAGCTGTGTTGTTGCCAAGCCCGTGCTGCCCTGGTACGGGGAGGGGAGCACCCTCCCAAGGCCACGGTGGGCAGAGGCAGGCGGAAGCTCGGCTGGGCACCTTGGGATGTCTGGGGATGAGCAGCAGGCATCTGGCTGAGCTGGTCCTTAAGTCCTAGGTACCTGTTACAGAAACAAGGTGGGCAGCATTTTCATTTGCACGTTATATGATGCAAAGCGATCATGTCTGTAAGTGGGCACAGTTCAGTTTTGAATAAATAGAGGAAAAGAAAAAGATTCTCTAAGCTTAGAGGTGGAGATAGAGAAGCCCAGAAGAGGCATCAGAGCTCTGGAAGCAAATGTCCTCTACGTTCGGCACAGCTCAGATGCACGAGTATCAGGGCTGGTCCTTGCAAGGAGGTGACACTAATTAAAGACCGATTTTATGTTGGGATTCAAATGCGTTACTGGGTTTGAACAAAGCCACTGTCAACTGCTATTTCAGAAGACTTTCAGAACTTCCTTGGTCTTACGCTAACTTTGTAAATAAGGAGGGGGAAAAAAAAAGTGCAAGTATATTACTAACTTAAAACAAATATTTCACCATTAACGTTTCAGAGCATTTAGGAACATTACTTTCAGTTGTTTGCTTCCTATATAACAAAAAAATGCCCACCCTTTTGTATCAATTTCATGATGGGAAAGTTTGTAAGTCACCTTATCTCTGCAGGTATCAGAAACATCACATATGGCCCTGCCTTAATGTCTTTTTTTCTTGCAATTTCCTGGATTGCCTGTAATGTCTTTGTTGAAGAAAAGCGTATTCAACCACTGGAGAGACTTGTAAGAGAGCTAAATTAATCTTTTCTCCTGAGCTTTGCAAAATAGGTTAAACCAACACAGTACTCATGGATGTTATAAGCTCAGACATGCACATAAAACGTGAGGCTACTGAATTAAGAAATAACTGCTGTTCGCTCTTTCAGCAGCTTATTGTAATTATCTCTTTATTTTTCTCTGCGATTTTTGCCAGGCAGAGATTATCAGAAAATTGAAAATGAGTTTAATATTGAAATATCTGTGTTACTGTTTGTGCAAAGCCCAAAGTTTCTTCAACAGCCAAATAATGTGAAGGAAGAGCTGAACTTAAGAATACATAACACGAAGCACATTAACTTACTGGAAACTTGGGCACAAGAATTGTTCTTTGATACGCAGAGCCAACCCCTGTTTCCACTGCTCTCGGTGAACGTTTGCTTGTTCCCAAATGCTTAGTCTGGTATGACTAATGAACTCAAAGTCTTCTGAAAACGCTGGCTTCACCAAATGCTTCAAAACATGAAAATGCTTGTGCTTGAAATCTTGATGCTAATACTTTACCTCAGATTTTTCAAATCCTGTGCCATGCTCATTTAGGGACTGTCACAAGTTAAATCTGCCACTGTCACACTTTGCCCATGCCTGAGGTACTGCCCTCTGTGACTTGGTGCTGCAGCTGCAAGATGACAAAGGAGCGTTGGGCAAAACATTCGAAGATATAGATATTTAAAATATATATATATATCTTCACTAAACGAAAAAAAAAGTGCATTTTTCAGTAGGAGTGTATGGCAGATTTCTTAATATGAAGTGTTAGTGCTGAGCAGATCAGGACCCCAGTCCAGGGTGAGGGTTCTGCAGTACAAAAGAAGGAGAAATAATCTGGAGAATGAAGGGACTCCTTGTGTTAAACTGTGTCAGCTCTTTCATTTTCTAACGCAGTGACTGTCCTCTGCTTCCATGTCCTGCAATTTATGGTGAGAGCTGCTGCTAAATTGCTGGGTGAAGAGCCTGAAATGTTATATCAAGTGCATCTTGCAATGCTGCGGTTGGTGGATGGAGTGACTGTCCTCTGGGGGCCAGCAGGAGCAGAGATCTTGATGAGCTCTCTTGGCTGCTACTGTGCCGAGCCCAGTTCAGGGCATCTTCAGTGGACTGCGGCAAATCCCGTTTCTGCTGAAGATGAACGCGTGGGAAATGAACTGGGTGTCCTGGGCACCTATTGTAACTGCAGTATCACTGAGAAGGGATGGAGACCTGTGGCTCTGCCACGAAACGCAGTGACCTACACTGGGGTTTGGCCAAGGGTAGAAGCAGTAAGACACCCTCCTCTTCCTCCTGCACCTTCCATGGCTCCTTGGTATGTCTGAGGCTGTTTGAAGCTCAAGAGAGTTTAGATACTTTAACCGGTTTGTTCCTGTGTGGCTTTTCTCCTGCGTTTCAGAAGCAAGTTGTGAAAGAGACAGTGAGGAGATCCATCTGCTCAGTGCCTCTGGCCCAAGCAAGATTGGGGAACTAGAATTGCTACAGAAGTGACTTTATGTGTTGTGATATTCAACTCATATATGTAATCCTTAAGGAACTCATGTCCCATGAAGAATCAACCAGACCTCTGTGATTCTCCAGGTCAAACCCCCAACTCTCCTGAATCTCAGCACCTCGGTCTGGGGCTGCAGATCTGCCCTCGGAAGTGGCCTGTGACCTACAGTCTGATGAGAAGAAAAGCCACATCCCGTAAGCGGGGGATTAGACAGAGGGGCTTTGCGTTTTGGCTGCAGCTCTCCCACTGCAGAAGAGTGGTGTTCGCTGGCTGTGAGGCTGAAGACTCCCCTGGAGGAGCCCAGGAGCGGATACCTGCACAGACGTGCCAAGGTCATCTTGCTAGCTAGCTCCCTGGCCAAACCGGGCAGTGCATTATCAGTGCCTCTGGACAAGTTGCTCTCGTCTTGGGAAGGGGCCTCCAGGGCTGGTGCAAGACAAATGAGTCCCTCCTTTTCCTCCTCTCCCCCCAGAACTGCATGTATCCGCGTGATTTATGTGACTCCGGATTTTAGCTCATGTTTACTCTGCGGAGAGCCTGATGGCTTCTCTGTTTGCCTTGGTGCTTGCCTTAGCACATTGTTCTTGCCGCTGACAGTTGTGCTGGCGGTGGTTCTATTTGGAGAATAGCGGGGGGGTGGCGGGGAGGAAGACAGCGGTGAGGAAGAGGTGTCATGCTGCGCCGAGCCGGTGCTGCTGGCTGGGCTTCCTGACCCTGGGTAGGCAATTCCCACCCGCTCTCGATGGGAAACACAGACAGAGGGAAGTGTGCTAATGGGTCAGGAACCAAACAGATTTGAGATGTTCGGAGCTTTTGTGGAGGGGCTGGAGACCCTGACTTTAACCACCAGGAAAAAAATCTGCCTCCCCCATCCCTGGGAGGCATCAGGCCTGTGAGAAGAAACTGATAACTCAAGTTGAAGCAAAGTGAAAGCTGAGGGAGGTGAAAGCAGCTCTTTGGATGATGTGGGATAGAATCACTGCTCTTCAAAAGCTTAATTGCCTGTAGGCAACGCGCGTGGTTCTGCAAATGGGAAAGAAAGAAAGAAGCACAGGGGGTTGTCAGAGGCTCGTTCCCATCAGTTTGGTTTTATTTTGTGGCTCTTTAAGGGAGGACAGAGCAGGAAAAAGAGCCGGATCTTATGCAAGCCTGCGCAGCACCAAAGCTGGGAGGAATTCTCCAACTCCCAGCGGGTGGAAGAGATTTCTGCAGGAGAGAGGGGCTCACGTGGGCTCTGCTGATGAAGACACATCTTGAAGTAATATGTGGCTCTTGATGACACCTCCTCAACACTTAGTAAATTTGACCTCTTCTTTCATGTGCCATTATACTGCCTCACATGGCTGTGCAGGCAGCTAGCGCGTTGAATCCCAATTTTTATGTTTTCAGGCAGGCAACGTGTGCTCCTTCAAATTGAATGGTGATGCTACCAATGGCTGGCTCTCCTTCCCATCGCCTGGGCGGTGGGAGGTCAGTTGATGGGAAGTCTTATTCTCTGTCATCCAGGAGAATTGCCATCCTTCACGTGAAGGCAGGTTTGGTTTGGTTTAAAGCCCTTGTGAGCGCTGAGCGGTGCAGGTGCTTGGCCCCTCCTAGAAGCACTTAGCCTTAAGTGCAACATACTCCTCCTCGCTGTTGTTAAATAGCTTTTATAAACACTGCCTGAAAGTGCTCTGATTATACGTGACCTTCCCCTTCTGCTGAGTGTCATCTCATTAATCTATCTATTAGGTGGATAATTCTGTTTTGGGAACAGAGCAAACATAGAAATTGCACAATGAGACATATTTAATATATTCAAACAACTTTTTCTTAATATAGAAACAATCATCTGCCATTCATTTTTCATGTTGTGTTGAGTATTTGCAGGCCAACACTGGAAAGCAGGCTGGTAATTTGGTCCTCCTTAATTTTGGCACCTGTAGTTATTTTAGAACTACAGGCTGTTTTCTGTGGCTTTACTGCTCTGTAATTCAATACCCTTTTAGGACCTTAATGCTGCCATTAGTAGCAAATTGGCCTCTATTCTGAATAAAACTCTTTATTACATTTGTTTGTTTAATTTTTATTAGAGAAGGGTTGCCCAACAACCACAGGGAATGAATTTCCTAGGAGGTATGGGGCAGCGCCTGAAATCCCTTTCCCATAATTGCTGGTGTGAGCAGGAAAGCCTGAGTTACTGTGGGGAGCTGCGGGGTGCAGGTGGTTGGCTTTGGACTCTGGGTAGCCAGGCTGACGGTGGTGGTAGCATCTCCTCATGAGCCCTTCTCCCCACCTCTGAGTAACGAGCTTCGTTACCTAATCCGTGCACAACTGAGAGCTTGAAGTCCTGTATATACTTTCTCCACTGACATGTCTTTCATTTTTCCTTTGTAAGGTTTGGGCTTTTTTCCTGAAAATATGGTTATTCAAATTTGAATTCCTTCATCCATTTTGTTGACCCTTTTCTTTGCAAGTGTAGCTTGTCTGGTTTTGCCTTTCTCTGTGTTCGTGTTAGCAGTGGGAGGATGAGGGCTGGAACCGGGTCTGTGAAGGGAGAAGAGGATGGTGCCTGTGCCCCTTCCTTTGTCTCAGCGACTCTCGTGCGCACCAGGGTGGTGGTTTGCCCCCAGGGAGGAGGTTGCTCCCAGGACTCTGTGGACCAGAGGAGAGTCCCTTAAGCACCAGCCACCCCATCTGCCCTTTGCTGGGGCTGGGGACATCACGGTGCCTGACCAGGGCTGGCACCGAATATATGTGGGGTTGGGGGGTGCTGGGGGAGGGACATTGCTCCTCCTCCTGTGTTTTGGGAGGAGCTGCCTTAGTCCTCCTGCATCCTTTCTGGCTGGCATCTCCTGGGCCAGCTCTGCACTAGAGCCAGGAGAAGATGCTCAGCCATTCCATCTGCATCTCTTTGGGAAAGGCACGAGTGTGGGAGGCCGGTAGGAATGGCTCATGCCACCAGTGCCCAAGGGTGATGGCCAGCACGGCTGTGACCCATTGCTGTGGGCCAGCGGAGTTGTGGCAGTGGTATCCCTGAGCCCCTCTGCCTCAGGAGGACGGAATTAGCTGGGAGCAAGCAAATCCAGGGAAGTTTCATACCCCGTCTCTGTGCACCATTTGCTCACAGTTTTACAGGTCTCTAACACAGACAAAAAAATTTAAGTCTTGTTCGAGCAGACATCTGACTGTGAGAATGCGCGTGCAGCGCCCGCCTACGCCGGGGTGCTGCCGAAGCGCCTCGAGCATAGCAAAGAGCTCAGACTTGCTAATTTCCAGCATCCCTGGCTGCTTAAAGCGGGGGAGGCAGGAAAGACTTAAACCCCATATGTGGTGAGGAGCATGTTATGCAATTAGTGCCCCAGCCTTCTGCTCCCACCGGTGTCTCTTCGCTGAAGAGACAGAGATCTCCATTGCTCCTTTACGGTTAAGGTTCTGCTGCAGAGGTTTGCCAGTAGTCCTGTAGGTTGGCGTAATTTCACGTCTCTCTCTCTCGTTTCTGTAATGAAAGGTAATCCTAGACAACGCATCCAAACCCTTCTCCGTAAAGCTGCAGGAATCAGTCATACAAAAGTTAGAAAATACCCAGGCCCATGCGACCTTAATTCAGTTCCCTTGCATATATGCATTACAAGAGTATGTGATCATGTAATTAAAAACTATTGGCTTGGCAGGACCTTGGCGTACTCCTCACACAGAATAAGATAGAGGGCTGCAAGAAGAGAGGAAATGTTTACTTGTAGTTAAGGCGCTGGTGAGGGATGTGGGAGAACTGGATCCTAACCCTGGCGCTGTCACGGGATTCCTGCGTGATGCTGGGCAGAGCCAGTCCCCCTGCAGCCACAAAAGGGTGTTGAACTCCATTATCAGCAGCTCGCCTGCTCTAGCTTTTTGAATATTCAACTTTCCACCCTTAAAAAAAAATAATAATAATAAAAAAAATCGGTTAGCGCTGGTTATTTGTATAAGATATGAATCTGAACAAACATACGCGCAGACAATTGTAGGGAAAGGATGAAAACTTCTTATCAGAGGTTTTATCCCAGATTATTTCCTTCTGTAGCCACTCCAGAGCCCATGAATGAGGCTGGCTGTTTTCATGTTAGAGCTCTCAAGCTTTAAGGGCTCTCTGTGTCCAATTAAACAGTAGCATATCTCTTGAATATTAACACATTAAAAGCAATATACTTCCAGCAAAGAAATCTGATCCTAATTGGCTCTGGAATATTTTATTTTCCAAACTGAGCTGTGAGCCGTTAAGCTTCCTTTTTTAAGACTAAGCAAACATTACATTCTTAGGGGAAAGTCAGCCCAAGGAATGGGGAAAAATAGACTCTCAGGCCGTACTTGTCAATCTTCCATTTTCCAGTGTTTTGTCCAGAAACAAGCACAGGAACTAATTGACTTCTATCCCCTTCTGTCTTTATTTTCCCCCCCTTAACATAGTGACTCAAATTAAAACAAAGATAAAATTCCAGGGGAAGCTGGCATTAATCAGGATTTGGATTAAATTAAATTAAGTGCTTTTTATTGAACTCAGCAGTATTAGTTATTAAAACCAGAAGGCCTTTCCCAACTAGTGTAAAAAAGCAAACAATGACTCATACTGTGGCATAGATTTTATTGGGAAATTAAAATGCTCATTTTCTCTTATTCTTTCCTTTTCTCTTTTTCTCTTTTTTCTTTTTTTTTTTTGTTTTGTTTTGTTTGTTTTCTGACTTCAGACAAACATATGTAAACAGCCGCTGGTGAGCCCGTGCTGGCAGACCCCTTAGTCTGAAGCTGGGGCTGGGGCTGTCTCTGCCCATGGTGGCACCTGATGGTGACAGAGTGAAATTGCTTATGCAGAAATGGTGCTTCCACAGCTCTCCTGTGCCCTTGATGCCGAAGAGTGACTTGTAATTGATATAAGGACCAGTCCCGGGTGGTGCTGAGGTGGCACTGGGTAGAGCTCAAGACACTGGGCATCATTTAATGGCAAGCAAGATTTAGCAAGGGCGTTTCAAAGGCAGAATAGGGATGCCTGTCCTAGCTTTCCAGCATCTTCCCCACCCACAGTCAGCCATGCTCTCACCCTCTTTTCTTGCACGACGCTTCCTGGAGCCTGTGCAGTTCATCCCTGCTGGGCCCGTGATCAGCAGTATGAATACCCTATTTTTGCCGCGCAATGCCAAGTCACGTTATTAACACTTGAGAGAGGGATGAATCCCAGCTTTTCACATCCGTGGGGTGGTGATTTCCCTGGGAACGCCTGCTCTGCGCCCAGGAAGGACAGAGAGATGTGTCTGAGCCGATGCTGTGGCACGGCAGTGGACCGGGCGAAGCTGTGCTGGTGTGTGGTGCTGGGGAATGGGGACCATGGTGGAGCCTGGCTGGCACTGCCAAGGATGCAGAACGTGAGGCCCTTCCAAAAGCATCCGTGAAGGCGGGGGCTTGCTTGTAGCTGGGGTAGGAAAATGGTTTAGGAAAAGATTTTGGAGAGTACGTGGATAATCCAATCTCTGCACCAAAACAGCCACCTTCAGCAGTCCAGAGAGGACGGGCTGTGTCCTGGCAGAAGGGAGCACAACAAGCATAATCCTTCTTCTCTAAGGCTGGAGACCTGGGTAATTATGAACTGGTTGTTTTGACTTTGATAATGAGGAAGATACTAGCGCAAATTATGAACCAATTTAAAAACGCTTCTAGGATAATAAGATGACAAGAAACATTGGTCTAACCGAGACCTGTCAAGAACAAATTTGTTTTCTTTTTTGACATCCATTGATCTGGGAAGATAATAGCAGCTGTGATATATTTTGACTGTGAGGTACTATTTGTCTCAAAAGCAAACCAAGGACACTTGGTTTTGGATGAAATCATTACAAAATAGGTGAAAAAAAATATATTCAAAGAATAACTACAGCTAGTTCTCTGTCAAACTGGGAAGAGAAATCATGTAGGAAGCCTTAAGGGCGAAGTCCAGTATTATTCAATAGTTTCATTAACTTATTTCATTCCTTCTGTTCAGATTCAATTTAGAGGGGTTGCAAACAAGCACGTTTCCGTTGTTGATTCCCCGTGGCATCTGAGTGTTTGTTAACGAAGACAGCTGAGAAGAAGGGAGATCAGTGGGTGAGGGCGTGCAGCCCTGCCTGCCGTTGGGGGGGGGGTGGTGTGAGATGCCGTGGTTACTGACCTGGACCATGTTTAACCCCTCCTTCCTCCCGCAGCGCAGGTATAACCGACAGAAAGGGCTTGGAGATGAAGAAAATGGCATAAACTGAGAGCTCTTGACTAGGCGGCTCAAATTGCTTTACAGATAGTATAAATGCTTTGAATTTGAGGCAGCTGGACTGAAGCACTGGAAAATCTGGCTGTAGTTTGGTTGAAAAAAAAATATAATATTTCCCTTAGGTAGGAAACCTGCCTTTCCTTGGGCAGGTTTACGTTACCAATGCAGTGGCACTACAGAAGAGGTTACAACATGGCTGGTGCCGAAGCACACCTGGGAGAGTGGGGTGGCAGATAGGAATTTGGCTTTTGTGGGCAATGCCTGATTTTTTTCATTGTCGTTTTGGGCTATTCATGGCCAGTTCGAATAGGAATTGCTTTTAGTTAAGCGAGGATTAGACGTCTTGCTGTTAGAGGAGCGCGCCTGGCGCAAAGCCATCTTTGTGTATCTGCCTGCTCCGAGGTGGTGCGTTCTCCGGTGTCCTGAGCGTCTACATGAAAGAGGAAAATGTTTAAGAATCCATATAGCGCAGGAACGTGGGGCACCTTGCGTCTGGATTTCGTTTGAGGGAATTAAGGGCTGATCCTTAGCTGGAATATGAATCAGATCTGATTGTGTCTGTGTTGACTAAAAGAGGTTGTGTGGTGTGCATGAGCCGGGGCTCAATCTAATGTGGAAAAGTTTGATCCAGAGCTCTGGTTAATTTAATACTTGACTATTCTACCTATTTTAGTTCTGACTCGAAGTTCAGTGTTCTTTCTCGTCGGCGGTTGTTTGTATTAGCAAAGGACATGCGTGCAACCGGAGAAGAAGGACCTTCGTGCACCCAAAATTCTGCGAGCCCACCAGAAATTCGTTACTGGGCTCCAATATTTTGTCTCCATTGCTAGAGGGACTGGAGGAGCTTTCCCTTCACCCTGCTGCCACGACGCGGGGGGGGGAATTAATATCCTGCGACATCCCATCAAATCCCCAAATGCATTCATAGCACTGGGTTAGTAATCCATAGTTTTACAAGGTTTTAAACTCCTAATATACTTCAGATATTTTACGTGCTTCACTAAGTCTATTGTGCTATATTAAATATATGTTAAGGAAAACTCCCATGATTAGTTTTAGTACCTTTTGATATCTAAATAAACACTGAT
This sequence comes from Dromas ardeola, assembly GCA_013398915.1. Lineage (NCBI taxonomy): Eukaryota > Metazoa > Chordata > Aves > Charadriiformes > Dromadidae > Dromas > Dromas ardeola. The sequence continues at coordinate 34,293 of VYZM01005594.1, forward strand.
TGAAAAAGAATATCTATATCAAAGCAAAAATTTTCAGAATAGTTCAAAGAAATACAATTTAACTCCCTTAATATCATCTCCTTTAATGGGAAACCTCTCTCATTACAATCATTCTTGGCTTTTAAGGTCAGTAGGCACTAACACAAAAATCTTGTCTGTCTTGCATAATAACATTGAGCAAAAATTCTTATTCAGAAATTCCTACTTAGAACTTGCAACTTCTGGTTGAACCAGAGCAGATTTTAATAAAATTTTCTATTCTTCCCTTAAAAAGATAACATGTGATGGAGAATCCTCCACAATGTAGATAAATTGTTCAAATGATTAACTGCCTTCACTGTATGTATGTACAAAAAGGAGGCTTATTTCTAGTACGTACATTTGTCTTGCTTCATTCTGTCTCTAAAAATTACCCTGGCTTTGATAAATTAAAGTGTAACTTATAATTAAAAAAAAAAAAGTCTTTTAAACGTATTCCGGTGCTTAAGAGGTGATTGACGTGCTATCTGTCACTAGAATAAATTGAATAGCTTGAAGTTCTTTGGTATCTCGCTGTGGAGTCGTTATGCCAGCATTTCTAGGAGCAAAGCCATCTTCCATTCATCTGCAAATTTCCCCTTGTTATAGCCAAATTGAAAGCCCTCATTTCCTGCCCCAAGGAGGTCTAAGTGAATAACAGAAAGCGAGACTTAAATTTTTGAAACTAAATATATGAATCTATAATCTCTAGGCTATTTTTTTGGTGGAGCCTTGAAATTTTCCAGGGTGTTGTGGGTGGGAATTAGGCTCGTGAATAGAAAACTTCAGTCTCTAGGTGTTGGGCTTCCACAGAGCCCCCTTAGGTGCTGCGTTCCTGCGGTCATCGGGGGCCCATGGCGGCCGTGCACGAGGCTCCATGTGGCCTGGGAGGCTGAGTTCGTTTTTCTAAGTTTAAGAAATGGATTGGGACGTGCCTCTGATGAACAGCCTGATCCTTCGGGGAGGTTCAGTGGGGAAAAACTGAGGCTGGAAAATGCGCAGGGGCAAGCGGGCGGTGAAAGGAAGGGGCTTGTGCAGTGCTCAGAGCAGTCTAGATTAAAAAAATAAATATGTCCAGTTATAAAATTATACCTTTCTATAGCCTGACATGTATTTCCACCTCCAACCCCAAATTTTCCACCACCCCCATGTTTGTGATTTTTTTTTCCCCGAAAAATATTAAGCTTAATAATAGAGCCCTGTTACAGACAGCATTGCAGCAGGCTCTCCTGGGAGGCACCCTGAGAAGCCAAGAAAGTGTTACTCAGGATAAGTACCCTGCTCCTAATTTCATCATCCGTGGTGCTGTGACTAGTCTGCATAGCCATGTGAACGATGGTGACAGAATACGCTTGGTACCAAATCACATTAATTTATGCTGGAAGCAGCCAGGAACTTGAACCAATGCATTTCCCAGTTACTGGTGGTTCATGTTTTGTGATGACCAAGGATTTCCAGTATGGCTATAGGCACAGCCCTTGGCCGGTCTAGCACCCATACCAAAATTCTTTTGAACCCCCAAAAGACTGGCCTGTTTCACAGTACTGTCGTAGAATCATAGAATCACAGAATGGTTCGGGTTGGAAGGGACCTTAAAGATCATCTAGTCCCACCCCCCCTGCCACGGTCAGGGACACCTCCCACTAGACCAGGTTGCTCAAAGCCCCTCCCAGCCTGGCCTTGAACACCTCCAGGGATGGGGCATCCACAACTTCCCCGGGCAACCTGTTCCAGTGCCTCACCACCCTCACAGTAAAGAATTTCTTCCTAATATCCAATCTAAATCTACCCTCCTTCAGTTTGAAGCCATTACCCTTTGTCCTATCACTACATTCCCTGATAAAGAGTCATCCCCATCCTTCCTGTAGGCCCCTTTTAGGTACTGGAAGGCTGCTATAATATCTCCCTGGAGCCTTCTCTTCTCTAGGCTGAACAACCCCAACTTTCTCAGCCTGTCCTCCCCCTCTTTGCTGTCATCCTTTAACTATAAGTCCTCATTACTGGCACCTTTTCCCAAAGAACAGTCTTAAGGCGATAATTAGGGTGATGGCAAGTCTCATTTGGGTGATCACCTTCAGCCTTCCCTCCTTCTGGGGACTGCTGCTCCCTCCCTCAGTGGGATCTCCTGCTTCCCTTGCCTTTCATGGAGAGCCTGGACAGGCGAGTTGTGGAACTGCCAGCACATCACCTGCAGCTCAGTGCTCCTTGCCCACGGGGGATTTCTCCCTGCTCATTCATCTCAGAGCCCAGGGAATCCATCCAGTGTTGTGGCACTTACCGCACCTTTCTGGTAACGAGCTCCTCTGCTTAATTACATGGCTGGCGCTGGCTGTGTGAGTTGGTATTTCCACCGTGTGATTTCCTGGTCATCCCTTGGTGGGGAGGAGCAGTGACCAAAGCTTCCCTGTCCTGCCCGGCTCCGCAAGCCCCCATCATTGCACTGCTGGTGCTGCGGATGGAGACATTCCTCTGGCTCATCCCACAGAGAAAAAGGCTCTGCTGTGAGAACCTTCTTAAGCTTTTTCGTACACATGCCAAGAATTAATTTAGCTTTTTTGCTGTAGCCTTATCTTTTTGCCTCAGCCATCTACTGGCTCTACAGACTCTCTGGCAGGCTTCCTCCTTTTGATGTGTTTGAAAAAAGCTTTTATTAGTTTTTAAGGCTTTAGTAAGTTGTTTCTTAAAATCTTTTTGACTTGCTTTATTATGGTCTTACATTTAATTTGCTAGAGTTTATGCTTTTTCTGTGGGTTTCTTTTTTTTTTTTTTCTTAGACTGTGTGGAGCTTGAAGGAAAAAAAGACTGTTCCTTACCCTGCAATAAGGTGGTTCTTGGGGATTTGTTTTCCACGTAAATGTCCAAACCAGCCTTCCTTCCCCACAATCAAAGAGCCTGTATCCAGAAATCTTTTCTGACGAGTGCTGTGGCATCTCTTTCCTTTCCATCCTCAGCCCAGGACCCTGAGGGGCCAGTGTAGCGCAGGAAAATGTGCAATTAAAAAAGACCCCAGCGTCACGTCGCTGGGTGCGGAAATGCATGCTGGCTGTAGTAATGTACCCTGCCATAGCCACAGCCTTAGCCTGCTCTCTCCACGCTGAACGCCCCAACCAGGAGGGTGATTTAGCGCGGCATCAGGCTGTGGAGGTCACTCCACAAACAAACCCTCCGTCATTATTTCTGTTAGGAGGGACAGATCAGCTGCCTGTTCCTCTGATGCTGTCAGAGGCGCATTAACCTTTAAAGAAAAATCTTCAGGAAAAAAAACCCAAAGATGTAATGGGCACCAGTTACACTGACACCGTGCAACCAGAAGGTGCTGTGGCTGTGGATGTGTTACCCGGTAGTGTCCCACTGACTCCCACTGTGGTTTTGGAGCAGATGGGCTCCTGAGAGCAAGCTGTGCTGCTGCCACTGCCTGTATCCATCACCGTCACGGGGCAGCCGCTCCCTAGGGCGGCCGTAGCAGGGGATCAGGATCTCTTGCTTGTGAGCACGGCGCAACCAGCGGGATCTTTCCCAGTCCTGCCCTCCCATCTCCTCCTTGCTCTGATTTATCTCCTCTCAGCCCAGCACTGTCTACCTGCAGAGTTTAATCCTCTGCTATATCAGCGTAGGGAAGCCTCCATCACCAGAGTGGTGATGCCTAATTTAGTTCCTCCTGCGTTCCCAGCCTGTAATCGAGGCATCTGGGCATGTTACCCCTGACAGAAGCCCACCTCTGAGCCAGCTGTGCCCCTGTGCCCATCGCTCCAAGCACCAGCCCTTGTTTAATTTGCTGGTGTATAGTTACTAATATGTAAGTACATACTGCTAATTGCTAATATGTAAGTACATCTCCTCTTTCCTTTCAAAGATAATTATTTTGCCATTTCCTCAGCCCTCTCCGAATGAACCGCTGCTCGTTTCTGGATTCATGCATGACATTTGATTACCTTTTCATAGGCGTATCTTACTTAACTGTAAGTGTTATTAATGGCCATAAAATTACCCTGTCCTGAAACAAAGTAAAAATGCAATAAAAGCTTTAGCTTCAGTGAACTCTCGAGAGTGTAAATGCCAGAGAGGGGCTGTGTGTCACGTAGCAATGTATTCCCTTGGGGCAATCATGTCCCAAAACCCACAACTGGTTACAGCCATTGCTTTTAAAAGCTCATGTCTGAGTTACCTCATGCATTTGGGCTGCTTGCATTACCTTTGTAACAGGAAAATACATGTGCTTTTCTCCTTGTTGGATTTGTTAGTACCCTGAGCAGTAAATAGAAACAACCTGGTGGTTCTTCCAGAGAGGTTTTGCTGTTAGCGATGCTCCTGTGGTCCCTCTGCCCTTGTTCAAGAGCACTGCAAGGCTGAGCGCCTGCTAAGTGAATTATCCAACTTCAAAGCCAGCTGCTTCACAGCAGCAGGGCTGGAGGATGGTGTTTTTGTTAGTCTTCGCATCACGTTTAAGCTGCTTTAAAATGGCAGATTTAAGTTCCAGAAACATGAGGTTTAAGGGGTTTACGCTTTGCAGAAACACTGGCTGGGACCTTGTGGGGCAGATCCGTGCTGGTGGCTTTCTGTAGGCTCAGAGCAGCACCATGGGCTTTGGCATCAAGGCTGCCTCCTGCCCGCCCGTGTGGTTGTGGGGCTCGGGGGGTGTCTGGGGATGGGGACTCCTCCATGGCACCCGTTCCTCAAAGTGGCTTCCCAAGGGAAGAGTGCCTCCAACGCTATGATTCAGTGCCAGCAGCTTCGGTGCCATTTGGTCATGTGCCATTTGGATTGTCAGCTCTCGGACACAGGAACTCAGTTCCTGGTAGCCCCCTCCTCACGCACTGAAGGAGCCCGATTCCCACTGATGGAGTCCATGAGCAGAAACTTAAATACAGCCCGTGTTAAGGCTGGGGCTTGAGCTCCCGTGGGTTTCTGTCCTTGGGAGGGATTTATCTCACTGGATGAACAGGGTGGCGGTAGAGATGAGGAGGAGAGTAACACTAGGTGTTATGGTGTGTCCACCGTTGCAAGTGAAGACAAATGGGCTGCAGGCACGCCAGGAATTTGGCTGCCACAGCGCATCTCCCGTTACAGCAGACGTGCGGGCTTTGGCCGGCTCAGCATTTGAGTGCCTCGGTGTGACACTAACTAGAGACGGACGTGAAATTTTATATGCTCAGAAATAAGTTGTGCATCACGTGCAAGGGACCATTCCTGCCGGTGACAATTTAGGTGTGATGGTATTGGGGGTAATAATGATGGGAAGAGGAGATCTGGGGATTCCAGTAGTGGCTGCTTGGGCACGTGGGTGCTGCTGCGGTTCTGCTGGGTTACGATGCACATGTCGTGGCTTATCATATTCTGGGGAGAAGCAGCAAGGTTTTACTTTAAGTAACTTGATGGGTGACAGGCAGGTGCAAGTCTTTGGAAAGAATTTTAAAGGGCAAAAAGATGACAGCTAGTGGAGATGTTCATATACCAGAATGCCTGGGAGAAAATGAAGGGATGTGGGAGGCTACATGCAAATACAAACCTCACGCTTAGGGAAAAGCCATGCTTGCCCAGCTGGAGGAAGTGCACACACGGATACCTAGGAGTTAGCAGTGAGCATCACCCACAAGAATTCCATCCCTCTCAGGATGCTGGTGCCTCCTGGTGTCTGAAGGAAGTTTTTGTTAAAGCAATGTGGAGCCAGATACCCTATATGCTTTGGCTGTATGGGGGTTTCATTGTAATCTTATTGCTTCCCTTAATTAAAAGTCACGCTAGAAATTAAAACTGCTGTTCTGACCCTGCTGACATCCATGATTTTAAAATCACATCTTTGTGTCCCAGGTGTCTCCCCGTGTTGCTGAGGAAGAGCTGTGTCAGGGAGCCCAGGGGCTGCTCCATCCCTGGTCCTTACACCCACTCTGTATAAAAGATGCACATAAAACCAGCCCTGTATCTCTTTTTTTTTATTTTATTGCATGGTGATTGACCTTTGCTTTGAAATGAGGAAGGCACACAGCTCTCTTACTCTGCGACTAACTGATTTCGCACTTGTTTCTTGGGTGACTTCTTCTAGGAGGTCCAAGAGAGCCTGTAAAAGCTTTTGTGTTGGCAGTGATCTCCTGGTGACCCCTGAATCTCAGACACTCTCTCTGCTATCGTGCTGTTTATTAAGCAGCTCAGGCTAACCTTTTCCAGAAAAGAGGTTTCTCATAACCTGCCAATTCATGTCGCTTGCTTAATGACTAAGTCCTTGCGATTAAGTGGCGGATTGGCCCGAGTTAAGTTGGAAAGTGCCATCAAATAAAAGATGCACATGATAATGTGGTACGATAATACCACGATAGCACTCTGGGGTGTAGCCTGGGCGAGGAGGGGAACCCCAATTTCTGTGCAGCGTGCTTGCAGCCCATCCAACGTGACTTCTCCTGGGGACGTAGGGCAGGTGTGGTGGAGAGCCTCAGGGTCAGGTTTAGCATTAGGCAGGGCTTAAGTGACACGTTATTTCATTAACCTGCCCGACCCCCTGGATTTACAGTGGTAGGGCAAAGGTATGAAATAATAAAATGCATTGTCATTTAGAGTTCAGGTTTGCCCTGGAGGTTGCAGTACTGGGGGGTCTGAGGCTGGCTCACTAGCCATTGCTGCTCTCCCAGGACTAAAGTTACAGCATCTTGGTTTCTCCTCTCCTTCAAACTGCTACTCACAGCAGAAATGGGTGATCTGGTCCTATTCTGACTTTCCCCCATTTGCCCGGCCCTGGTTCCCTTGGGTGGGCGCTGGAATATCGCAATGTGTGCCGTATCATCATATTGTGCATGACCGTGTGGAGATCTGTCCATTTTTATCTCCTCTTAGCTCTGGTTCCCTCATTAACGTTTCTGCTATACACTATCACAAGACAAGGATAATTGGGTGAGTTATAAATAACCGTCTGTTGTGGTAATTGTGATGTGTGTATTCTAATGCCCAAGAATCCCATCTCCTACTTGATGTCTTTGTTCACATGTTGACGGATCATGATATTCCATTTGTTCCAGCTGCCCCGTGTCTGAGGCTCCCAAACCCTCACATTGTTGCTTACACCCTGTCCCAGGAAACATTTAACCCTTCACTGAGTGGGCGGCAGCATAAAAGTGGATCTGGTGCATGAGTTTTTCATTTAAGAAAAAAAAAAAGGTCTCATGCTTTTTGCTATTGAGTAAAATTCAAATTACTGAGTTTAGTGAAGGTGGCTCTGGGAGGTGCCTGGCTTTGGCTATGCAGGTGGGTAACCCAGATGATGTGATGACATCTTCTGACCTTCATATGGACTGAGGGTTTTTTCCAAGGATCGTTTTCTGTGCCTCGATGTATGAATCATGTGAGCGAACAGGAATGGTGCTTTGGATGTTGCTGTAAGTGGAGATCTCAGCACTCTCCAGGACAGTGTTTGGTGCAATCTCCAGGCTCCCCTGACTTTTACTTGGGGCTAAGAGTTGTTGTCCCCTTTCAACTCTCCCTCTCTGGGTTCTCCATGCACCAGCTGAGGCGTCTATTTACCGAACACGTTCAATTTGCCATTTCACCTGGATGTGTGCAGGTGGGAGGGATGGAGGGTGCTCCGCAGGGTGCCGAGAGGAATTGGCTCATGTGGAGGGAGTACCCCGCTGCAGAAGCCTTCACAAATTTGGTCAGTTTAGTGTATCAAAAAGACGACCAAAAAGTTACTTGATTTGTGTGTTCTCAGGAAAAAAAAAAAAAAAAATCTACTGCAGAGTCTCTTAATCTAATGGCTAGAGGCAGAACAAGAATCAGGGGCTGGAAGCCAAAACCAAAGAATTCCAATTAGAAATGGGACACAAATATTTAGCCGGCTGCATAAACTACCTACGGAAAGAAAAAAAAAAAAAGTGGCTTCTTTTCTTCATCTTGTAGTGCTTTATATTCAGCCTGGATGCCTTTATAGAAAATACACTTCAGCCAAATTTGAGGTTTTTGGCTCAGCACATGGATAAGTGGGTGAAATACTATAGCGTGTGATGTACAAGAGGTCAGACAAGGTGATCTGATGGTTCCTCCGGTTTTAGAGCCTCTAAGAAGTTTTAGCATGGCCGGAAGGATGGGGCCGGTGAAGGTGTGAGGCTGTGACTCCATCTGCGCTCTCCTGGGACTAGCAAAGGGTCTGCGTGTGACCCTGCCTCTTGTTCCTCCGATCTCGGGAGAGGACGCTCTGAAGAAAAGCTAAAGGTTGTGAGTTTGGAAGTCATATATAAAACTGAATTCCCATGTTCATCTTTTTTCTCTTTCTTTTTTTTTTTTTTTCTCAACCAGCACTTAAGCCATGCATGATCCAGCCCACATATGAGTTTGAAATGTTCCATCATGTTTTCATTATTTGTTTAAAAATGCGAATTGTCAAGATCTCTTTTACCTTAATTACCTGCCGCTACAGGGCTTCAGAGAGCCTTTTTACACTCTCCAGAACGTGCCCTTGGGATGGGACACGTCTGAGTTCTGCAGCAGATGCTTTCAGGAGAAAGTTGTTGGCATGAGTGGCTGAAAATAGAAGCTTGTTTACAAGGCTGGTTTTGCATTATCAGCTGTAGTGCTCCAATAATTAAGGCTGTGAACTTAATTAGCTCAACACTCCATAATTCTCTTCTGCCTCTCCGGGGGCTTGTCTGCATACAGCTCTGTGCCGCTTCAGCTTGTGCCGGCAACATCTTTATCCCAGGGAGGCTGCGTTCACAGGAGTACCACCTTAACGGCCATGAATCCCGTGCTACGTTTTTGAGTACACAAACCCCTCCGCAGGGCTTTCTGGAGAGCCCATCCCTGGGTTATTTGGCTGCTTTTATTAAAACCATACAGGCAGAAGTACTGATCTCGACTGCAGCATCAACAGGACTGAATGATGCCATTGTTACTACTGATTGAAAGGGTGCTTTTACACTGGCTTCAAGCTTGTGTCTGTTCTTAAGTGGAAAATGTTTCTTAATGCTGAATAATGTAGTAACATTTCTGGCCAGCGCAGGCTTTTTGACAATGAAACATTGCCACACGCTTGAGAACAGACCGGGGCTGCCGCTTTCACCTCTCCCAGCTGGGTTAGGTGTCTTCTGAGCAGGACCTGACCCTGGGCAGGGGTTGGCGTCCTCTCCATCCCCGACCCGAAGTGGCCTGTTCCCCGGTGACCCCACTGCGGTGTGCCCAAGCATGTTCTGGGGTCGAGATGGCGCCGTCGCTGGGCATCGCCTCCCGTGTATTTCCTGATCCTCGGAGCCAGCCCACGCACAACCGGGAGATGTTTTCCTTCTCGAGTGCGTGAGCTTCAGCTGTTCCGACTATCCCGTGTGTGCGTCCTTCCTGTTTGGACAGATACTTGATACATACACCTCAAATGGAAAGGGCTGGACGTGATTAAAACACACAGTCCGCCACAGGCATCCTTTTTTTTCACTCAATGCGTGCCCNNTTCTCAAGGCGCGCCCCCCCCCCCCCCCCCCAAAGCGAACCTGAGGGGTTGTAGGGATATTTAGAGTTTATTGTGCAAAGCGTTGAGTAATTCTTTAACTATTTTAGATGCAGAGGGACAGACACAAGGTGCTGCGTGCTGGCACGCTGTGCCCGCTTGTCTCATGGCTGAGACTTGCTGTGTTCACCCTGAGGTACTTTCTATTTCTGCAGGGATATCTTGGCATAAAAAAGCCAAACTTTCCTGATTTATTTGAAGCTAAATTAAAGTTGGTATGTAAACTGATTATCTTTATCAAAATACTTACATTTTTTAAATTCTCTGAACTCCCAGGATAACTGATGTTCCAAGTTATTAACATGTAACATTAACATTTCCCCTTAATTGCAGTGTGATGAAAGCCTCTGTGTCCCAGTGGGCGGGTAGCTCTGGAACCAGCAATGGTTCCTGGCACATGGTTAACAGCCCTGAATCAAGACAGGACGTTTCCCTTGGAGGTACCGGCTCTACCGGGGGCAACGGCATTCCGGCGGTGTGTCCCACCTCACCGTTGCTCACGTACAAACCCAAAGCCGTATTTGCCTTACTCTTTTAAAAACAGCGCTTGCATAGCTCGAATGCCTCGAAAGTCAAGGTAAAAGCAAATATTGGTGTGCTGGGTTTCACGAGCCCCGTTGTTAAATGGTTACGTATGACGTGGTTGGCAGAACATCAGCAGCTGGAGCAAGCGGACTCATACTTGCTTCTTTGTCATCCTTGTCCCTACCCTGCGGGCTCTCTGCTGCGCGCTGCCCTTCGGCACCACGCCGGGCTGAGGGTTGTCCCCATGGCTACGGTGGGGACTGGGACTGTGCCTTTATCCTCCGCTCTGCGTGTCGTTCTGGTTCCCGAACGCTCCCGCAAGTTAATTGCTAGCAGAGGGAAAGAGTAGGGAAGAGCCACGTGCAAAAGAGGAAAGGGATATTTTTTCGGCTGGGACCGAGACAAAGACGCAGGCGGCGAAGAGCGGTGAAAGAGAGACGCAACTTTCTGGCCTGGCGACGGGGAAGGTTTTCTTGATGGGACGGTGGAACTGCGGGGCCGGCTCGCCAAGCAGAGCCGAGAGGGCAGGTCCAGAGCTGTTCCACTAGATAGCGTAAAGGCGAAAACTTGCCGAACTTATAATGGATAATTTATGATGTAACCCTCACAGAAACGGAGCCCCTCCATTTTGTGAAACAGAATGTCCTCTAGAAAATATTTGCACTTAGCTAGTACACGCAGATTCAAGGAAATTCTTTCAGGAGGGTTTGAGTCTAATAAAACGGGAATGTGTGACCTGGCCTGCACCGTTATTTGCCCGGTTTTATCCTTTTGTTATTATTTCCAAATGTGGAATTCTCATTCTTCTACAATTCTGCAGGTGAAGCTAGGCCAAGAAAAAACAATGTTCTCCTGCAATTACAGGGAGCACCTATTAGGGCTGTAACGAGTCTAGCAACGCAGGCCAGCATCCAGAACGGCACGTGTCCCCGGGAAATGTCCCCACCAGCCCCCAGGAGCCTGGTCCCCATGTGGGCCAAGAGGGGCTGGTTGGAGCGGTGGGACCTCCGTGGGGCTGGGGGATGTTCGCTCTCAGCCCTTCTCCATGAGCAGATGGGTTGCCTCGGCCAAAAGAGCGCAGCATTTGGCTCCGATGTTCTGGGATGCAACGGCTTACAGGCCGTACCGTCCCCTCCTCTTCCAGGAGGTAAATCCTCTGGGACGGAGGCTGTGCCATCTCTACATGCTCACGTTGGAGTGTTGGTCCTTGCGTGACGCAGGAGATAGAGCTGTTGTAAGCACATCGCCGGCAACCTCGAGGTCTTTTCTGCTCTAATATTTACGATTCTACCTACCAAAAGAGCTCCTTTTAAAAAAACATGAATGTTCCTACTTCTGCCTGCCAGATATTACAACTGGGAGAGCTTGGATCCTTCAAGCGCGTCCTTGTTTCTAGTTACAAAACCAAATTTGGACAGCAATGTGTAATATTTACGAAGGGTTTTACGTTGGCTTGGTGGCACCGACGTGGCGGGTCCTGGTGCCTGGTGTTAACGGGCGGCCGGTGGGGCTGCGGGCTGCAGCAGAGCCACCACTAGCACAGTGTGGGGACGCGGCGGCTGTGGGACGAGGAGCAATCAGGATGAATGCGATGACTATTTTCCAGAATGTAAACAGCCTGGCAGCTTAATGGCTCTATTTACGTTGACGGAGATCAGGAAACACACTTTGTTATTTTAGTCTGAATAAGCTCATGCAGATGGTAAGCAGAAGCAACGTGTTTGGAGTTTCTGGTGTTCCCTGACAAGCTAGGTTGCACATGAGCGTGTTAACCTTGCCTTTGAAAAGCGCTTGATTTTTATCAGCTTGTTTACCAAACTGTCACAACAAGGCATAAAACCGCAGAAGACTCACATGCTGATATGAGAATTGTGCGTGTTCTTGGTAGCGGAAGAGGAATAGGAGCTTTCTGCTCTTTGTTAAATGCGGTAACAAGCCATTTTTTTTCCACAAACCGCGGAGCGAGCTGTCGAGCGGGGAGCTGGGGCGAGAGGAAGATGTTCCATGCAACAAATTGCTCTCCTCTCCCGCCACCTCCAGACTCCGCAGATGCGCGGGGTGGGATTCGTCAAGTTGCTCAAAAAAAGCCATTTGCATCATATCGTTTACCGGCGCCAGCGAGTCCCCTGTTCCCTCCCGGCCGGAGGCTTCCCGTGCCGACGGGCCGGCTCCCCATGAGCCGGTGTTGCGGCTGTGGGAGCCGAACGAGTTAAGCTGCGCTCGCCGTTCCAAGTGGGAGCGAAGAGCCATTGCAAAATGTTTTTCCCCCCGTTGGCTCTGCGTGTTGTTTTAAAATTAAATTGGTTCTGGTTAGCAAACAAGAACAGGACGGCAAAATTAAATTTTCTGAGGAATGTTGTGAATCCTGTGTGAAAAATAAACCCCAAAATGTTTTTCCCTCCCGCACTCTTTGGCTTGCCTTCGTCCCCTCTTTGCCTGCCATCCCTCCCTCTGTGGATGTGTCGGTGGGTGGCAAGGCTGGTGTCCTTATGCTGAGGTGCTCGGGTAAGCAGCAGTGGGAATTAATGAGATCTGGGACGTTATGGCTTGGCCAATAAATTTCTTTCTTTTCCCTTCTACTTATTGTTCCACATCTTCTTTTCTTGTTCCTTTGTTCTCGCCGTCCTCCCAGACCACGATCTGCCTGAGGGACGTTGTTTTTCCCTCTCCAGCAGGTGAATGCTGTGCAGGTCCAGAGAGTACCTCGGACACGTTGAGGACACAGCATTAATTTTAGAGTCAGAATTGGACCTGTAAAGTATAATTCAGCCCCATGCAGATGACTACCGCCGGCCATCTGCAACGCTTCAGTCTCGCTGGAGTCCAGCACAGACTCTGCATTGGAGGAGCTACACCCACATAGGGCTCTGTGATGGACAATACAGATTTCTCCCCGTCTGCTTCCATCTTCCTTATTTATTTATTTATGTGCAGATGGAAAATCTTTGACACAAATTGGCACTCCTTAGATTCTATTCCTCTGGAAAGCTTCTGCAGTTCTTAAAAGCTTCTCCTCCATTTGGTCAGCCCTGCAGGCATTCGCTGTGCACTTCATAAGTCATTCCTCCAGTCATTGCCTCAGTATTTGTGTCAAGTCTTCTTGGATCTTTATTTATAATTTGGCGCGAGTCTGTTCTGAGGGCTCAGCACACTCTCGCTGTTTTGTGCGAACTAGGACATCTTGCTCTCAGACCTTTAGATGGGACAGCAGGTTACTCTGAGTTGAGTTTCGTCATACTCGTGGTGCATGTGAAGCGCTGGGACTATCGTTATTTACTGGCTTTTGCTATTGCCTTTATTTGGGAAGTAAGATTCCCAGTGCCTTGCATGCTTGGTGCCCTGTGCCACTGATTCCTGGAGGTTGGGAGTGTACCCTGGGAGGTGTCATGGCATGGTTGCTCTTCTCCAGGCATCTCCTCTTGACATAGCTGGAGATGGGAGGCTCAAATGGTCTTCCAGCATGATGTGGAGCAAGCACATGGGCTCACCTGACTGGGGAAGATGTACAGGGTCAGGGAACAGGTCTAAGAGAAGAATAAATGTCTCTGGGGAGGCAGCATGGGTCTGCTGAAACCTTGCCTCCAGGTGGCACATGAGGATGGGCGCGTCGTCCCTGTGAGCAGTGTTTTCTGGAGCAGGGCTGTGCGTTGGACCCCACGTCTGGAACAGGGCTGTGGCTGTCGCGGGCAGCCAGGGAGCACTCCTCCCTCACCATCAGACCATTAGAATAAATAAAACAGCTCCGCTTACGCTGGATGAAATCAAGTCTTCTGGATTGTGGCCTAAACACGGTCAACAGCTCCTCTGGGCCCTCAAGCTGCCAATAGCTTGCACCTCCTAGCGAGTCTGTCCTTGGGAAGGAGCCATTAGAGGCTAAGGAAATTTTGCAGATCTCCATCCTTCGAGAAGTGGGAAATCATCACTGATAGGACTTGCAGCACCTCTTGTGTCAAGGAACGGGATACACAGGAAATATGCTGATTAGAAACCAGCTTTCAGTGTAATGCCCCAGCTGATGCCCTCTTGGAGCGTGGTTATCAACAGCATTGCCAAAACTCCTCCAGGGCACTGCGGAGGCTGTGTTTGCTTACCACTCAGGCCTTGTGGTGATTAGATGGCATTTGGGTGAAGAGCCGTCAGCAATCCAATGAGGTTTTCCAAGCCCCTCTGATAGTTACAGGCTTGTGTTGCATTTGTTCTGCCAGGAATTATGTGTGACGGGGTGCCAGTAAGCCAGTAAGCCAGAAAGAAATCATGATCAACTAGGGCCTGAAGCACCAGCTTGATAAACATCTCCCTGCCGCTGCCATCTTTTCTAGTACAGGTGCTGCATATGTGACTTCTTGATTGTATGGCTAAAAGTGCTCTAGAAAGATGTAGTCATCTGTTTCTACACACATGCACAGAAGATATTTCCCATTGCTCTCTAAATCACTGTAGATATCAACTACTTCATTGCCATCAGTCTTTGTAATCGAAGCTGTTGTGTTGCACAGCAGAGCACCACCACCAGGTCTGGTTGCTGTGTGCCCTTGGGGGTTGGGGCTGCTGGAAAGAGGCCAGGCCTGCCTGAGTTTGCTGCCTTCCTCCTGGGCACCCTCCATCTCTCTCCATTTTCTCTCCAGGAGGTGCTCCTGGAGCCTGACTTGTCCTCCTGGTGTCCAGCCTCTCACTGTTTGTGCCCTTGGTGCTGATATAGCACAAGAGCGCGTGGAAACCCAGGTTGGTGGTTGCAAACCTGGTTTGAGTGTTCATAATTTTACCCTATTATCTCTCTTTAGATGGGAATTCCTTATGCTAAAGCTTCAGACTGAGGGCTCGAGGAGATGTCCTGAAATCTGAGTGAGAATCTGTTGAGTCATTTCTGAGTGCTGTGAGCATAACTATATTTCCCAATTCTGAAAGTGTAACATTTATCAACTGTACAATAACGCACAACCAGCCTCATTTTGTGGGATCAGGCTTCCAACATCCACAGCCCTCAGCAATAAATGGAGCAATGTCATTGCTAAGCTGGAAAGTAAATTCTTTTGAATAATTTCCTCCCAGGACAAGACCTAGTCTTTTCTTCCAACTGCTAACACCTTCCTTCCTGCTCAGAGCAAGCCTGTAACCTTTCTGAGATATGGAAACTTTCCTGTTCTCCACTGTCAAAAGCTTTCAGCCGTCCTTTTTTTTGGTCTTCCCCAGCATACCATGGTGTGCTCATCTGCCTCTCGCTGGGCTCACCTTTCCTTGCACTTCCCTCTTCTAGTGCTGCCCACATGGTTCCCGTTTAATGAAGGTGGGAGCCAGTGGGCATACCCCACATGCGATCTGAGGGGATGGGATTCTCAGGTGGAATTATTTAATTAGAGACTGCCGTGCAGTTTGGGGGGAATTTATTTTAATAAGTTGATTTTAATATTTTCCATGCATTTATTTTTCGGTGGAGATTATGCCGTGTCCAGAAAGATAATGGTTCACTTAGCCAGCGAGATACATTCTGATAAACCCTGAGAAATTGTACTTCTTTAGATCAACCTTTATCCCCAAGAATTGTCTTGGAAGGCTGTCTCCTCTGGCTGGGGGCAGAATCCCTTTCAGAGGCTTAACGGTGGTTATTTGCTTAGCTGAGTAAGTTTAAAAATCTGACAAGTACATTGCAAAAATCTCAGATCCTTCTCCCAGAAGGCAAGCCAATGACACCATTAGCTTAATCCAGCACCTCATATACTCGATTTTAATGCGACTCCTTAGCTCCAGAATATGATGTATTTTCAGTTGAAGGATTTGTGTTCCAGTAGTAAGAGGGGAGAAGGAGGGAGGGCCGTGCTGTAGGTCACTCAGCAGTTGGGTACACAGCTGTATTAAAAAACACGCAAGAGGGTCTCTCCGGAAAAGAGCTAACATCTGACATCTAAATCCATTCGTTGGTTGGCGTAACTCACGGCAGAGCCTTTTGCTGCGTGTTTAGCCGAGTCCCACGTACCACGAGCGAGCTGTGCTCTCACCTCCCTCCTCTGCCTACGTGGCTCCCTGCATTTTTGACAGCCACCTCTAGGCATGATACAATTTAATGGATGATATGTGGAGCTACTGTCCTGGCAGGCAGTGCGAGCACCCCTCTCCATCTCCACAGCGACCGAGGATGTGCTAACTAACGCGGAGGAGTTGTGCTGGCAGTGGTGGCTGCAGAGTTAACTGTTGTGAAATTTAACATCCATCCCATCCAAGTCCGTGTATCTGCAGTGTTGATCCCCAGGGCTGGGCTAGCTTTGGGTCGTTCTCCAGGAAGATAAAGAGGTATAAAGCTCCTACGGAGTTCACCTGAGCCACTTTTCGGTGTTTGCTTCACAAGGAGTCATGCCTGTTCTTCCCTGCTCACCTTAAAAAGATAAAGAAAAGTAGTTCCGATGATGATATCTCCGTTGCAGTAGAGCTGGAGGAGATGCATTCCCCTGAAATGCTGAGCACTGAAATGCACTTCCAGCATACCAGGAATAAAACTGTTTCAGCAAAGTGCAGCATTATTGCAAGAGGGCATGCTGATAATGGCAAAATTCTGGGTGAAAATGCAGAAAAAGGATTTATTGAACACATATGGATCTTCTGTGTTTGACAAAAAGAGTCTGACACAGATTTCATAGTGATAACTGAGCCCTTTTGTGGTTTAGGTTTCCTAAGTGGTCTTTCAGCTGTTCCTCCTCTCTTCAGGTCTGCTCCTGTTTTACACTTAAAATTAATGTAATTAACGGCCATGTCACAGTTAATTGTTTCTATGAAAACTAAAGCAAAGAGCTGTCTCTTTGTCAATACATTGTTTACTCTATTGCACTGAGTTACGGATTGATATTTTCCTCTTTCTTCCTCATATCTGTATGTATTTGCAGGGTATTTTCCTGCTGTTCTTTCTGCTGCTCTCTCCCCTGGACCCACAGCACAGCTGTTGCCTCTCCATGTCTCACTGGTTGGGAAATGCTGTCTTAAACTCCCTTCCCCAGAGATCCTCTTGACCTGTGCCCTGAATTTGTTCAAATTTGCTTTTTTTGAAATACATTATCTTTAATCCGTTGTTCTTGTTCCTTCACTGCCTTAAGTTGCTGAACTTTATGGTTTTGTAATCACATGCGCTCAAATTTACTTCCAGTTTTGGACTATTAATCAACTTTCTGTATCAATAATATCCAAGTAGTAAACATGCCCTCCCCTGCTACTTTCCCTTCTCCACAGCAACTTCTCCCCACACATTCCAGCAGCTTGGTGTGTCTGGGACCTGCCCCGCTCTGTCTTTAGCAGATGCCAGAGTAATTAAAATTACCTGTTCCTACCAACTCCAATTATTTGGCTGCTTCAGTCAGATGCTGAAAAAGGCCTCATCCATGTCCTTTTTCTGGTTAGTGGAGCTCTGTGGAACATCTCCTGTGGTCCTTGTCTCTTTCTCTGTCCCTAGGGACATGCACAGAGTCTGTTTCTCACCTCTTGAACCCCAAAGTAGTCTTCATACAAAAAAATCCCTTCCTATTTCCTTCTGTTTCCCAAAAAAGTTACATCTTCTCATATCAGTATTCCCCTCCAATGATGTCTTTCCATGAAGCGTGTGTGAGGCTGAATGCTGTAGTTGTATACGAGGGCTTTAGAGTCATCTTGTGTATTCCCTGTTCTCCTGGCATTTGTGTGCAGATGTATAATATGACCAGAAGGCTGCCCTGTTATTCTCACTCAGAGTTTTTCTCTGAGCCTACTGCAATTTCCCTTTTCCGTAGCCATATCCCAAGCCTTCAGTTGGCTTTGGGGCACCCACTAGCTTTTGTGCGCGGTTCCCTTCAGACCTAGTTTCCAGACTTCTCTCTAGGTTGGAGAGGTACCAACCATCTTCATCCAGAAGCTGCTTTTTCCAGCACCCTCTCCATGCAGAAGACCATCTCGCCTGGGTGGCAGCCGGGCACTCAAGCACAACTCTGGGGCTGGTGCAGAGGAGCAGGAGACCGAGTAGACGTATCTTCCCTCAGCACGTTGTAGAATCATAGAATGGTCTATTGTTTCGTGAGATCCTAAATGTCGTGCACAGGAGCAGTTTGGTGACATAGCTTGGTAAGACTCGTCAGACAGCAGAGCTACAGAATTGGTTGGAGGCTTGGAAGAACTTGCATTACTGCAAAGGTAATGAAGACCTGCAACAAATGCTGTTTAATGAAAGTACATTTAGAGGGGGCTTGATCCTAATCTTGAGCTATCCAGAAGAAACAGAAACCTAGCAGGCAGGCGTATAGCAAGATCCAGTCACTAGAAGGCTGAAAGATAAGTTTGGGCTAGAAGCCAGTTGCCTATTTTGACCATGGACATTAAATAACTGCAACATTTTACATGGGGATAGGCTGATTTCCATACTGGCAGCAAATTTTAAGCTGGTGGTGGACACCTTTACGAAAGATATGGTCTGTCCTGCTGAGGGACTGGGTTTGACTCCTGCAGTCCTTGTGTGCGTCCCGGGCTGCGTGGTGCAGGTCATCAGGCTAACGACGCTGGCCTTTTCCGGCCATTCGTCTGTGCCTCCGAAATCAGGTTCAGACTCCACCCTGTGTGCTTTGGTACAAGATTCCCCCAAAGATTAGCTGGGGGGGAGCTCCTGCCAAACCGGGTCCCTCCAGCTGAGCCGTATCTGCGAGCCCAGAGGAGCAGGAAGAGCCAGGGCCAGTTCCTTCAAATATTTTACAGATTAAGACCAGGGTCTGGGATCCTGTGGGAAGTCGGCAGAGTTCGCAGACCCCAGCGGGCTGTGGTCCTTGCTGCAGTGCTGGCCGCCTGTGCCAATAATTGCCCTCTTCCTTCCTCATCCTCCTCGCTTGGTCGTTGGCTATGGCATTGAGAGGCAGTGACGCTCGGCAGCGTGGACAAGCCCTCTGACATGATTTGAGTGCAGCTGGAGGCATCTACTTTAGCCTTGAAAATGCCTCTTCTCTTTGGCAGTGCTTTGTGTTTACTATAATGCTGTCTGTAATGTGCAAAAGTACATTTCTGTTTTAACTTCCTCCTTTATGTACTAAAGAGTGTGGTTTTAATTAAGGATTTCAGATTGAAACATTTCCGGTTTTCTGCGTTGTTTTTTGGTTGGATTTTTTTTTTTTTTTTTTTTTTGTTGGGACAGTTTTCTGTTAAAATGTTTCAAAGTTTTGAAAAATACCAGATGCCCAGCTCACAAAGTGTGCGAAGAGCCCTAGTCACTCCCTCTTCCTCCCAGGGAAATCAGCTGCTCCGGCGAGACGGGAACAGCCAGGGACGGCCGATGGCGAGAATGGGGTCAGCAAACAGGAGAGGATAGGCTGGGACTGGGATCAGTGGTTTTCACGACTGCGGCTCCTCGCACGAGAGGAAACCTGAACCCAGGCCCGTAAAATGACGAAGCACCTGATTTTTGTGGGTTCTGCTTTTAGGGGTTGTAAGAGGAGATGGGCAGATCCCTGCCTAACGGCGGAGCATCTCTCTCCGTCGCGGCGCCCGCCGACGAGGGGCGTCAGACCTGCCCCTGCCATCCCTGGCCGCTGGCCGCAGCCCCCACCCACGGGGAAGCGAGGCCAACCCAAACAACTTGTACAATAAAACGGGTGTTTTGCTGCACGTCCACTGCCGTGAAAAGGAAAAATTAAAGCAAGCCAGATCTTAGCTCTCCTGGTTGTAGGAGAGCTTAAAAACGTCCTGTAAAGGCACCCAAATTTTTTCAAAACAGCAGGCCATGAAAATTTTGTTAAACCCAGGTTTCTCGAGCCAGTCCCATGATTTTTGGGAATTTGACTCATGATTTTTGAATGTTGGGGTTTGGCAACGCTAAATTCCTCCGTTTGAATCTGTTCCCAATGCGGTATTTCAGCGTCCTAGCATGACTGATTGGTGTCACTGTCCTCCGGAGCAGCAGGGGGACACCCGGGGGGCAGGAGGGAGAGGGGTCTGGGGATGCTGTCGGGTGGGTCTGGCGCGCATCCCTGCGCGAGGCTCTTCCGAACCCAGCCGTGTGTCTGCCACATGACGGCAGCTCAGGCAGCGAAAACCAAGTATGTATGGGAGCTGCCGGCCGGGCTGAAGGGAATCGGTGAGCTAGAGGCACAGCTTACCCGGGTTAAGCATTTTACTGAGATTAAATGAATGTTAAAATCATGCTTTGTACCTGTACATCTCTGTACACCTGTACATCTCTCATTCCAGTTTAGCACGTGCACAGGGTGTTGCTCAGCCCGTGCTGCCCCGCTCGCTTTCTGCAGGAAAGCGCCGAAAACATCCATCCTCTTGCTGCAGTGTCAGCGCTTCAGGTGCTGTCGAGAAAAAGTATTTATAGAGAAAGCCTCTGCCTTGCAACTGTGGCACCTGGAAAGAATGCAGGTGTGCAAAGAATGGAGGCAGCTTGCCTGGGCAGCAAGTGATGCACAGGGGAGTGGGTCCCCGAGATGGCTGCTGTTGTCCGCTCCGCAGGCAGGAGGAGGTGTGCGTGGGGAGGACAGGCATGGTACCTGCCCTTGTGTCTTCTCGCTCTGACTCGCGTTACAGTGTACGGCTGTACAGCAAGCTATGGCGTTACCTGGGACACATCTGCGTGGGTTTGGGCTGCATGGGGTTTCCCATGCCCAGGAGGTCTGACTCAGTCTCAGGAGGAGATCCCACGCTGTGTGTCTTCCTCGGCTGGGGAGCAGCCCCATGCAGGGACCATGTCATCTCTCCTCCCTGGCAGCGCAGAAATGTCTCACGTTGGCGCCTCAAGCCAACTTTAAAGCATATAACTCACCATTCCCCCCACCCGTGGGTAATGCTCTGCAGCTGCCCTTCCTCAAAGCCCCCCATCCCGATGCAATCCACAATCCACAGCCCCATCCTCCCTGCAAGGCGGCCAGGGAGGGCAATTTTGTCCTCCCATCCCCGTCCATCTCCAGCTGCCTGCCTATTTGGGAGCTCACGGATTAGTGCTTGAAGAGCTGACCACTTCTTGCCTATTTGGGAATGCTTTTAAATTGTTCCAGCAACTGCTGTTTGTTGATAAATTGGGGCGATCACAGCGAAGTGTTTTAGCTAAACTGTGTAAAAGAAGGAATGAGCTGCAGCGCAGCACTGCCAGCTGTCATTGGACTTAGAAGCACACATCATAGATTTTGCTGCTTTTCAGACAGCTGCGCTTATAGCTGCTCTTATAGCCATATAAAACAGTCATTCTGTCAGCAAACGGTCTGGCAGCAGAGCCGGGTTCTCTCTACAGCCATGTTCCCAAGCCCGGCGGGTTCGCTCCCCCCACATGCATCGGTGAAGCCCGGAGGAAGGCGGCTTCGTAGCACGGGCTGTAACCTGTCCCCAGCATCGGAGCTTTGCCTGGGGTAAAGAGCAAAAGGCTGGGCTGTGCCCACCGCCCGTGCAGGGGATGGTGCTGGCAGGGCTTGTCCTCAGCACCCTTGGTCGTTAGGAATGCGTAGTTGCTGCCCTGAGAGGGTGTTTTGGGGGGTTTTTACCCCAAATCTGCCGTTGGTGCTCAAGGGTCTGGCTGATGTACAAACCACGGCTTGTTATAGCAGTACTCGCGGAGAGCAGGCCCTGTCCTCTGTGGTCCGTCCTATTCGGACTTTGGAGCTAAAGCTGAGAGCCCCAGGGACCACAATTAGATTTTAAAGGATTTCCTCAAGGGAAGGGAGATAGTGCCGATTTATCAAATTTGAAGCTTTTCACAGGAACAACATTGCTTTCAATAAAACCATGTCCAGGAAGGGTTTCCGATGTAATAAACACCTCTAAATGCCCACTCAAAGGAGTATTTGAATATTTTATACACATTTTACTTGCGTTCCTTTATACAAAGTGGAACGACTTCGAGCAAACCAGCCTTGCTGCATTGGGAAGCGGCTCCACGAGCGAGCTATGAGAGCGGGAGGGAGTTTTTGCTGCGCACGCTGTTTAGCATCAGTCCCTTGGGCAAGCCGTGTCAGTGAGAAGTAGCTGCCACTCAGGCTGTCGCCATCTCTCGGTGGGACGAGCTGCCTCCCGCAGAGGCTCCGTGGATGCCCAGCGGTTGCAGGCACGGTGGAGCAGCCAGGATGCTGATGAGCCGTACCTGTGTTTTCCCTGGATCAGCTTCCATGGCTCAAGCCCAGGGATTTGGTGTGGCCAACAAAGTGCTCAAGAGCCGGTGGTGCTCACGGTCTTATTTTCTCTTGCTCTCTTCTTCTGCTCTGCTCAAACCTGTAGCCTTCTCCCTGCCTACCTCCATTTCCCTCTGAAACTTTAGAAGATGTTGGATTCATCCCGGCCCAAAAGGGAAAATGTCTTAAGTTATGCAGCAGAAGAAAGCAGCTTTCTTAGCTGTAATGTGATCTTGGTTCCTTCTCAGGCACCAGGCTCAAACAGAGGGTTTGGAAATTGCCCCTCTGGCCATTGTCTGAGCTTTACAGCATTTGGAGATTGAACCCAGATCCCCCATCTCTTCTGAAGCTCCATGTCAATTTACACTTGTTCCTAGAAACCATTACTGTCCTGTGAGCTCTTTACCACGTGAGGATTGAAAACAGAGCTATACTGCTCGTTTGAGCTCTTTTTTTTTTTTTCTTTTTTTTGCATGAAGGCAGAGCTCGGGGCTCATTCCTTTTTCTCACCATCTGAGGATTAAGCCCAATCCTGACTGCTATCCGACCTCGATACCATTTACACACTGAACCCGATGCCTACGGCTTTTATCTGAGCCCTTACAGCATTTGGAACCGGGCCATGCCCCTTGTCTGGTATCAAAAGCATTATATTAATTTGGGATTCATTCCACAAAATGAGGCTGTCAGCCAGACTCCTTAGCAATTGGATATTGAACCCAGACCTCGTGGTAGTCTTCCAAGTTATATGCCAGCTGGGAACTCGGCCCACAATCCATGGCTGCCGGCCAAGCTTCTTATTGGCGAGAGATTGACACCAAGCCCCCAGACTGCTATTTCTGTACGGTGGTGTTAAGGACTAAACCTAGCTCACGTGGTCAGCATAATCACCTCTGCATTGGCAGTGAAATGAAAAATCTAGTTAAAGACTTGAATGAATATCGAGGGTCGATGTTCAGCTGCTTAAAGACCAGGGATGATGACAACAATTCCCTTGGAACAAGGCCCCCTCGATACTCCGGGGGGAATAGCCCCAGATCCCCCATCTGTCATCCAGCTGGATATAAAATCCAGGTTCTCATTAACACACAGTGCGCAGCATTTCTTTACTGGCTGGCAGTATTAAAGCCAGTTCCTCCAACTTTCAGGTATTCTTCAGATGGGATTAAACTAGATCCCTTTTCTGTAGCACCGTGAGGCTCTGCCAAAGCACTCCTTGTCACTCAGAGCGGACCTCCAACGCTGCACCTTGCCTTGGGAAGCCCCCAGCCTCTGCTCCCCTGTAGAGCAATAAGGAAGCCTGGGCGGTAAATGAGAGCGAGGGATGGCTCTGCACACCTCCATCCTCTCTGGGGGAAATCGGGAGCCTGACCAGGTAGAGGGAGCATTTCAGGTGAAACATGCATCTGAGGCAAGCAAACTTTTTCCTCCTGCCAGTAATTTTGCCTGGGAATTCTTCAGCATCTTTACACGGTGTGGTTTTACTGCATAGCAAAATGCTTCAGAAGACTGAATTAAAACCAAACAGCTTCCCGGCTGGGATGGTCATCATTAGAATGCAATTTCCAGCAACTGTGTGGGTTTCTTGGTAGCCTCGAAATCTTTAAAATCCTCTTTAAACAGCAGCTTCGAAGGAACGGCTTAGCATGCAGCTAGAATAGGAAAATCTTCCCATGATCCAGTGGATCAAGCTGGATGCTGTAGTGCATACGGACAGTGTGGGATGTTGCGTTTCCTCTGAGCTTGCAGTGATGGTGAAGGCTACTCCTTGGAGCTCTAACTGTGCAAATTGTGCGTGAGGGGGTTCTGGTTTCCCTGTCTGAAACCCTACCGTGACTGGGGACGGAATCCATGGGAAGATTTCAAGCTGGTTTTGTAGACCTGTCCCATGGGTCTGGAGTTCCTCTGATTGCCTGTTAGCCTATCTTCTGAATCATATTTATTTGCTAAGAAAACATTGTCCTTGCCACACACATGTGGTTTTATGAGGATTTGCAGCCCGAGAGAGCCAGTGCAAATGGGATTCAGCTGACTATGGTGGCAATTTGTTTGTAAATAAATTTCCCATGTACCCACTTGTTCTTTTATAAGCGGGAATACCTTTCTTTTTCCATTCAATGCTCTCGCTAGCCATCTTACTCATCTCCTGTCTGAACACTTTGTGCTGCCCTTTCTGCCCCTTCCCTGTAAAGCTCTCTTTGGGCTTCTCTTTGCCAGGTCTTTCCCAATCCATTCCCTCCACTATCTCCTGCAGGGTGCTCGAGGGGCAGGGGATGCTGCTGGCTTCGGTGCTGGCACCGGGAGATGTGTGTGGGGATGCTCCAGGCGTTGCTCAAAATTTATGGGGAATGTGGAGTCGAGCAATACCCGTGATTAGTTGAAATCGTTATTTCTAGAACTGCGTTTCTTTGCTTTATCATCAGAAGGGTTCATCTGTTGTGCATTTGCCGGGTCTCCCAGCAATTTGGGGAGTGCAGGGTGTGCTGCCCGCTCTGTGCTCAGCTCTCGCCCCGTTCCTCCTCAGCGCTGGCAGGCACCGGTACGTGCAAGAGACAGACGTGGTGAACGGTGGGGATGGAGGGAGAACAGGCTCTTCTTTCCTGTCCTCCTGGTTGACTTCCCAGAGTTACGAAAGCCCCCGGCACGCCGTGCCATGCCCCGCCGCCCCCCAGCCCACTGGCTGATCTCAGCCTCCCTCTCAGCGTGCACATGAATTTCCACTCTTCGTGCTAAACCCTGCCAAAGCAAAATTCCTGAAGCAGAATAAAAAAAAACGTGGAAGACTTTCAAACCCGGAGATTATTGAACTGTCCCTCTTACCAAATGGCAGTCAATGCTATGTTCTTTGTAACATCTCTAGTATAATGTTTAATTCAGTAACTACAATTGGAAAGCCTTTCCAATTATTTTAAACTGCCAGAGACGTTTTAATGCGCCTCAGATTTTGTGTTGGCATGCCACAGCTAAGTGCCATGCATCTTTCAGAGAACTTTAAAATTTAGCCTCATATAAAGAGGAGAAAAATGGGAAAGAATCCCAAAGGACGTACTTGTCCCATGAACCCCACCACCGTTTGTGGCCTCGCAGACACCTTCTCCTGCCTTTTGAAATTGTTTGTCTCCCTCTGTGCAGGGTGAGAGATGCATGCAGGCAGCCAAAATCTTTAATTCCTGTGCAGAGCTTCAGCTGAGGGCAGGGTTGCGAGCAGATCTTCACTGGCGGCCACCCAGCCCATGCATCGTCGGGTGGTATTCGCTCTCCAGATGCGTCCAAGTCTCCGCAACCGAGGATGTAAAAGGCTGAGAAAGCCCAAAGATCTTCTCGTTTCTTTTTTTGTGCCAGGGCCCTGGGGCCTTGGTCTCTGCCCGCTGGCTGCTGTTAGTCCCAAACCCATCGAGGCAGCCGCCCGTCCCCCCTGAAACCTGCCAGCGACCGGAGGGAGCAGAGCACGTAGCTTTGCTGCCGTGGTCAGCCTCGCTCCAACTACGCGAGCATTAGTAAGTGGCAGAAGCTGACTGACTCTCAGCACCCTTGTGCTTTTTTTTTTTTTTTTTTTTTTGCCTTTTTTTTTTCTTTTTTTTTTTTTTTTTGGCCTCTTTTTGTCCTCTTTTTTTTGCTTTATTCCTTCTCCCTGAGCTCGGTGGCACGTGAGCGCTGAGTGTGTGCATCTCCGCACCGGGCAGAGGGGGAGGAGGGGCAGGGAGAACATCTTATGAATCCAGTTCTGCTCTATTAAGATTCATTCTGGTACGACAATGGCTTTTTCTATTGAAATGCTTTGTGAAAGCCTTGCCTAATGATCTGCTAGCTGGGGAAAGGTTAAATTCCTGGAAGATTTTCTCTGTTTGATGAAGAAGAAACAGTGCAATTATCCTGAATTCAAAGTGAGTTTTAGCCAGCTGTTAATAATACTGTGATTCTTCATGTTCTCATTACTCAGAAGTAACGTGGCCATCCCTAGTCATGGCAGTAAAATATTTATAGCATTCTCTTTTGGCCCTGTTTGTACTTATGGAGGGCTGGACATCACTCGAGGTCGTCTAAATGTGTTTCTTTTTGTGCTTTAGCCACCCATGACAGTACTCTTCTCATCTAACCACAGCTGTCTGTGACGGAGATGCCCAGTTTAAGGCAGTCATCTCAGGAGGGGTGAGACATGCCCTTTAACCACTAACAGTTGGGCATCTTGTGCAAACTGGTCGTCAAGGCTCTGCTAGAGTCACTGGAGAGACTGGTGCTTCCAGATTCAAACCATGCTCAGAGGGCTGCCAAGGATAAAGGAGATAAATGGGCTTGATACCTGATACTCTTGATACCAAGAGTGCCCATATTAACAATCTGGTTTGATGCACAGATTGGTTCGTTAGTAGTTTTCTGCTCTGTGCAGCCTTGTTGCAGTCTGCGGGTCGGTTTGTGAGACCACTGGAAACCTGCGGGAGCAACCCTCAGACATCTGTGCGTTTCTCCTCGTTCTCTCCCCGATCGCTGAGGTTTCCAGCTCGGAAAGTCGTGGCAGAACATGAAATACACGTGGCATCTCTCGTCCAGGCGCACGGAAACAAAATAAGTGTCATGGGGAAAATATAATTTCACAGTGGCAGGCCCTGCGCTGGGATGAACAGACGGCTTGTTTCCTCTGGTGGATGCATGGAAAATCAATTCCCAGTCCTCTGCAGAGGCTCCTAAACATGAACCAAATCCCCTCCTGTAGCACTTAAGAAATACAACTGTTTTGCACCAGTGAAAAGGTTTCATTTCTAGCAGGGAACACCTTTTTGCTATCTTCATGCTGTCATTTAGGGGTCTATCATCCTCTTTATAGGAGTCTCATTTCAAGTGCAGCTTTTTGCCTGGAGGTCTGAAGTAAATGAGTATTAAGTAACTGTATCTGTCTCTAATTCACTAAACATCCAGAGAAAACAGCTAATGTGCCTGAACCAGTGGGATGAATACATTAGATTAATCTAATTCAGCTACTTTTTGCTCAAACAACCAGTAGCGTTTAGAAAAAGGTTGTGAAAGGGATTAGGAATTTCTTTTCCACATTTTTCCTTTCTTCTCCTTTCCATGACTTTGCTGCGTTCCATTAAACGTTAGCTATCCAGTTAGCTTATTTCCTTGACCCTCCTTGAAACGTTGCTTTTGAAATAAGTTTATTCATCTCAGACCTCAGGGCTGGCTCTGTATTCACTGAGGCTTTCAGTGACCAGGAAAGGCGACAGAATAAATGCAGACGTACAGGCTGGGAGCAGCTTATCCCGACCGGAACAAGCATCTCCTGGCTGTCACCATCGCACTTGTACCTTGGTCCGGCGGTGCGGGCACAGGGAGTCTCGGAGCATCACCCCTGGGTTTAGAGCAACTCCCTGAGCAATGTGGTCACCTCCTCTCCGTCCCTTTCAGCTCCCTTGGCCACGGCAGGGCATGCTAGCACCTTAGTGCCATGGCAAGTCTGATGTATGTATCCTCCACTCCTTTATACCCCTCTTTATTGGAAATGTGTAAAGAGACCCAGAGCAGGCTGCCTACGCCCTTCAGTCTGACAGCAAATTACTGGTAGCTGCTCTCGGTGAGTGTATTTCTCACTGCAGCTCAGCCTAGATCAGGGTTACCTCACTTTCTGGAGAGAACACCATGTGCAATCTTGTCAAAAGCCTTAAAAACCATCAAGGTACAAGACCTAAACGGCTGCTTTGCCGCCCGCAAACCCTGCTCTCCTGTCAGTAGATTGCTTCAGTGTGATTTGTTCTTGACACATTCCTGTGGCTGTTGATCATCTCCTTATATTTTGTAAGTGCTGACAAGCAGCTTGATTATTTGTCCAAGTATTTTTCTGGGACCTGAAGACGGTCTGCCTACTCTGTAATTCCCCAGCGCCTCCTTCCCCTCTTCTGAAAGCGGAGCCCTCGGTCTGCCCTCCCCAGCCCCCTGGAACCTCCCCATCCCCGGTGGCTCCTTGCCGTTAAGTGGATGCATCTCCGAGGCTGCTTCAGGAAGCTCGCCGAGTGTCCTGGGATGCAGTTCAACAGGCAGGGATCATTGAAAACACCACAGTTACCTAATTACTCTCTAACAAAAATCTCCTCTTGCTGTCGCGTGAGTTCTTATCCTGCAAACACTGGCATTAGCTTCATCAGACATTTGATTGCGCTTGAGTTTTCAGGGAAGATTGAAGCAAAAAAAAAGGTGTTAAGGATTTTGGCTCTCCCAGCAGCACCCTGTGATAATGTCTCTCCTCCCTCAAGAGTGCATCAGGTCTTTCTTTGGTCTCTGCATCTCCCGCTGGCTGGTGCTCCACTGCTTATCGAGGCCACAGCACGGCAGGGGAGATGCCAGCCGGGGAGCTTTGGGACCAGCAGGTAGGGCATGAATCCCACAAAGACCCCAGCACCCCAGGAGGGCCACCCTGGCAGCAGGTTTGGCCGTGCTGTCTCTCTCCTCTCTCCCTGAGCTCAAGAGGTGGCATGAAGCTCCTCTGTCTGTGTGCAGAGCAGCGGTTAGCCGGGTGCCTGGTGCACACCTTAGAGGCTCTACTTGGTTATTGCTGGGGCTTGGTTACTGCTCAGGGGGCGGTGGGAGCCGAGAGCAGGCTGTGGTGGCAGGCAGGAGAGGTGGCCGAGAGCTGGGGTGGTGGTTTCCTCCTCTGCTCCCCAGGTGCTGCAGGGATCTGCTCTGAAAGAGGTGCAAGGCAGGATAAGCATGGAAAAGGCTGAACTTTCCTTGCCAAGAGCAGATGAAAAGAGATGTTATAAAGTCACTTGTCTCTGGTAACACAGCCCCTAGCTCTGACACAGTGGTGGGAGGGCATCCAAGTTTCATGCTGGAAGGAGATGAGCCCACACTTGGAATCCTATCCCGGTTTCAAAGGTCAGGTGCATTTCTGCGGTTACAGATGTCGCGGGGATGGCATTTGACCCTGGCTCATCCTACACAGAAGCCAAGGTCTGATGGACAGCAGGATCATTTGAACCTCCCTGGAACTAGCTTTCATTTGAATTACAAGCTGTTTTTTGTTTCTTCCCAGCCAGGTCTCTAGACAAACTCTATAACTTTGCTGACTGCTCTGGCCTTCACCTGATCTTTGCACTGAATGCTTTGCGCCGAAATCCCAACAACTCCTGGAACAGCTCCAATGCTCTCAGCCTGCTGAAATACAGTGCCAGCAAGAAGTACAACATCTCCTGGGAGCTGGGCAACGGTGAGTGTGGGAACGGAAGGGTCACGGGAACAGAGCTCGCTGTAGCAGACAGGTATTCCCTTTTGGAAGAGGATGTTTCCAAATCCCAGGATGTTTTGCCAATGTAGGTTCAGAGGGATTTAAAGGCCCCTGCTATACGGCAGCACCATCGCTAAGACAGACCTGGCGTGTGTTTGCACCTTAGTTGGGTGTTTCCATCGGTTGGTATTAAACACATAAAATGCTTTTGCCCTGGCTACTGGGTTCAGCCAGTCCTGGGGTGGGCAGATCAGCAGCTGTATGGACTTGCATGGTGGCTGCAGTGCCAGGGGAAGTGGGGCACCCTAGAGGGACAAGAGCATGACGCCAAGGTGCAGGCCCTTCACCCAGCACACAGCAAAAGGGACATGGGAGGAGATGCTGGCACAGGAGAGCGAGAGATGGCACTCATCCACACCTCTGAGGCTCCTTCTGCTGCTCCGCGGAGCAGGCAGGCAGCTCTGCGGAGCTCAAGCTGTGCGACAGCGTGTGAGCTGTGTGTCTCTCTCCGGAAGCGCGGATGAAGGAGCAGAGCTGGCAAGCCTTGCTTGTCTATTTTTATTTTCCCAGAGCCCAATAACTATCGGACCCTGATCGGCCGCTCAGTGAACGGCAGCCAGCTGGGGAAGGACTACATCCAGCTGAGAAGCCTGCTGCAGCTTATCCGCACTTATTCCAGAGCAAACCTCTATGGGCCGAACATTGGGAGGCCTAGAAAGAACGTCATTGCTCTCCTGGAAGGGTAAGTGATGTTGCTTTGATCAAGAAGAGATCAGAAACCCCTCTTGAGGCTGATACCCTTTGCAGCAGGTAGACTTGCTCTTTGGCTTCCCGATGTCCAACAGCTGCCAGGGCAGCGAGGCTCCGTGCAGCTCAGCCACCGCGGTACCAGGGGCTTGGGGACATGGTCATCTGTGCTGCTAAACATCTACAGACGAACCTGGTGAGATTTTGGGCTGGTCTGAATAATGCTCTCCCAAGTATTCCCAGTGTTTCACGATTATAGGCAGACTGAGGTGCCCACCTTGTTTGGATGTGAAGATGACCCAGTGGTGCGGATGCAGGCTGCTGCATGCCTGTGGGCTTCAGGGACAGGAGGTGGGTCCTGGCACCACTTACCAGTGTAGACGTTGTCTCAGAGTCCTCCTGGACAAATTGCTTTGCTCTTCCCCTTTGGTGGCGGCTTCTCCCCGTGCTTTCTCCATCTGCGCGGAGGAAGAACCTGTAGCAACTCTCTTCGCTGGCCAAGCCCTCTGCTCCCTCCTCGGAGAATTGGCACGTCTCTAGTTTGGGGAGGCCAGAGGTGGAGAAGGAATGGTGACAGTGAGGGACGCAGACACCTGGAGGTGACATTGGACAGCTACAGGAACCAGGGAGGTGTGGGAACCTGCTGGCAGCAGGAATTGGGACTGTGCAGCTCGAAGACCTTGCAGCAGAGGGGAAATTCCCTGCAGGACTGTAAACAGAAACTCCAGTGCAGAGGGCTGGGCAGGGGGAGGTGTGGAAGGGACTCTGCTGGGAGCAAAGCTGGGTCTAGCATTCATTAACATCTGCATGAATGATCTGGCAGAAACAATAAACAGCACACTGATGCAGTCCCCGGCGAGGCGGGGAGGGAGCCAGGGCCAGATTCTCAGCTCTGCTGCAGCAGCACAAAGAGACCATAAAGCTGGTGGAACCAGCTGCAACGCCAGCGTCCCTCGCGCTGACGAAAGTGGGGGAGCAGCCCCTGCGCCCACCCCACGGCCGATGCCGCATGGGTGCATCACTCGTCAGATCCCCAGCGTTTGGTATGGCGCGGGGGGAGTTACAAAGTGTTGTGGTAGCCTTGATCAGCAGGAAATCTATTAGCGCCGGGAGGAGCGGGCTGAGTAAGGAAAACAACAGGGATGAGAGCCAAGAAGCTCTTAGAGAAAGGGAGGTCCTACTGCTGCGTTTGCCCTCCGTGCGCCGCAGCCGGGTCCCAGGGAAGAGGGGTTGGAAGAGCCGAGTCGCACGGCCAGGGTGGTCCGGCAGCTCTGCGTTGCCGGAGACGTGCTCTGGCTGACGGCGACCCCGGGAGCGAGGCTGTAGCGTACAGTCTGATGAAGAGGATGGCAGAAACACCATCTCGAATGAAAGAGGAGGAAGGTAACAACTCGGGTTTGAGCAGCCCTGGTGATGGGATGGTGGGGGCTCTCCAGACCCCCACGTTGGTCTGAAAGAGCTGTAATGAGTGTACCTGCTCTCCAAGCTATATGCTGTTTCTCTGCTGCCATCCCTGCCTGCCAGGTTGACGCTGGTCCACAGGCGCTCAAAGTGATTTCCCTCTCCTGTGGAGAAACCATGTGTCCTGCACGCCAAAACCTGGCGTCTGCAGCTCATGGCGAGCGGCACGTGCCTGCATGGCCTCACAGCCCACGGGGTCCTGTGAAACAGGAGCTGCTTGTCTTTCCACATAACGACCCCATTATTACCAGGCAGGGCGTAGAGAGGAGGAACAAGTCTCATTACACAAAGACAAAGGGCTAGCCGCTCGTTTGCAGTATTTGGAAATGGAGTTGCAAAAGGACAAACAAATAAACCCCGGTGCCTAAGCTGCTTGACAGCATGAGCTTTATTCCCAGCAGCTCCCTGAGGTCTCTTCAGTACTCTCGGTTAGTGCTACCGAGAGCTCTGCCTTCTGCAGGAGCATCGCGGAAGTGGTCAATGGGATGTGGCTCAGCATGTGCCTGGGGCTGTCATGGCCAGGACATGCCTCTCGGGATCCTGAATGAGCCCCACACAGTCAGCAAGGAGGAGAGAGGAGAAGGAATTCAGGAAGGTGCTCTCAATGGCAAGGCTGCTATCTGACTTGCTAGACCACCATGAATGGTCTATGTAGTGCTCGCAGTAGGATGAAGGCTCCAGAGCAAATGAAGTGTGTGCGGTTAATGGTCCTGCTGATGTGAAATCTGCAAAGTTTTGCTCTTATTTCAAAAAACGTGATGAACAGCAGAAGTCAACCAGGTGGGAAGAGATATGCCGAGTGGAAGATTATGACTCAAGTGTTCAGTGAGGCTGGAGGGGAGAGATGAGACGCCCCAGAGCAGAAGACAGAATGGGTGGTTTAGCCTACCAGGCAAGCAATGCCCTATTAGACAAAGCGAGGAAGCGGGTTATGGTGGGGGAAATAATGGAAATGAGCTGAAGTGGGAGAGGAGAGCTCAGAGAGGCCCAGGGATCGTGATCTCTGACAGTAGAAGCTGGAGTTTGATGTTCTCCAGGGAAAGCCTCTAGAGTTACCTGAGGTGCTGAAACACTCAGAATAGTCTCATTGTGAAGCATTACCTAAAATTACGTTTTCCTGTTGCATGCTCTGTGTTCCAGACACCGTAGTCTATTGTTTAGCAATTATCTCAAGCAACCAAGCTAAACTTACTCTTTATGTTTAAACCTTGTCCTTCAATAATGGTAGTGTCAACATGGGCATTGCGCTCTGCCATGCACCAGGCTCTGTCTGTCTCAGTGGTGGGAAATGGACACCTCCAGGGCCATTCTGACCCAATCCTAGGGCCTGTCCTCCAGGACAGGGTGGGACTGAACCCCTCCTGGGATGCCACCTTTCTCTGGGGTCTGCTAGACAGGGGTCTGATGAGTGCAGATCAGGCACCTGATGGTTTACAGCATGTGGGGCTGTGTGCGTGCTGTCCCACTGCAAAGACTGTTCCGAGGCAGGTGACACTGAGCTGTGCTGGGTGAAACCTATGCGCTTTCTGATGCTGGAGGTAGGGATATGGTGAGGGGAGGAGAGCCCTGCCTGAAAGGCAGCAGCACGGGATTTGCACGCCCTTCACCGCCAAGTTGTTGCTCCTGAGTTCTTGCACCACCCTGCACAGTGCAGTGTCTCAGAGCAGCCACAGAGCGTATCCGTGTCGCTCTGGACTGGCAAGTCCTGGAGACTGGACCAGGACCGCTACTGCTGGTGTAAGGACGAGCTCTGCAGTGATGGAGCATTGCTCCGATGGCTGGGGCCTGCTGTGCGGGAGGCGAGGAATGGTGTCCTGTGAATGCACAGGTGCAAGAGGGAATTTCTCCAGACACAACCAACAGTTGAGTTTGATGAGGTGTTAATTAGACCATTCATGCAGCCTGAGCTGTTGGAGAGCAGACCACGTTAGCTACCTACTGCGTCTGCGGGTACAGGAATCCCAGAACTGCTCAGAATTTGCTTGGGGAAAAAATTGTGAGATTCTAAGGAATTAACATAGATTTTAACAGCAGATCAGGAATCAGACACAAAGGTTAATGCATGACTGAATCACACACTCAGTGCTGGAAGAGGAGAAACACGAGGGAAAGCTATTAGGAAGAAGAGATGCTAACACGTGTTAAAGATCAGAACATTTGGTACAAAACTTAGGCCAGCACGTCTGGGCAGATTTGTCTGGGCGCTCTCATGACCTGTTGTTCCTCAGCTGGCGTAGCCTAGTTTTTGCCACTGGATGTTCACAAGCGTCGGGGAGCTGCAGTGCCAGGAGGATAAGGGCTGGCAGGCACTTGCGTCCACGCCAGGCTGGCCATTGTTGATGCCCTGTAGCCACTTTTGGTCCTGAGCCTGACAAAGCCACCAGAGAAGTGAAAATGTTTCTTGTCTGGAGCTACAGCCTTTCCCTACCTCCTCATCCCTCAAAGCCACCAGACCTGCTGCCTCCTTGGCCTTCTGTCTGCCCTCTTTCCAGCCTCCTTGGCCCCTTCTTGCTGCAGCTGTCACCGTTGCACATCCTCCCTCTGGTCACAAAGCCGCAGCAGGAGACAAGGAAGCACCCACACGTCAGTCCTCACCTCACAAGGCACAAGAGTTTCTCATCCTTCATGATTTTACTGCCTCCTACTCCTGATTTGTAGCACCTGTGGAGAGTTAACCACCCGTCTGGGTCACTTTGTCTCCTTTTGGTGATGATCCCACAGTGCTCTGAAAGGAGCCCATAAAGGTGAGGAAGAAGATTTGTCAATGGTGATGAAGCCCTTCCTCCCTGTCAGCTGTGGGCATGGCAGGGTCAGGAGGGGGCATGGAGATGATGTCTTGATTATCTGTGGGCAGCCCAGGTAGGGGTCAGGCTAAAACCTGTCCCAGTCCTCAGCCCTGCTCCCTGCATCCTCAAATCAACCCCAAGCCCAGGTTCCCATGTTGGTGCTTATGTGGTAGAGAGAGGTCTTAGCTTATAGCTCATGAAATGGCACAGGTTGTACACTTAGGGGTCTAACATAGCCAGAGGCCAAAGCAAAATCGAGGTGCAAAAAACGGTAAAGCCTTTGGTAGTATTTTTATGATGACTGCCCATGCCTTGTGTCCGTGCCATCACGAGGATGAAGAGGACCATGGATGGCCGAGCAGGTCAGCACACATCAGTCGGTCCAGGAGTTGGATTTTATCCACTAATGGTTCTGGAACAGCATCCAAATACAGTGTATGGACAGAGCGAGCTTTTTTATTTAAATTCAAGAGGTAAGAGAAACAAGGAGAGCCTGGAGTAGGTGGTATCCATCAGAGGGAAGGACTCTGGGTTGGGTTTCAGGAAGAAATGTAGGTATTTGTCCTGTCCTCTTGCTGACAAGGACTTCTTCCCTGTTTGACACAGGGGACTTGTAAGCACTGCATTTTTTAGAAGCTCTGTTTTGGTTGTTTGACTTTCTTTAAAAAGTACATCCTTGCTGTATTTGTCTCGGGCTCTTTGCTGTATTTGTCTCTCTCTCTCTGTGATGCCACAGAGGTGAGCGTGTCTCAGTCAGCAGAGCCAGAATCTTCACCCTTATGCAAGCTACCACAAGGCTGGTGGCACAGATTGTACCAGGACACTGAATAGGTCCAGAGAAATAATTTTGTGTGAAAAATCAAGCCTCAAGACAAGCAACATTAAACTAATGATACAAAGGGAGGAGGAGGTCACTGCAGCATGAACTCAGGCTCTGGTAGCACTGAACTTATGAGTGAATCCATTCATAAATACATTGAAATGAGGTGTGAAGGACGTGATGAGGCATTTTGCAGTTGGTTATATAGCAGGGTCAAGGATCTGAGATATAAGCAAAGGATTTAGCTATTGGTCTTTCAGGATGAAAGGGTTTAGGTAGTTGTCATTGCTGAAACTATATCGGGATGGCTGGAATGGCAAAATCACAGTCACCTGTGTAGGAAGAACAAAATGGGTAAGAAAAGACATAGATGAGATTATGCCACTGTATAAGTACACAGTGTACCTTCATCCTGACTCCTATCTACAGTCTTAGTCATTTCTTCTCAGAAAAGATGCAATAGAACCAGGAGGGTTACAGGGAGAGGAGCTGAGGATGTGTGGAGGTATGTGATGTCTTCACGTGAGAAGAGATTAAATAGGCTGTGCCTCTTCAGCGCAGGAGACAGACGGCTCAGAGGGAATGTTATCGAGGCCCAGGAGCCTGTGGATGGGGTATGTTTTCCACAGTGCAGAAAGCAGTTTGGAAGGAAGCTTTGGAAAGGAGGAGGAAGCTTTTTCACATGGTATGCGATGGCATTGTAGAAGTCATTGTCACAGGGTGTTGTGGAGGCCAGAGATGTGTGTTCAGAAAGGCACTGGACAAATCGATGGTGGGAAAAAGCATCAGTGGTAATGCAACATCATGGTCCAAACGCAACCTCCAGAGTGCCTGGAATGCAGATTACCAAGGCTGGGAGGGTCAGTCTGGGACACAAAGCCCTCTTTGCTAGAAGTCTTGGGCAGCCCTACCATACATCAGGTTGGTTGAAGAAAGGTGATGCTGAGCAGAGAGAGAATACTAAATAGCAGCAGATACACACGTAGTCCCCACCGGGCTCTGTTACCCAAAGTGAAATCCCTGTCTGAAATCTGGCCCTGCACGTCGAAGTCTTTGCAGCAGCTGGGATGAGTTTGGTCTAGTACCTCTCGCTGCTGCTGCAGGTATTTGATTCTTCTAACTGAAGAAGTTAGCAAGTGAAGCCTGTGCCTTACTCCCCCTCACCAACTAATTCAGACAGAAGGTAAAGCTATTTCTACCCAACACTGTTGGCTCAAAGGGCAGAGATCTGCCACCCAGGTCTAGGGATCCACCATGGCACCACAGGGAGGCCAGTGTCACTCCTACCTTTGGGGCTTGGGGGGGGTCAGTTTGCTTTTGTTGTCCCCCAGGGAGCAGCAGATGAAATAACCCGTGTTTGTGAAGTCCAGCACCCAGGAGTCAGACGATGATGCTAAAGCACCTGGGAGCCTGTGCAACGGTAACTTGTCTCCTTGTGCAGCTGCATTCTTTGTTACACTTTTTTTATTATTATTATTATTTAAAGGATGACAGTCTGCAGTTACCCGCATGGGAAAGAGATTTCCAAATGCAGATGGCTCTTTAATGTATCAGGAATAAGCCTAGGAAGTTCCAGTGGCTGGAAGCTGAAGCCGGACACATTCAGATGAGAAATAACATACTTGGAGGCTAATTAACCATGGGAGCAATTTGCTTGAGGTTGCAGTAGGTGCTCCATGACTGGCAAGTCTTGAATCAGGACAGGAGATCTGTTTCAGAGACGTGCCCACACTCTAGTGAAAATTGCGGTCCTGGGAGATGTGGCTTTGGGAGGTGCTCTGGGAAAGGTCAGATTTGAGCCGTGGTTTCACAATACAGAGTTGTGGTGTCAGTACCATCTCGTGGTGTTGCAGTTCTCCTGCCCCACTCTCCCACAGCTCATTCCTGACCTCTGTGAGGTGCCGTCCCACCTTGTGCCAGTATTACCATTTCTGGGACAGAGCTGTGAACTGTTTGGGTGACTGAGCAATGTTAAATTACATTTTTCTCAGTGCTTGTTTTAAAAAAAAAAAAGCTTGAGCCTCAGTTCTAGCTCAACACAGGCCCCACAAGTAGTAACACTGGCACGGGATGCTGGCACACGGGCGGCTGCAAGGGTGAGGAGATGGACATATCTGAGCTCAGTGACTTTGTTTAATCCTCAGTATCACAAACTCCCTGCCCGAAGCTCCTGTTCCTCTGACATGCTCTATTTTCCCACCTAGAGATGCTGCCCCAGCAGATTTTGAGGACTTTTACATTTGCCCGGGTTTCTGATATTTTGGCCCTGCTCTGGCAGGGGGGTTGGACTAGATGATCTCCAGAGGTCCCTTCCAACCCTATGATTCTGTGATTCTATGATATGTGTAAGTCCAGCCAGGGACACCTCACGGGCATGCCCTGGGGCTGCCACCCACCCGAATTTCGGGGCATCGCTGCAGGAGTTGCCCACGTTGCCTGCACAGCATGGGCTCAGCTTGTCCCACTGCTCCTGGGGTGGGATTTACTGCTCAGGCGCTGCGCGGTCCATTGGTGCTTGCAGAGAAAGGCCAATGCGTAGGAAAATGGCAGATTTATTGCCATCTGTGCAGCACATGTGCAGGGACCTGAGCCCTCCCGGAAGCGTCTGGTTTGCTCTGCCTGCCCCGCGCTGCTCACACGGACGTCACGCAGTCCAGGAAATCAGGGATAAAAATGTGCCAGCGCTGGTCATTTGGACTGTATGGATCTTCACTGTCCGCAAAATCTGTGGCTTGAGGAGCACAGGTGCTACAGGAATAAAGGGATTAGTAACATCTGTATTCCTAAACCGAGGATATTCAGATACCTGAGCATTACTGCATCTCCACCTGCCCTGGGCTTTCATCTCTTGCTTGTGCAGTACCACTTGGTGGCTGTTGAGCTGCTCTAGGTTCCCTTTGGAGGGTAGAGACCATTGTCCGAGTCATCCGGGGTGCTCCGGGCACAACTTGACCATTAAGGCAGGACTTGAAGTTTTACCAGGAACTTTTGAACTTCATGTTGCAAAAATCTCAATAAAAGGAAAAAGAAAGATAAGGAGAAGAGAGGAGGGGAGAGGAGAGAAAAACAGGCAGGGAAAGCAAAATTTGAGCTAGGTATGCATCTTCTATGGTTAAATTTGAAAACGACAAGAACTAACCAATTTATTTTGCTCTTATGGAGACAGAAGAGGAACGCTAAGCAAGCCAGGGCCTTTTTTGTCCTGCTTTTGGTCTGCACTGCGCTGCCTGAGTGATGCCTGTGTCCTCCAACAACATTTTCTCAGGAGCTTTTAAACAACAGGTCACTTAGCTTCCTAGAGATGTGGGAGATGGGACAGATGGATGTTCTGCTTCTGCTGCTCCGGGGATGCTGGAGGTTATACCCAGGGTTTGCTTTGCTTCTCAGCCCCTGCTCAAAGACCGGTGCAGCGGGTGTGTTTGCAGCAGGGCTGTAGGCACTGTGGAAGGAGCGAGCAAAACCGAAGAACTTCTTCCTCCGAGCTCAGTCTGCTCATGGTTTTGGACTGTGAGTGGAGAGTGCCAAGCTGAGCCTGAAGAGGTGATTTAGTAAAGCCCAGGATGGTTTATTTTGCAGACAGAACAAAAAGCGTTTGAGGTCAGAAAGCAAGCTGGGCTAATCTTGAAACCCAATTGCAATATATCGATCTTCAAACCCAATATAGATTGTGTTCGTAATTTCAGCTTAGAGTTCATTAGTTCACTCTTGTA
Source organism: Dromas ardeola (assembly GCA_013398915.1). NCBI lineage: Eukaryota > Metazoa > Chordata > Aves > Charadriiformes > Dromadidae > Dromas > Dromas ardeola. The sequence goes on from VYZM01005594.1 coordinate 73,143, forward strand.
TGCCTTGTGCATTACACTTCAGGCAGCAGTCCCTGTACTGAGCATTTAAAACCTGGGAGATGGGTTTTTTGATCCCTTTGGCATATTTCTGCATGCTTAGCTTTGTAGAACAGCAGCCTCTCTATCGCAATGTTTGCAAAATCCCCTTTTCCTTTTGAGCCAGATGAGCCGTGTGAGATGCACGGAGTTCGCACCTCACTGGGGCTGGTCCAGCTGGACTCCTCGTCCTGCCAAGCTGGGGAGAAACCATCCCCAAACCACCGCCCTGGCACTGGCCTGACCCTCAAGAGAGATGTAAAATCATTTCTGAGAGGCGAGCCTGGGAACCGACGCTCACAGCACCGCGAGGCAGCAGAATCAGGGATGCATCAGTGCTGCGGGGTTTTACAGCATGTTATTGTTTTTCCATTTCTAATTGTATCTCTTCCCTCTCTGTCCACAGCGATTTATTACTGCTGTCTTTGCCAGTGTCCTCTTATGCTTCACAGGGTCCAGCTGCCCTTTTGTCCCAGTCTGTAATTGACCATCGTCATTAATTTAAAGTCAGAATGATTGTTTCCGAGCTATATTTAGCCTGAAGTTTCCTGCTCTTGTTTCAGACCTGATTAGAGGCTCATGTGCTGGAAAGCTTGCTGCTCTTCCCTGCCATGACAACTGGTCTGATAAAAGGTCTCATCTCTCCTCACAAACCTTCCCTTTCCTTCCCCACCCTCCATCATGGGGCTGTCCTGGGGGATTCATCCCTGTGTCCCATTGGAGTCAGGACAACTGTGTGATTCCTGTTGTGTTCCCAGGATCCCTGTGCATCAAAGAGCAGCCTGAGACGATACAGCATGAGTTTCTTTCTCATCAAGTTCACTTGCTCAAGCCAATGTCTCCTGCCATGTGTGTACATTGTCACTTCCAAAATGCATCAGCTACACAGCGCACGTTACACTACTGAACAGAAAAGCGAGCCTCTCCAGTTGGTGTGTGCCTTGGTGTGTTTTCATAGTTTTCGTAGAGTGCTCCTAAGCCTAAGAATAGAGTGACTGCTTGGGCTTCCTCCTGGGAGTCGCAGTTTTCCAAGGTGCGGTTTGGATTGCTGGTGCAGGGAGCCAGGGAGGGACCGTCTTGGATGGCAGCAAGCCCGTGCTAGAGGCTGCTGCTGGGGTAGTCGCATACGGTCCCCAAAATTAGCAGTTGCTTTGGTTTTGGCATCAGCAGCATAAACAGATACCCCTGCATGGCCTCAGGTCTGACTCTGTCTGGAGGAGGTGTATTTTCTTTAAGATAGTTGGGTCATAAGCCATCAGGAGACCAATACAGATGCATATAAGTCACTGTAACCTTGTGCATGGAAGGGCTGTGGTTAGTCACAGGAGCAGGGCAGACCACAAGCGCACCCAGGTCAGAATCCCACCAGTTTGCTAGCAGCCAATGCCAAAGGAAGAGCACCAAAAAAGGGGAAGTGTGTAGCAGTATTTGTCCAGCCTCTCCTCCCATTCTCCAATGCTCAGGGGCTTCCTGAGCTGGAGGTGGCATCTTTGCATCTAATAGCTTTGCTGGCTTTTCTCTTCCGTTTTCTTCCATTTTCCCAGTCCTTGCTTCAGACCAGGCAAGGAGCTCCTCAGCTTAAACACATGTTGAGTGAAGACGCGTCTCCCTTTAGGATGGGCATTTAAAACTTTTTCTTTATTTGCTATTGAGGGTTGTTGCAGTCGTAGAACTAGGTGCATACTCCAAGATCTTGTTCCTGAAATGCAGTTGTGCTCACAGAGCTCTCCCTACCTGCCCCACAATGATGCTGAGAGTTCTGGGTTTCACTCCATTATTCTCAGCTGTGCTTGCTACAAGCATTTGTATTAAGCGTAATTTATTCCTTCCATTTAAGGATGCAAAGGATGCATTAGAAAAGGTCTGTGAGTGTGGTGACTGGCTTTGGTATCCCGTGATGTAGGATGGGCATTGGTTGTTTTAGGACTTCCCCTGTGACAACATTGGGCTTATCTGGTTTCTTCCTCTGTTTCCCATAGGTTCATGAAAGTGGCTGGCAGCACAGTGGATGCTGTTACCTGGCAACAGTAGGTATTCACCATTCCTTCTACTTTCCAACACTAATTGCGGTGATCAGTCAAAGCTGGGATGCGCTGATGTGCTGTCTGGGTGTGAAAGGGGGCAGATGTGTGACAGCCACCTCCTCTGTCCTCCTGCTGCATTTAAATAAGCAAAAGAGGCTCTGCCCCTCCTTCTGGAGCCTCCCGGACAAATACAGGAGGGGATGTATTAACCTTTACCACTGCAGCCGAGACAGAGGCTAAAAATACCACTGCCGGCGTGCCTGGCCTGCCTGATGGCTGGAAACAAAGCCCTGCGCTGGACCGCTGAGTCCCCAGAGGCAGCTGGGAGGCCAAGGAGCTCCGGTGGTGGCCAGGTGGGGACAACAGGGAAGAAAAAGCCACACGTGACAGGTGTATGGGATTATCTGAAAGCCCTTTTCCTTCCACCCCAACCACCGTCTCCCTGCAACCGCTGGCCTGAAGCTGAGCTGGTCTGGCCCAGAGGAGCCAGGGGGGGCAGCTTAGTCCAACGGTAAATGCGTAATGCCCCAGTGCCTGCTCCTTTTTGTAAGGGTCTCGGATGTCTGTAGACGCTGTCCTACACTGCAGGTGGAGCCCCAGGAGCAGACATTGACGGAAAGGGAATGAACATCCAAGATGCAGGTCCAGCTGGGGCTGCCAGGGAGATGCTGATACCTGATTTTCCTCCTGGTTCCTACATGTGCTGCAGCTCAGAAGAGCAAAGCAAGTTCTGAGCGGTGGCACTGCGCGCGACAAGCACCAAGTGGAGGGAAAGGTTTTCTTATTGGGGGGAAAATCCGTAAACATCTTTTTCCTCCTCTTATTTCCAACTGGCCCAGTCTGCACACTGTGGCCAGAGGCAGGCTGTGGCTCCCTGCAGCGGCAGTGCCAATGCCAGTGCAAAGGTAAGGCAGTGTGCAAGCACAGCAGCGACCCACAGAATTGGTAGAAAAAGGGCTTGTGGGTGGGCAGGACTCTTTCCTGCCACAGAATGGACATGTTTCAGAGACAGGCATTCACTGGAGCAAAAACCATGGTGAGACCTCCCCCTGCTCCCAGAAAAAGTGGGTTTGCCCTGACACCAGATTTAACTTCCCACGCAGGGCAGTGGCCTTGCGCACGGGAGCCGGGGTCTCTGGTCCAAGGTGGGCTTGTGTGTGCTGCCCACAGGGCTTGTTCCCAAGCTGGTTCTTCACGGAGACCCTTCATGGGGTGCTCAGGTTGCTTGGCTGAGGTGTAGCAGTGTGGTTTGTAAAGCCCATCTCTTGTAAAGCCGACCTGGAGACCTGCTCTTGAAAAGAGCTTGGTGGGTTTTAAGACGTGAGGTTTTCTTGCAAGTGCGCCCAGGGTCTCTGTGTTGGCGTGTTAACCTTGGAGCCTCCTGCAGAAGCAACTGTTGGCATCTCAGAGGGGTTTATAGCACCAGCATCCAGCCAGTTCTGTTCCTCAGGGAGCTCAAGTGTTGCTTGCTTGGGTGTTTGGCTCCTGGGGCTTCCCTGCCAGGCAGCAGCAGCTTGGTGCAATGGGGGCAGTGGGGTAGCAGAGCGTTTGGAGCTGGATTTGTGTTACTGCCAGGCTCATGCTGTGCACCGATGATCTATGTCTCAGCTGGGAGTTTACTTTTCATGATTACACGATGTGCTGATCGCATTTACTTCGTCCAGGAATTTGCTTTCTGCAACGGGGCTTGATCCCTGGGCCAAGCCCTTGGAGGAGTTGAAGGAACAAACTTCCAGGCTTCAGACGTGGAGTTTCATCCTGGTGTGCGGGGAATCTGCCCGTCTGCCTGCTCGGAAACCTCTTCTTACAGGATGAGCGCAAAGTGCTCGGCAGCCCTCGCGATGCTGAGCGGCCGGGAGGGCTGGGGCAGCTCCCCCAAGGGCCGGCAGGGCTGAGGTGCCGCTTGCCCACCCATTTCCACTGCGGCGAAGGAGCCGCTTCTCCCCCAGCTCGGGTCTGGAGCTCTGGAGATTGCACCCATATGCATTTGCGAGCACTGGCAATGGCCACAGTTCCGAGCTGGGCTTCTGTACTGTTTATGAATAAATGTCAAAACAGTGTCTCATCCCTCTGCTCCAAACAGCAAAACAAAACAAAACAAGTTCCTTTGTATCCAAGAAGAAAATTATTAGCAGGAAACCAAACTGCTGTCTAACTTCAAGTATGAACGTTTCTATTCCAAACCCTAATGTTCTCCCGGGATATTGGTTATAAATTTGTCAAATCTGTTATTCCTTTGAAAAGGCTGTGCTCGATCCAGAAAGGGAATTGAGAAGGGAATACATTGCAGGGATCCCTATTCTCTGTGTGAAAACAGAATATGTCTGAAATATATCTGACAGAAAAGTGACACTGGGTGGAAATAAGCAGCCTCGCCAGCCTTTCTGAGAATGGTTTCACTTACATATGTAACTCAGCATGTGTGCCTCCCTCTTCAGAAGTAATGTGTTGCTGGAGAGGGATGTGTGAATGGCTTCGAAACGCTCAGGGAATTTCCACTAAAGGAGGGTGTGGCAGGTGGGACTGACAGTGGCTCCGAGAGTTTTGGCGTTTCCCCCATAATTTAGTTTGTTTGTTATGTTTGGTTAGGAGTAAACGCTCGGTTTATTGCGGACCCCCTCCGTCTTTGGATGCGGGTTCCCGTTGCTCAGAAACCGCCCCACAGCCATCCCTTTGCTCGCTGCTGGCGTCCTCGCACGTGGGGAATATTCACTGCCCGCTTAAACCTGCAGCCGTGCCCGGTCCCATCCCTGTGTGTGCTCTCTCAGTCTGTACGGATGGTTTTCCATCCAAAGTGTTGCGCAAAAATCCACGTTTGGCAAATTTAGTGGGCAAATCCTTATGTACCACCCCCTTTGAAGCACAAATCCCTGTTACATACAGGGAAAGTAAATGTTTGCCTCTTCAAAGGCAGCGCACATCTACCCTTTTGGCTCCTTGGAGAATGCCATGTTATCTTCCAAGCTGGAAAGTCACCCGCCCTGTGTGGCAATCAGAGATGCCAGGCACAGGGGCGTGGGGGGGATACTGCTTAAAATGCCTCTGCGGGGCTTGGTTTGGGTGACATCTCTTCTGGCTTAGGCACATCAGGTGTGCAGGCAGAGGTGCTCAGGAGGCAGTAGCTATAGCAGGGGGCAGATATCCTAAAGGTGCCGGGGGAGAGTTTCCCAGTGTGCACACACACCCCAATGGATATACCGAGGGTATATATTTGGGCTCGCACGAGCCTGCTGCAAATGTTCAGAGTGTGGTTTGAGGTTGTGGCCTGGAGGAAGGAGTTGCATGAAGGAATCATTGGCCCATCTCCTGGCCAGGGCATGGCTTTGCACACTGGCTTGCCATCCTCTGCGCTGTCTGGTGGAGGACACAGTCCCTAGCAGCATCGTGGCCCTGGCCACCAGGTGATGCCAGGGCATGGCCGGGGAGATGGCATGTGCCACAGATGGCTCCCACTGGTGGGATGGACAGAGGCACCTCTTCTGGGGGCAGAGAGAGGCATGGGTGTGAGTTGTGCCTTTAGGGCCAGAGTGTAGCCCCCAGTCATTCTTCTTTATTAGTGCATTTATTAGTTGACTGGAGGTGAGCAGCACCTCTCCCCTTTGCCCCCAAGTCTTTACCTGGGGGGAGCCGATCACGTGCCCCTTCTCCTCTCTGGGGGGAGCAGGGGGACTGCCTGTGTCCTGTGCTGCAGATGGGGGCTCTGCCCTCTCCTCGGGAAGATGCTCAGGGATCAGGGCCACCTCTGTGGGCAGAAGTGTCTCGGTTTCACAGCTGCGGTGGTGGTGGGGTGTCACGCTGACGGTGGGGATCTGCCCCGCTTGGCGTTCCCGGCAGGCGGGTGCCCTAATTCCGAGCAGACTCTCCCCGTAGCAGCAGGCAACAAAGTAGATCCGGAAATTCCTGAGCTTTGGGAAGTGGGCTTTAATGTAATTAACTGCAACAGAAGAAGAGGTCAGATAATAGGGGCAAAGGTTTCTCTTTAAAATGAAAGAGGAGGTAAATGAAACCAGCTGCCCAGGAGCCAGTGCACTGCCTTCATTAAATATGGGATGATGCTCATGGTCCCACGCAGCAAATTGTGGATCTTTCCAGAAAACCATTTTAAAGGCAGCACAGGACAGGAGGTGACCTTCTCTGGGAGGCACCAGGTACCTCTGTGCATCCCAACTTTTCAGCCTGCCCAAGGACAAGGGCATTTCTGGCCGGCAGCTGTGCTCAGCCCTGCCTCAGCTGACCCCCCGGCAGCAGCTTTTTTGGTGTACTGTTCCCAGCTCCTGTCTTTGTGTCTTGAGTCTCATGCTACAGCTCCAGCCAGGGCCAGGGATTGGGAATTGGGGTGGTGCATTTCCTTGTGCTGGCACAAACCCCTGCCCAGCCCTTGGCCGAGTCCTCCCCCTGCGCCATGCTCTGGTTTGGCCGCCTCTGGAGTGACACAGTCACATTTCCCTTTGCAGAGTGCACTGGTCCCATCCCAGGTTGATGGGGCTTGTTCAAATTATTCTTTTTTAGAAATGTGGTACCCCTTGCTCTGTAAGTGGAAGATGCAGAACTGGCCTCAGCTTTGTATAGTATAATAGGGCACCCAATGTGGCTGTACACGGCCTTTCCTTTGAGACGTGTGTCTCATCTAGGATTTATTTGCCACATCCCTCTTTTCCATGGCTGGTTCCTGCAGATTGTCTGTCTACAGAGATAGCAGCATCAAACTGGGGGACAAGAAGAGTCAGCTCTGCGTGTGATTGCCCCTATCTATTCTGTCCTCAATTATGAGAAATGGCACGGTCTGTGCCCAGGGTGGGCACGCTGACGTCTCCTAGGCTTTGGGGCCAGCTCTGCATCATACCCAGACCCCACTGGAAGAGCTGCCAGCCCATGTAGGAGCCAAATAGCTTGTCCCTGAGCTACGTTGTCCACCTCTGCAGATCTGCGGCTGCCAGAGACCCCTGCCTGTGCTGGGGAGGGTCTGTCCATCCATCTCCTTTGGCACTGAGACCCCGCCGGCACGGGGAGAGGAGGATGTGGATGCTGCAGCCCCCAGGGCCGGCTCAGCCCGGCTGCCTGTGACCGCACTGCTGCCTGGGGAGGTACTTGTCAGCGCTGGAGCTCTCTGCAGCTGCTGCTGGCTTTTTCGGAGCTTGGAGTGCTGCAACTGTTCGGGTTTTTGGTTGTTTTTTTTTTTTTCGAAAGTCAAGTGCACTGAGTCATTGTAAATATCAGCAAAGCTGCAGCCTTTGCTCCTGGGAATAATCCACGCCTAACGAGCGCTTCTTCTGCTTTAAAGGTCTGTCAGTTGTTTGCGTTTTGCGGATTTCTATACTGCCTTTGCTGGTGGTTAAGGTTTTCCAAAGGCAGTGCCCAAATTTCAATGACAAAGCCAACAGCTGGGAATGGCTCACCAAGCAGCCTGGTACCAAGGCACCGCAGATCCCAGTGCCTCTCTCTTCCTCCCAAGCTTCGTGCAGCTGGTGCCATTTCCCCCCCTTTCCCAATGTGGGGAGGTTGAAAGTACCTGTTGGCATCTGAGAACTTCCCAGGCAGATCTGCAAGAGATCCTTGCCCATCTTACAGGCGCTTATAAATGTCTTCATGCTCTCCTTAAATACCCAAAGTCAAAGTGCTCCCCTCCTCGCTCCCCAGGGAGACATGCTGCCAACAAGATTTCCTGATGCTGAAGCAGAAAGTTAATTTTTGCCTTTCATCCCTGTACCACTTCCCCATTTCTCTGGGTTGTTAATGAAAATGTCAAAAACCCCGTGATCGTGGCACAGTCCTGGGGCATTTCTCTTCCCAGCAGGGTCTCAGCTGTGCTCAGCACAGCAGCACCTTCCCAGATCCTCCGGAGGGATCTCCTGGAGAGATGTTCCTCTCCCTTGGCAGCGGAGCTGTGGGTCAGAGCACACCTTGCGCTTGGATGAGCCGCTGAGGAGGTGCAAGCCTGCCTTTGCTCTCCAGGGGATTTATTCTGGGCTCTGGGACCATATTGGCTCGCGCAGACAAGGTGAACCCTGCAGAAAGCCTGCTGTGTTGGAGGGGCCATACACAGTCTGAGGTCTCTCTAACTCCATCTTTTCCCAGTCAATACAACCTTATTTTTATGGCCTTTTAGCCAGTTTTCGTCCCAGATGATGGGTTTTTTAGTCCACAGCAGTCTGAAAAAATCGTTCCTGTTCAGTTTTTAAGTGCTGTGCTAAAATCCAAACATCTGCCATCCCCAGAGTCCATTGCTTTGTAATTTTGTCTTAAAAAGTAATCTCTGTAAACCCCACCACTGCCTGCTGCTTACAGATCCGCTCTCCTCCCGGCAGCCAGTGGTTCAATAGTGTATAAGTGACTGGAACGATTTTGAACGGTTCCTAAGTCCCCCCCGGAGATAATCTCTGCCCTTAGCACCTTGCAGTTGATACGGACATACAGAAATGCCTCTTCCCTGGATTACACGAGGCTGGAGTGAAGCTGGGCATGATGCTGTGCTTCGCTGGGGACACAGCAGGGACCGTGCGCCTGCGGGAGGATTGGCAGAAGAGACTCTTCTCATTTAATGCCTTTCTGTTCTGGGCCAGTTAGTCCTGGCGTTGCTCCCCTTCCACCGCAGCCCTGCGCAGCTCCAAGTGCATTTACCCAGTTACCTGGGTAGTGACCTGGAGCGAAAAATCCCCTCTGAGCACTCGTGCGTGTTGCTTGTGTGGCGGGCACTCCGGCTGAGGCTGAGTTAGCCCACGGCACCCTTTGGGGATGCTCCCGCATTCCAGCACCCGAGCGAAGCAGCCACTGCGGCCGCTACAGCTGCTCGCTGGTGCGGATGAGATGCACGTTATGGAGAAATCAGCCCTGGAAAGGTGAATCCACCTTTCTCCAGACCCCAGGTCTTCGGTCCGGTATGCATCCCAGCACCCATGGCTGCACTGCAGTCTGTGGAGAGGGAGAAGGGTCTGTGTGATTCCCGTGAACGCCAAGTGGACATGGCTCCAGTGAGGGATGGGAGGCAACGGCTGAGCCCTGCCAGCCCCAGCCAGAGCTGCTGTAATTCCTGTGCACGTTTGTCACCCCAGCACGGCTCCGCCATTCTCCAGGGCTCGCTGTGTCGAGCGGCTGATGCACGCTGCAAATTTGGGGGGAGGAGGAGGTTCAGAAAGTTTCTCTTGCAAAAACTCTTCATCAGCCGAACGGCTGTGCCAGGGGTATGTCGGTGCATGCTGCAGCAGACCTCCCGGTGTCCCTGCGAGGCTGGGGGGAGCCTGTGGGAGATGTGCAAGGGCTGCCGCTGCTCCTTGCGTGGGGGCAGAGGTGCCAGCCCCAGACACCTCCTCAGGAGAAGCCGGTTGGGATTACCTCCAGCCGCAGGGCATTTGCTCTCCAGGACAGACGGCTTCACCTTACGTCCTGGACAGTACTGAGGCATTTCAGAGCCTTCCCCCCACACTTAGAGACAGACAATCCACTTTATGATTGGCAGCACTATAGCCATGTTTTATATAAGCATGGAGAGCAGGAATTGGCCCTCTGCATGGGAAATGCTCCCTGCCATTCCCAGGGCAGAAAGGATTTCTATGAAAGAGACCTGGGAGTCCTGGTGGACAACAGGATGTCCATGAGCCAGCAATGTGCCGTTGTGGCCAAGAAGGCCAATGGCATCCTGGGGTGCATCAAGAAGAGTGTGGCCAGCAGGTCGAGGGAGGTCATCCTTCCCCTCTACTCTGCCTTGGTGAGGCCACACCTGGAGTACTGTGTCCAGTTCTGGGCTCCCTGGTTCAAGAAGGACAGGGAACTGCTGCAGAGGGTGCAGCAAAGGGCTACCAAGATGATTAGGGGACTGGAACATCTCTCTTACGAAGAAAGGCTGAGGGATTTGGGTCTTTTTCGTCTGGAAAAGAGACGACTGAGGGGGGACCTTATCAACACTTACAAATACTTAAAGGGTGGGTGTCAGGAGGATGGGGCCAGGCTCTTTTCAGTGGTGCCCGGCAACAGGACAAGAGGTAACGGGCACAAACTTGAACATCGGAAGTTCCACCTAAACATGAGGAGGAACTTCTTTACTCTGAGGGTGGCAGAGCCCTGGAACAGGCTGCCCTGAGAGGTGGTGGAGTCTCCATCTCTGGAGACATTCCAAACCCGCCTGGACACGTTCCTGTGCAACCTGCTCTGGGTGACCCTGCTCTGGCAGGGTGGGGTTGGACTAGATGATCTCCAGAGGTCCCTTCCAACCCCTACCATTCTGTGATTCTGTGACTTTCCCTGCAGGTAATGGACATGGCATTTCTCGAGTGGGGGATTCGTCTGTGGACTTTGCTGGGAGGGCGAGCAAGGAGGGTGCAGGTTCTGCGGGGGGGTGCTGGGAGCAGGGCTGGCTCTGGTGCCATAGGTCCTGAGCCCAGACACCCCACGGTCACTAATCCTTGCTCAGAAACGCCATCAGGGCTTAGCCTGGAGGGCTGTTATTGCAGCAGGATGTCAAGGAGCAATTCTGGTTCTCAGAGCAGAAGAGGGTCTGTACGGTGTCCCCTGCAGACACACCAGTGGCCAGAAGACCAGCCACTGAATGGAGAGTGTCCCATGACCCAGGCAGAGTGATGCAGTTATTCCCATGGCTGGTAGCATGGGCAGCCTCCCCTGTCCCCTCCTGGGTGTTTACTGCAGCAATTTCCAGTGCATTTCAGAGGATGTTGGCTGTTTGGGACCCTTCTCCTCCTTGGTGCCTGCGTAGTGTCCTCCTGTGGCTAAGGAGCCCTTCACTTCAGCCATTAGATGTGCTTCTTCCATTTTGCCATCCCGTAAAAGCCATCTTTCCAGTAGCAATGATACTGGGCCCAGGGCTGACTGGCTTATCTGCGTTTTAGAAACAGTCCCTAATACAGGGGATGGGTACAGACGGGACGAGCTGGGTGAGCAGAGGTTCTCCCAAGATCTCCCTGATGGTGGAGCGCAGGTGCTGCTATCACAGGTGTCATGTTGGAGAGTCCCCTTATGTGGGGGGTTCCATGAGATCAGCGCAGAGGGTGCTGCAAAGCCTTTGCAGGTGGCATTTTGCTCCCAGCCTTTTGTGTTCTGCTCCCAGCTTCTCACCATCAATAGTTAAGGAAGTGTAAAACTTCCTGTGGTTTCTGCAGTGCAGGATGCTCAGCGTTCAGGGTGCATCCACCTCATGCCCTGTTTTGGAGACTGAAAGCATCTCCCAGGCGCAGGCATGGCCAGGGCAAGGCAGGTGCAGGCAGGGACGGCCCCAGAGCAGAGGAGGCTTCTTGGCGTGGGACAGCAGCGGGACGGGAGGACGTGATTTGGAGCAGAGCTACTCCCAGCTGTCTGATCCTTGTCTTCTTATTTTCCTTCCAGTTACTACATTGATGGCCGAGTGGCCAAAGTGACGGACTTCCTGAAAACGCGCCTCTTAGACACACTCTCTGACCAGATCAGGAAAATCCAGAAAGTGCGTGAGTGCAAATGGTCGATGAGGGGGCACCGTGCCCGCGGTGCCCGGCCTTGGCACAGCTGGTGGCCGGGGCTCCAGCCTCGGCACCGATGTGTTCTTGCGGAGCTGGCGTGGGGCAGGGATGGAGGGTGATTGTGCTCCCAGCCCAAATGCGGCCAGCCCTCTTGCAGGGGATGGGAGGAAAGACCAGGCAGCGCAATGCCTGGCCCCGGGGTGGGATGCGCGGTGGGTCGGGCGGGAAGCGGCCACGGGCTGCAGCGTGACGTGGGCTGGATGCACAGCAGACACTGCCGTGCAAAGCTTTTCTAAAGCTGTTTCCAGTCTCCTACCCATCCATTCCCGAAAGTTTAACCCGAGGATGAGAAGAGGGAGCAACCTGGCGGTTCCAAACCGTGCCGAGCACAGCCGGTGCCGTGCCTGCTCCGGAGGTGGCTCCTGCTGCAGTATCTTGCCCCGCTCACCGCCGGTGCATAAAAATGTTGCTTGCAAAGTCGTGACAGTTGCATTTCCAGGGTGATTTTTCACTAGTGGAGAATCATGAACATCGTTATGAACAACTGTTTGGTTGGTTTCTTTTTCCCTGATGATCGTGTTTTGACTGTGTTATAAAACCCAGCTGTTGCTGGCGGGGTTTGTCAGATCCACGGCTCTGCCTGGCCTGCAGCGAGCGCTCCTCTCCACGCCGGTCGGGGGGACACGCATCGCATCTCTAGCAACTGGGTCGGGGACGGGCTTCGCAGGTCCCCCCTGCTTCGGCTGATATGGGGGCCAGGGCTGTGACCGGCCTGCTCAGCTGTCATTCCGTCAAGAAATAAGGAACACCTAGTAAGCGGGGAAGGCTTTAGGGACTAGAGGAGATGTCTGTCTGTCTGTCGTGTCCAGGTTTTCATACCATACCAGTCACCACAATGTCTTACTGTTGTAATTCCTGCAGGGAGAAACAGTAGGATGAGTAAACAACTCAAAGAGGCCCCGGGAAAGGGGATGCGAGGGTCGGCACAGCAAAACCGGAGGAGAGGAGCCGGTTGCCGAGTCCTCCAGCACAAGCTGGGAATCATCCACGCTTGTGGATGATCCTCCCACCGTGGGGAGGCATGGTGGGGCGGCCAGCAGGATCAGCACAGGGGCAAGCGAGAGGCACCGGCCACCCTGCTCCCCCTGAGGGGACACAACCCCACCAAAACATGTCCCACCTCCACTGTGGGTTGGAAAACTGCTGGGAAGGGAGCAGGAGCCCCCGTGTGGGCTGAGCGGAGGGGCCTGGGAGCAGGGCACCAGCAGCCGGATGGCTGGGGATGGCATTTGCTGTCCTGGCCATGGGCAGCTGGGTGGTGACAAGGACAGGACACTGACCCTAGGGGCTCCCTGGACCCCATCAACCCCCAGACCAGCGGCAGCGAGGAGCTGCCCTCAATGCGGGCTGGCGGAACCCTCGCACGCACCGGGCAGGATTTGGTCTGCGCGGGGCATGGCTGGGGAAGGGCTCCCCTGGGAATGCCAGTGCGGCTGAGCAACAGCACAGCGCTGGGTGCTAATAGCCTCCAGCTTGGCTTTGAGTCTGTGCATCCTGCCGGGGCTGATTAGAGCAGCTGGGCTTGTCCACTTCCCTGTTTTATTGCTTCCTCTCCGACGGGGGAAGGTGGCGGGCTTAGATAATTACAGGCAGGATGCCAACACCTCTGGGGCTTCAGTCAGGGATGTCGACTCTCACAGGCTGTGAGTGGGAGGCAGCCCAGAGCTGGCGTATTTAACATCTTTGAGGGATCCCAGTCCATCCAGCACATTCCAGCGCTCCTCACTAATGGGGCAGGATACATCAGGCTGCGCGGAGCACTCCTCCGACTGCTGGGTTTGCAGACATCTGGTCGTGGGAGCTCGTTGCCCGGCCTGGAGAAGTGGGATTGCGGGAGAGAGGACGAGGAGTTGCGTGGTGCCGGAGGTTGCTCGCACTGGGAGAGGGCAGCTCCGGCCATCTGAGCCCTCCCACCCCACCTGGCATCCCATGGGTGTCTGCACTGTCGGCTGGGGCCTTGTAAGGGGTGGGCCAGCATGCTCGGACCTCCTTGTCCTGCCTGTGCCAGGGACCCCTTGGACATCGAAGCTGCTCCTGCTCAGCCATGGGGCTGGCTTTGCCTGTGGCCAGAAACACCCACTGCTTTCTTCTCAGGTGCTCACTGTTCCTCCATGTGGCTCCCAGGGCTCCCGCTCCGCAGAGCCATCAGGGCTCGGGTGCTCCCTCTGGCTGGTGGACACCTTGCATGGGACCGTGGAGAGCTGAGGTGACATGGCAGGGCAGCCTGTGGGATGGGCAGTGTGTGGGGAGACCACGGAGAAAGAGCAGGGCCTGGGTTTGGGAGCTTGAGAGCACGTTTGGGACGACATGTTAGGAGCAGCTCCAGAAGATGGGAAGTGGACGCATGGCAGCAGCAGCAGAGAGTGAGGACCAGTGTCCCACCACCCAGACATGATGAAGACGCCTGGTGGCCGTGCCAGGGCCAGGCAGGCACTGACTGCCCAGCAGCACCATTACCGAAGGTCTCCAAAACCCTTCCCGGGGCATAGCACAGGAGGTGTCTGCCTTGGCTTTAAATCACCGGTTCATGAGAGTCATTTTGGTTGCTTTTGTGTCCCGCGCAGGTAGTGAACACATACACGCCGGGGAAGAAGATCTGGCTGGAAGGCGTTGGCGCAACCTCGGCTGGAGGCATGAACAACCTCTCCGATTCCTATGCGGCCGGGTTCCTGTGAGTTATGCTGGCTTGCCAGCGCCGTGGCACTGTCATCCCCTTGGGCTCTGCAGGCTCAGGTGCTGCAAAGCCACTGCAGCCAGGAGAGGGCCAGCTCTGTGCCCAGAGACCCCAGCTGTACCCCCTCATCACTCCCCCGGCAGCCTGGGCAGCGTTACTTGCTCCGTAGCATCCCTGTTACCTCTCCTCAGCTCTGCTTTCCTGTAGCTGACCCAGCCTCTGGCAGAGCAAGGAGGGGGACCACTCGGGATGCCACACGGGTACCCACGGTGTGTCCGTAGGGCATGGACGTGGAAGGGGAGGTGTGGATCCCAGGGCTGGCATCCCAGCAGGCTTGCCTCCCTCGGGAGCTCAGGATCCCTGGGGTCTCCTCCTGCTCTGTGTTTTTGGTTCAGGCTGCAGCCACACATCCATGCGTGCATTCGCTCCTGGGGCACCTGCCCAGGGAAAGGCTTGGCAAGACTCTGCTCTGGAAACCATTTTCTCTCCATCTTCAAAGCCACAAGCATTCCTGGGGCTCCTGGGGCTTGTCTACTGGCACAGCCCCGTGGCACGGGCAATCCTGCTGCACAGCCCCACTTCGGATCTTCAGAGCAGGCCGTGATCACGAAAGACGGAGGAAGATTATCTGGGCCCTGGGGGGTGCACTGGGACATATCTGGGGGCATGGGAGTTGCTGGGAGCAGGCGGCTCCTCCTGCGGCAGCCTGACCCCTCTCCTTCCATCCCCAGGTGGCTGAACACGCTGGGCTTGCTGGCCAGCCAGGGCATCGACGTGGTGGTGCGGCACTCCTTCCTCGACCACGGCCACAACCACCTGGTGGACCAGAACTTCAACCCCTTGCCGGTGGGTTTGCCCGGGGGCATCGCGCTGGCTTCTCCCCACTCATTTGGGCGAGGGGATTTTCTCCTTTTGGCCCATCTGAACTCTGCTTGAAAATGAATTTTTCCAGATCTGTTTCTTGCAGTGTTAATAGGAGACATTAGTTCATGTCGGATGCAACGTGTTGGAGGCAGATGGGAGAGCGATAACTCTGTAGCTGAAACTTAATCTGGTGCCCAGGATTGGTAGCACAGGCGGGAGGCTGGTGCCACCGAGGGGTGCCAGGGTGGACTGCGGAGTCAGAGGGAGGGAGGGATGTGGCAGGACCACCACGCATGGCACAGGGCGGGCAGCTGGATGTCTAATGGTGAGCTGGCCCAAGGGAAGCCAGGCTGGAGCCTCAGCACCTGACTTCAGATCTCTAGAAACCGAGGTGAAGGGCATTCCGGGCTTCACAGGGAGCAGCGGTCCTCAACAGTGCCCCACAGCATCCCTCGCTCTTCAAAAATGCCTGGGCAGGCGGGAATTCCCAGCACACATGGTGCTGATAAAGAAACTGTATGAAAAAACACTGTTAAAAGTAGCAGATTTCCTTTTCATCTTTTTTTTTTTTTGGAGGATAGTAAATACCCTGCCTTGTAAGCGGAGAGCCTGGCAGAGCGGCTGGGGGCTCTGCATGGCCTCTGGAAGGGATTTAGGGGGCTGTGACCCAGCAGACACTGCCGGTGGGACGGGGACCCGTGTCGGAGAGGTGCACAACCCTGCTGCTGCCAACCTGCCTTTGACACTGCACTGGGATCTCGGGGGGGGCTGCAGGGGGGGCAAGGGCTGAGGGAGCTGCATCTCGGTCGGCTCTACCTACTCAGCCGGTGAAAACAGCATCCCCATGACAGCATCCCTGAGCATCAGGGGAGGACATGGGGGGTGTTGGTGACATGAGGACTGCGCTAAGCCCCCCAACATGACCTGGTGGGTGGCTCCAGAGAGCAAATGAGTGAGCAGGAGAGCACGGTCCCCTGCCCAGGCTGCCCCCGCACGCACCCCTCCAGCAAGCGTACCTGCCAGCTCTGGTGGCCCGGGCTGGGGGAAAGCTGGGGGGCTTTGAACTTTGTTTGAGATGAATCTGAGCCTGGGGCAAGCGCTTGATGGATTTCTTCTGAAGAGCCAATTCCCCTGGCCAAGCCGCATCTCCCCCCCAGCCCTGGGCCTTGGGGGCCCCCCCAGGTTGCTTATGGCTGGACGGGTGCAGGCCAGCTCCTGGCCGCCGGGCACAGCGGGGACAGCGGGTGGCCCACGGCCAGCTCTCCTGGCACAGCGGGCACAGCGGGTGGCCAGTGGCCAGCTCTCGTGGCACAGCAGGGGCAGTGTCCTGGAGTGGCTGAAGCAGGCGTGCAGTTAGGAGCGGGATGAAAGCCAGGGGAGGCATTCGAGGAATAAACCCCGGGCTGTTTAACACAATGGAGGTCTTTAAACTGGATTTTGCTGTTGTTTTAAAGTTAACTCTCCCAATAAGTTAGATGCCACCCGCCCCCCTTATGGCTGTTTACTGCCTCCCCCATGTGCTTCAGCGTTGATCCCACATCCCACCATCGTGTTCCTGCACAAACTCCAGCGGGTGCTTCCCCAATCCCTTTCCCTCCACTCCTGTGCTTTAAAAGAGCCATGGGCAGATGCAAACCTGCCGGTTTAAACCCTATGGAGGGTTTAAAAGCTGCAAACACCAAAAAGCCCAGCGAGACCGGAGTGTGACCTGTCCCCCTAGGGCAGCGGCCGCTCTTTTCCCGTGGGAGCTATCACGGAGATGAAAGCCACTGGCCATACCTGCGCCGGGCCGCGGCGCTGTGAAATACAATCTGCTCATTAGCTGCCACGACAAAGAGGTTTCCGCACGCCAGTTGGGCGCGAGGCAGCTGCCTGCTGAGAGAAGGGCCGTACCACCCCAGCATCAGTCGCGGCTCCAGCTGGCAGCTCCTCAGGGAGCCAGGAGCCGGGGCTGGGCTCCCCCGTAGCAGCCTTTGCACCTCCCACTCCCCTGCCACTGCTGATCCCTGCTTGTCAGATAAGAGGATGGTGTGATTCCGCATGCTGAGCTGGAGTTGAGCCTTTTACAGCAGTGTCCTTAGGTGCTGGGGAGCTGCATGGTCCTGGGAGAGTTTCCTGCGTGGTCCAAGGATGCTTTGGCAATGCAAATACAGCCCACCATCCTTGTGCTAAAGAGCTTCCCGTATAAAACCGAGTGATTCGTAGTCTGTCACTGTCGAGCACTGCGCTGCTGCCACAGGAGCCCTCCTCCCTGTCCTTCAGCCAGGCCCCTCGGATGCTGCTGGTCTGGCTCATTTTTGTACTGTCTCTGTTAGGGCATGTTACAGCAAGTGGCATAAGGAAGCTCGTAAAATGTGGGGGGTGTGCCGCGTTTGGGGATCGGGGAATGCAGATAACGGGGGTCGCTTGGTGGGCACCGCCGCGGGAGTCAGCTTCTAAATCATCACGTCTCATTCTGCCTCTCCCCTGGGAGCGCAGCGCTGGGGGGATTTGTTATGTACAGAGGAAGGAGCAGGGAAATCACTGCACGGCTCTGTGTATAGCAGGATGCTAGGTGCTGTTGTAGGGCCATGCTGTGATAGCGACGGGTACCGGCACGTCAGGTGGGCAGAGAGCACAGCCGCTCTCTGGCTGCAGGCACCGGGCAGCAAACCCAAGCAGCCTGGTGGGGCTTGAAAACAAGCTTGTAAACTCTGGCCATTTCAGTGGGAAATGCAAGAGTACCTGGGAACAGCTGCTTGCAGGCAGGGGTAGAGTGAAACCTTGAAAACAAAGGTTTAAGCTAGTCCGTCCCTGGCTTTGCACTGCAGTGGCTTGCCAGTGCAATGCAGCCTGGCTCCTCAAAAATGGTCTCAGGTGGCAGCAGTGTGGCCCAGGGGCACTGCAGCTTCATGGAGAAATTAGGGACATGCTCATGTCTCTGCTAGGCTTTCCGCATACAGCTGTCTCATGAGCTAAGCAGCATCTTGTGGCTTCTGGGGCATCTTGCAACGGGTATTTGTGGCCCCATCCAGGTCCTTCACCCATGAGCGAGCAGCTCTGGGCACCTGTCCTTGGCTGCCAGAATTGCTTGTCCACTCTCTCCTCGGAGGTGGTGCAGAGGTGCCTCTCTGAGCCTCATTCCAGGTGCAGATCCAAGGAAAGAAGTTTCTCTTCCTGGACGAATGGGGACCAAAACAGGAGAAACTGGGTGACACAAGATTCCCTGGCCTGGGCATGGAGGCGATCAGGCTGGGGAATAGAAATGCTCCTGCTGACCTTAATGCAACTGATCTCAAGTGTTTTAATGCCTTGTTATTTTTGAGATAAGTTTTCCATATATCACTGGAGGGCTTTTTCTTCCTGAGTGATTGGGGCAGCCAGCTGTATAATGCTCAGGGCTTGACTGCATGGCTTGTGCTTGAGAAGCCCTTCAAATAAAGCCTTCTCGCAGGTACGTCAGTCTGCCTGCCTGCACCTAAACCCGTCTGTACGTGTGTGGGGGAGCGGGGAGCGGAGGAAAGGAGGGCAGGAGCAGCACTGATATTCGCCCTTCACAGGCCAATGCCTTTGAAATGCCGGTCTGGCATTTAGTAGATCTAGGCTCATTTCAGGCACGCAGTGTCCATACGCCACTCTCCTTAATATCACTCTGAAACAGTCCAGAGGCATGCAATACATTTATTTCATTGCAGAGGCCCCCAGGTAGGTGTGAGCTTTCTCTTCAGATTGTTAGAGCATGTTAAAGACCTTTCTGCATGCTCTTCCACGTGGCACTCGTCTCTTTTTTAATCCGTCCTTGGTAGTAATTTCTGCTCCGTTAATGCACAGTGCTGTAAGGTTATACCTAAGTGTGGAAAAACTCGTGCATGTTCCTAGGCAGGGCCAGAGCAATGCAAACCTCATGGAAAAGCCAATGCTGAAATCCAGACTTCCATCTCCTGATAACCGTGGCTGCTCTTGGACCTTCTCCTAAAGACTGTGGACGGCGAGATACTTGGTTCTCCTGGGTTAGATTAGGTGCTGAAACTTCCTTTCTGCGTGTAAGTTTCATACGCAGCATGAGAAAGGCCCAGAGGGATCACAGGGTGAAGCGACGGCAGGGGCTGCCTGCTCAGCTGTGGTAGTAGAAGACAGTGTGATATTGCCTGTGAATTGATGATGTCCTTGAGAAAGCATCACAGCAGTGCGGAGGTCGGTGCCTGATGGTGCCATGGTCGGACGCTTGGATGCTGCAGGTAATTTTTCACCTCCTTTGCTGAGCCCAAAGGCACTGAGGAGCTCGATGGGAAAGTTACTGTCTGTCCTGGAGGAGGGAGGACCCTGGGCTTACATCAGGTCTGTCCTTAGTGATCGGTCCCCTTTCTGCCCAGGCTTTCATAAAAGCCCTGGTGTGAACGAGCCCAGTGCCAGGTTGCCACCGTCCTCAGCATCCCTTGGGGTCCCAAGGGCAGAGCCGTGGTGTGAGCCGTACCCTTGGGCTGCACCTGGCCATTCGGTACTGATGGCGCCTGCCCAGCCTGTCCCAGCACCTCCCCAGGGGGGCACCGGTTGGTCCCCCGGTCTCTGGGTGCACAGAAGCAAGGGACCCCCTGGCGAGGTGCTGCACCGAGTGCCAGGGGCAGGAGCGGGCCCCCCAGCCGTGCTCCCGCCTGCCGCACATACGAACTCCCTGGTGCACTCATTAGCTGAGCTGGCTTGGCTGGAGGCACTGCTAATTGCAGCTGGAGGTCCCAGCTGTCTCCCTGGACGGTGCCTCTCCCCCTCCTGCTGTGGGGGCCGGGTCTTTGCCCACCTGCCCCCATCCCCACCTTGCTGTCCACTCCCCTGGTGGCTACCCAGCTGCTGGGCTGGGCAAGTGTCAAGAGACGAAGAGACGACTCGGTATGCATAGGGAGAAGCGTACAGAGAGAGCCCTTTCCCGCAAGCGCTCCTGCTTCCACCGCCGAGCCCGGCCAGCTGGCTGCGGGGACGGGGGAATTCAGCCCCACTGCTGCACCGGCCCGTCTGCACGCCCAGCACTGAGTCACCGCAGCCGGCCAAGCTGCCAGGGCCAGGACTGCGGCTGCTGTGTGTCCCCCCCCAGCAGGGACCCTCGGCTTTGGGGTCGCTGTCGGGGAGAGGGCAGACGGGTCAGGCTGCAGCATGCCATGGGCGGCGCGGGGGCAGGGGGACGGTCCCAAGCCTGGGAGCAACATGGGGTGGAGAGAGGGAGTGGGTCCGATGGAGCTCGCACACGCATGGAAACTGTTCCTGACAGCCATAAATCTGCCGGGTGGGTGCCTGGCACCCCCATCTGCCCCGCACGCCGCAGCGCTGGCTCTGATGGGAGCGACGCCTGCAAATAAGGGAAGGGGTGGGAGAGGCGAGGATGGGCAGGAGCTGTCTGTATGGGATATTTGCTCTGGCCACGGGAAGGAGGGATGAAATCCCAGGCAGTTCAGGTGTGCGTGGGGGAAAGGCTATCCCAGGAGATGTCAAGCTGGAGAAAGGCCTGCTGAAGGGCAGAGTGGAAATGGTGCCCTGCAGAAATCTCCCAGCCAGCTTTGGGATGAGCGCCTGGAGCAGGGCATCCCCTCCACTGCCTTGTCCTTTCAACCATGGTCGTACTCAAGGACTGTGGCATCCTCTGCTCTCTGCACCCTCGCTGCATTCAGACGCCCAGGAGCTCTAACTCTGCTCTAAGGCTCATTTTATCTGAGAACAAGGAGACAGATTTAAAGCGGCTAAACTCTGCTTGCTGTCACAGCGGGTTAAGAGGCCTTTCCCTCTTAGTGCACCATAAAAAAGGTCTCTGAAGTGTGTATGCTTGGAGTCTCAAACGCGTCAAAGCCGTGCTGTGGCTAGCAGCTCTGGCACCCACCCGCTGGAGCTGCAGGACATGTGCAGACCCGGAGCCGGGCTGCTCCTCCTGCACTGGAGATTGGGGCAGAGACATGGTCCAGCTGGGACCAGCAGCAGCAGTTGGTACTTGGAAGGATGGACACAGCCACTGCCTATGTCTCCTGGAGGCACTGGGCTAGTGACGGACCTGCCCACCTTGGTGACAGAGCCATCCTGGAGCTGTGGAGGAGGTGGGACAGCAAGACCCTTCCCAGGGTGGGTTGGCGCTTGCTGGTGGAGCAGAGGAAAGTAGCATTATGGTGAAAAGCGGCAGAAAAACAGAAAACAGCAAAGAAGTCGCATTTGGTTTCCAAGTCCTCTGATAACGGCAGCTCCGCTCCCTTCCTACTGCCTCCATGGCCTGGACCCTGTTAGGGAGAGGTGATGACAAAGGAGAGGTTTAGCTGTTCCTCCATCTGCTCAGCTCCCGGGGAAGGTGGAGGCCACTGGCTGGGGACCAGCTTGTGAAGGGCAGCGGTAGGCTGGGGCCACCTCTCACACGCCACTTTGACGGTGCCCAGGCAGGCTGTCCCCTCGGTGCCACCAGTGCCCAGCAGCGATTCCTGTGTCTGCCACTCGCACATCAGGAATCTTGCCTTAATATCAGTATTCGGCCTTTCTCCAGGGTGGAGAAAAAGAGCAGACGTGACAGAGACATGGGAGAGGGGCTGAGCAAAGGGTGCAACGGCTTGAAGGCTGGGAAGACGTGATGCTGATCAGAGGCTTGACGGGTTGTGCTGCTGGCGCCGCTGGGGGAGACTCCGGGCTGTAGGGCGAACGGCTGATGCTCGGCCCAAACACGGAGTTTGCGGTGCTGCTGGCACCAGCGGATGAGGAAGCTGCTCTCCGAGCCCATGGGTGCACACACGTTAGCAGGTTATCTGGGATTGGGAGCGACCATCCGGGCTGTCCCCGTGTGCTGAGCGTTGGGACTCACTGCAGAGCCGTTGCAAAACGTGACCTAGTTTCCTTTCCCTAACAGACACCTGGCCTGCCATAAGCCCCGTAAGCGCACAGCGTGCACAACACAGCCACGGCAGCGACTGTTCCGCTCTACAGAGCTGCTCCTGCGCCGGCTGATGTCCCATTGCCCTCCTTCGCCCTGTCTGCCTCCTCTCCTCTTCCTCCTTAGCCGAAAAGCACAGGGGTGCGGGACTGGCAGCCCCCCCCGTGTCACGCTTCAGCTGTAGACCGCTTGCCGGCAGAGAAAGCTGCTGGGAAGGCGTGAAGGCGGAAGGCAATGCAGGAAATAGTGGTGTGAGATAAGGCGTTTGCAGCCGTTAGAGCAGGAAGGAAGAAGATCAGCCCGGTGGAAGCGACGGATGCCCAGGGAGAGATGTCAGCAGCCGCAGGGGACTGGTGGGTGGGCGTCTGCAGGGACTGAGTCTAAGCAAGAAAGGAGTTGGGCAGCGTTGGCCGATCCTTTCACAGGTGAAGGTGCCTGGATCAAAGCAAGGGTCTGTCATCTCCAGCTCATACCGCTGGCTCGCGGCGGTCTGGTCGCCTGAAGCTCCCTCGTTTGGTACCAGGAGGAGCATTGTTCCCTCTTCGTTGACCCCGTGGTGCTCAGGACACACCCTCAAATTCCCCCAGTACGGCAGCAAATGTTGCAGGAGACCACTCACCAAGTCCTCAGCTCTTCAGGACCTCCACGCGAGGAAGGTGCACACGCAAAATGGCAAACAGCTCACATCCCTGAGGATGGGTGGACGCGAGCTCGTGAGGACAGCGTCAGCTCCTGGAGCTGGTCATTTTGACTTCAGCAAATTTCCCTTTGGGGAGAGGGTCTGCCCGGCTCTGCTTGTCGCAGGACCTTGGACAGGATTTGGGTGAGAAAGCTTCAAACTCCCACAGTCCAAGCAGCACATAAAACTCAGGGATAATGTTAAAAGCGGCATCAGTCCAGCCTTGCTGAAGGAACGACCAGCCGTGGCTTGAACAGGATGTACAGACCTCCGCAGGGAGAAAGCTTTGGATGCTGGGGATCTCTTTAATCTAGCGGAAAAAGAAAGAACAAGAACCACTGATTGGAAGCTGAAGCCAGACAAATTCAAGCTGAAAATAAAGAGTGGAATTGTTAACAGTGCGGATGTTTAACCGCTGGAACAGACTCCCTGGAAAGTGGCAGCTTCTCCATCTCTCCAAGCCCTCACAACCACAATCACTCCTTTTCTGGAAGATGTTTTTGCCAAAAACGAGCCATCAGGCTCAACAGAGTGACAGAAGAGTGAAGCTCTCTGTCCTGTGGGGTATGGAAGGCAGACCAGACAGCCCTTATCTCCATGCGGGTTGCTTGGACTGTGGAGAAACACAGATGAAGGTGCAGGAATGGAGCAATCTGTAACAGGCTGTTGAAACTTGAGCGTGCCTGAGGGTCAGAGGAAGAGCTTGGGCAACTCCAGAAGAGGGAAGATGCAAGAAGAAGAGGAGGAGGGTGGGCAGCAGCCAGCTGATGCTGCTGGTGACACAGGGACACAGGGCCATGCCCTGGTAGCCCCCGCCTCATTTGAAGTTCAGCTGCCTTTGCTGGTTACAGCCCTCAGGAGATTGAAGGGTTACAGCTCTATTACTCCAGTTCCTCCAGTTTTCTGGTTATGGGAAGATCTTCTCACATGTGGTGAACATGTAGTTGAACAAACTCAGGCAGGCTGTAAAGCTGCTTTGCTGCCTCTAGGAGAGAGCGTGGGGATACGCTCCTGCGCCCTTCCTAATGGCTCTGGAGACAAGGGGGTCTGGTTAATAGGTCTGTCTGAAGGTCTGCCTAATCAGCCTTGTTTCCAAAAGCTGAAGTCTCTAAAACCTCCTGCAATGAATTAAAATGTGCGAAGAGATCAAGTGGGACCCTCTGGGCTTTCCCCATCCAGTGGAAAGCTCGTGGGTCTTCGCTGGCCCCATGGTGCTCAGAAGATGTGTCTGGCCTGAGCTCTGCACATCAGCTCGCTTGAGACAAGGGCCCTTCCTGCCCATAAATCAGGGGTCGGGGCCAGGAGACCTCCTGGGGCGCAGGACGGCTCTGCCTTCAGGTGCTCCTCGCCTGCAGCTCCGAGGGCTGCAGTGGCAGCACTGCTTAATGGGTCTGCAAAGTAATTAAAGCAAGAAAGCTCCCTCAACTCCCAGGGGACTAATAGCGGACCAGATTCCTGTCTGTTATTCCTCCTCTACCGCTACAGCTGTATTGCTGGCTCAGCCGTCACAACGGGAGCCCTCCGTGACTCCAAAAGCTAAATCCTTTCTGCGGTTGCGCTGGTTGGAGCCGTGCATCTCCCAGGGGATCGCCGGGACTGCCTCTGCTGGGATGCCTGGCACCATACGGAAAAGAGGGTGCTTTGCCTGCTGGGTGCTGCCAGCCTGGGGCCAGCCGCTGCCAGGGTCTGGGGAGAGGTCACTGCTCGGTGGAAAAGCCACCCCAGTTGCAGCCAAGCTCAGTTTCAAGAGCAACTGCTTCCCAAGCTGGTCACCGTTTGCAGAGGAGCCAGTGGCTGCAGGTGCCCAGCACCCCCAGTGTGATTTTAACTGGGATTCACTCACGCCAGTGGTAGGAGCAGCCCCGGAGCACCAGGTCAGCTGGGGGAAGTGCCCACACTCGGCGGGTTTGTTTCCATCATGCTAGGTGTGCGTGTAATTCATCGCCTAAATGCTCGGTGTCACCAGCTCCTGGTAATTTATTGCAAGTAACATGATTTTGGCCCCCGCCGCAAGCGGGCTTGCGATGACGCGAAAAGCTGCAGCTGTCTTCAGTGCTTCCCTGCAGTAAGCTGAAGAGCTCAAGTGCCTTGAGGCCGGTGTTGAACGGCTCCTTTTCCAGCCCCAGGTCATTTTTCTGGCCCTCCTTTGAACTCTCTTTGTGTATTTCCACATCCTTCTCAAAACGGAGACTTTGGAGCTAGCCTTGCCAGCAAGGCAAAGTAAAATCACTGCTATCCCCTCGCCTCCTGCAGATGCTGGAGGGACGAGTGGGTCCTTGTGCTGCCCTGGGGGCACTGCCTGCACCAAAAATACTTCACGCTTAGCCATGGTCATCTCATGCCTAAAATGGCCTAAAAGCCTGAGCTGACAGGTAGCTCGGAGCACTGACCTCATTTACTTTTAATTCACGACTGCGGGGCTAAACACTGCAATCTGTGCTCACCTTTGGCTTCGCCGTAAACTCAAATAATTACTCATCTAATGACGCCTGCTAATCGGCATAGCTCACTGGGGAGCCGGCAGTGTGCTGGGCACTGCTTCTCCCGCCTGCTGTGAGCCCGAGCTGGGTGGGCTGGCACAGCCCTTACAGCACGGTGCCGACGGGGATGTCCCCAGGGTGTGGGGCAGCACCGCCAGCCAGCAGGGACTGGGACGGTGGCACGCACCACAGGGATGGCACACGTCTGCAGCGTTGAGCAACTTCAGCTCATCCTCCCTGGGAGCTTTGGCCTCGTGGGCTGAGCCTCCTCTGGGTGCATAAGCCTCTCCCTTCACCCTCGTGTCCCCTCCGGAGCCCGGGGTTTGCAGGGGAAGCAGTTACCAGGCTGGTGTGGCACAAAGCCCCGTGGTTTTGGCTGGGAGCAGCAAGAGGAGAGCAGGAGGCGGCTTTTCCTCTAGCGCTGTGGCAAAAGCTTACCCAGAAAGTGGGAAGTGGGTTTGGATCTCCCTTTGCCAGGCCAGCCCAACGCTGCTGGAACTGGTTGGTTAGCTGAGCTGGGCTGGAGAGAGGATGGGGACCAGCAGTCTGGTCTGGCGGGTGGGTGTTCGCCTCATGCCGGTTGCTGCTGCAGCATTGCTGTGTTTCATCTGCTGGCCTCTTTGTCCAAAAGGCATGTTAATCAGGGGCTGCATGAGGGTGTCCCACCCACAGGATGGATACCTGTACCTGTGTGAGGGATCTGTGCTTCCACCTGCCCATCCTGCCCTGTAGCCTGGGGCCCTGGAGACCCCATTCCCTGCTTCCATGCCCCTCTGGGGTGGCGGACCCCTTCCTGGCACTATCCTGACCCCGCGGGGCTTTCCTCACGCCTCCCCAGGCAGTGTGCAGAGAGCCACATGGTGCTTGATCCATGCTTCTTTCCACATCAGCAGCGGGTCATCCCCACTGTGCGGGTCAGATGCTGCGGGGCAGAGCAGTCCCTGATGCCAGCATGACCATCGCTGCTGGGTCTCCGACATTGGTGACGAGTCGGGGGGATCATCCCAATTGCCCTGGGGCACATGATCCCTCTGGGGCCGCCAGTCTGACCTGCGCAGAGGGGCTTTAATCCAGCGTGCTCGTGTGTGCGGAGGTGGCCCAGCACCCAGGCGATGCCCAGCACATCCACAGGCAGCACCCAGAGAAGCAGCTTGAGAGGTTCCATCTCCCCAGCATCACCCAGGGTGCCCGGAGCAGTGGCGGGGCTGGAGCCCCATCCTGCAGACCGGCAGGCGAGGGCCTGAGACTGCCCTTTCCCTTCCCACAACCCTGCTTCATTTACCGCACACCTCCCAGCTTCTGCAGCGGATGAGGAGGGGGCCCTGCCGGCAGCGGCCTCCGTCACTGCACAGCCTCGCCTCCCTCCCCGGGGCTTGGGGCCCATCCTGTGTGCCGAGCGAGGCCGTGCCCTGTGGGAAAAAGTAGTATGCGGTGACGTAATTAAAGGCTGCATCATTAACGTCTGTGTGCAGGGGCCGAACGTTTCCTACTTCTTGAGCGCTTGGCTTCCCCGCGCTCTGTTCATGGGTGCCTAACTCCACTGGAGGCTTTAAAACAGGAGAAATACCTCTGGGAAGTGCCATGCGTGCCATAAACAGAGACGGAGAGCACGGGAGAGCTCTGGTGGGCTCCAGCCCCGTGTACAGAGTGGGGTGGAGGGCGACCTTCCTGCGCCAGGACATCAAACCTCAGCTGGAGCTGGTGCATAGGTCCACAGCATGGCTACGTGCTGGTCCGTGCGAATGTGGAAGGGCATCCATACTGCTCCCCACGCTCCGCAGCCCAGCCAAAAGCCGAGCTCCTTTAGAGGGTATCAGTGTCTCTCAGCGCGGGCAGAGCAATGTGTTCTTCCTTTAGTCTCTTTCCTGGAAACAGTGGTGCCATTTTGGCTTGGACTGTACAAAAATAGCTCACCCCAAGGCAGACATCTGGCACACAACATTTTCATCCCAACATCCCAAAATTTTGCTAGGCTGTGAGCAGGGAAGCCAGCCTCTCCTGCCCGCTCCCGCTGTGAGTCGGGGGGGACCGTTGTGCTGCTGACTGTCCCCTCTGCCCTGCAGGACTACTGGCTGTCCCTGCTCTACAAGCGCCTCATCGGTCCCAAGGTCCTGGCGATCCACGTGGCCGGTCTCCAGAGGAAACCACGGCCTGGCAGAGTCATTCGCGACAAGCTCCGCATTTACGCCCACTGCACCAGCTACCACAAGTAAGCGGAGCGAGGGAGGCTGGGGGCGGCAGGGGGGGACCCCCAGGAGATGGGGACCATCGAGCTGGGGCAGGAGCCCAGGCTTTGGCTCCGGCAAGGCAAGGTTGGCTTCCCAAGGGGACTTGCTCGGGTGCTGCTCTGGCCGCTGCGATGGTGGAGGGAGCGCACGGGAACGATGATGCCTCTGATGAAAGTCACGGCGAGCCCGTGCCTGGGAACAGGGCTAGCCGGGACCGGTGCGGTGGCCGGCGGGCAGCCCCGGCAGCAGAGATCAAGGGAGTGGATTTCACACGAGGGGCCCCCGGTCGGTCGGGTTACCCGCCGGGCCGCACTGCCGGGGAGCCCGGCCTGGTTATTGTTTCGCTGATAAGGTCTTTGAAAGCGCCCCAGCGAGCCAGGGGGGGCGGCCACCTCCTCCGCAGACACAAGTTGCTATTGTGGAGGAGGAGAGACTGTTTCTTTACACAGTCCAGACGCTTTCAACATGCCTCCAGCTCGGTAGGAAACCTTGTCCAGTAACTGACAGGTGCAAAGTGCTTTATAGCCTTTGTTTGCGGCTGCCTGATTAGGCAGGGACAGAGGATCAGTGTCTGGACCTGTCAGTTCGGTGCCTGGGGTGGCGGGGGGAGACGCCACTCACGCACAGAGCTCCCCTCCGTTCTCAGCCTCCTCCTTGCGAGGCTCTAGGGGGGTCTGCCCTGGGACTGACACCCCCGTGGCACCCCTTTGAGCCATGCCACCCTGGCCGAGGAGGACAGGGGTAGATTGGGAAGGTGTCATCGCAGAGCTGGGATTTGTGATGGGGAGGTGGCATCTCCCTGTAGAGGGGCTGCCAGGACGCTGATGTCCCCTCCGGATGGCTGCATGAGGCCGGTTCTTGCAGAGACCCCCAAACCCCTTCTTGGAGGTGGTGCTCCCAGGGAACGTGCCAACGCACCACTCAGCTCCCCTTCTCCCCTTTGCAGCCACAACTACGTCCGGGGGTCCATCACCCTTTACATCATCAACCTGCATCGCTCCCGGAAGAAAATCAAGCTGGCGGGGACGCTGCGGGATAAGATCGTCCACCAGTATTTGCTGCAGCCCTATGGCAAGGACGGGCTCCACTCTAAGTAAGTGCGATGCTGGCGGCTGGGCCTGCCACCACCGCTGCATCCTTGATGCCACCGCCCTGACCCTCTGCTGGTCCCACAGGTCGGTCCAGCTCAACGGGCAGCCACTGGCCATGGTGGACGACGGGACCCTCCCCGAGCTAAAGCCTCGTCCGCTGCGTGCTGGCCGCACCCTGGTCATCCCCCCGCTGACCATGAGCTTCTACGTGGTGAAGAACGTGAACGCGCTGGCCTGCCGGTACCGATAGCCCGTGGCCCAGAACGGACCCACCGGCCCCGCTCCTGTCCCCGCGCACTCCCCAGGACACGCTGCCTCCTCGGCAGCCCGCACAGCCTCGCAGCAGGGCCACCTCAGGCGGGCACCGCGCCGTGCCCTCCTCCTCCTCGCACCCTGGATGCCCTCCGCCTTGGCACCCTCTTCCCGCCCTGCGACCGCAGAGCTCCGCTTGTCCCTGGCCACCATCCCGCTGGAGCGGTGCGACGGCAAATTTGCAGGGCCTGCCGCCATCCGTCCGGCAAGCTGCGAGAGGCAGCCGGGGGCCGGTGCCCACCGGCTGCTGGGGAAGGCTGGGGTGCTGAGCCCGGCATGGGCGCCCTCCCCGGGCGTCCCCGGTCCCGCTGCCCTTCAGGGTGACCCCTCCAGCAGCCGGGTCCCCCCATCCTCTGCACGGGGGGCGCGGGCAGCGCTGCCGGTGCAACAAGCGCATGGAAGCAGCTCCCTCTGCTGCCGCCAGCCCGGCGGGGACCGGCGCGGGGATGCTGCGGGCGGGGCGGGCCGGGAGAAGGCGGGGGAGGTGCGGGGGGAGAGGGGGTGGG